>CM061752.1:39403641-39739701 GCA_030979885.1 Lolium multiflorum | reverse complement strand
AGAGGTAGTAAATTGGGAATCACAGTACCACGCTATACTCGGAAGATCAGCTTATGCCAAGTTCATGGCTGTGCCGCACTACACATACCTCAAGCTGAAAATGCCTGGGAACAATGGGACAAACATCACAGTCTATGGAAGTTTCCCACGCTCAGACAATTGTGATCGCGAGTTTCAGAGGATCGCTGTAAAGTTTGGGCTCAGGCAGGAAGCTGCCGATCTCCCTTCAAAATCGTCGGCACACGATAGTAAGGAAGATGAACGCGTCAGGAAGATGAAGAAGAAGCCAGCCGATCTTGCTTTAGAGGTTCCAACAGTGAAAACTTCGGCAGACAGTCATAGAGAAAAACAAAACCCTGGCAATCACCGCCCGGACTCCTGGTGAAATCAGTGATGCTTCCAAAACCGCTGACGCGGTGGACAAGCTTGAAGATAAGAAGAACCCTCCTCTTGCTTAAGAGGATGGATAACATTTCGTTTTTTCCTTTTTTAGGCAGGGCGCTTTTTCGCCCCTTAGTTATTTGCTTACTTTATTAATGAAAACTTAAGTTTTGTTTCTTTGAAGCATTGCAATAATTCGGGTTACCCGAACCACATCATCGTGAACCTTGTTTTGCATATTTCGGCGAACATTGGTGCGATGAAAAACACGCCTAGAGATTGCACTTTAACAAAGCCTCTGAAATTACAAGTGCTATGATGCAAAATCAACGAGGTCCCTGCTCTTTTGCTATATATGCCTCAAAGAGTGCCGAAAATAGCAGAGAACATGAAACACGTATGAAAATGACCCACGCTCGATACTTTAAATTACAGAAGTATCAAAGAGTGACGGAGTCATCGGCAGATCTAGTGCCACCGATCTATTCGGGAGCTGTTGTCAAGACATGCATCGGTTGAAAGCAAAGTTGCACATACAACGGGTTTAGCAAGACCTGGCAACACGAGCTGATCACTCAAATAATTTGCTGCCGACAAACATACGTATGCATCTTAATACAGATGTAAAATCGAGTAATTAAGATTTACTCCTTCAAAAATTTGTCAACGACATTAACATGGTAGAGGTACATGTACATACCCCTGCCTATAAAAAACAATTCAACCTTAATCATCCGAACATTCGGATATAGCGAGTCGCCAATTCTTCTATTTACAATAGGGACATGGCTTTGAATTACTCTTGTGGAGTCTCCTTTCCTTTGGATGCTTTGGAGGTTTCGTCAAGTCTGTCGACAATAATGGCGGCAGGCAGGCCCACCTTCGGGGTAAGCGGCTCCATATAACCCAGCACATTGGCAATTGACATAAGGTATGCTGAAGGACAACGTGCGAGGACGAGGGAAAGTGTAGCTCTAGCTCCGGCAAGAAGCTGTGCTCGAACTAAACTTCGGATCTTCTTGGCGTTACTAAATTCTGACATTAAAGTCAACAGCGTGGGAGGAACCGCGTTCAGAGGGAACATCATCTTCCAAATTACCCTCAGCCCTTTATAACACTTACGGTGTACTTGCTGGACCCGGTCTTGGAACTTTGCGACAGTCGAAGCCTTCGAATGTTCTTTCCAGAAAACTTCGTCTACTGATGATAGTTAGGTCAATGCGTTTACACGTTCGTGAATGCACTTGTTTTCCTCGGCGGGGTTTAGAGCTATGACTAGCAAAAGAAACGACGGAAGATAAGAAAATGCATTTCATGGAAAAGCAAAGAGCAAGAGGGACAGGGCACTTACAGTTCAAACTTTCGGTGGCTTTGTGTAATTCAGTAAGAGCATAGCGCTCTGCGTCAGCCGCAAGCTCGTTTTTCTTGTTGATAATGGCAGCTAAGGCATAAGTGTTGCGCATATTCTTCTCCATCTGTGTGATCCGATCCTTCATGCGCTGGAGTCGATCACTTTCAGGGAGAGCACCCGAAGAATCATTGACAAAAGCAGGCATAGGAAAAACCTGCAAAACATTGTTAAAAGGCACGATGGATTATATGGATTCAGCATTAGAAATTACTCCCATCGGGAGCGTGCAAATAAAAATGTTATAGCAAGGATATGCTGGCAACATTGCCAGCATGGAATTCATTACAACCACATGAGTCTTATGACAGTACATTGTTTTAACCAAGCAAAATTACTAGAATCAGGGGGCCTGTGTCTAGTTTGACAAGCTTGGGCCAGCTGATGATTTCTTTGCCGAAACCAGCTCAAGGAGCTAGCGAGCACACGTAAGAGCGGAGGTTTTAAAGGCACCCAGGTCGACAAATTGCCCATCGTGCACTTTCGGCAGCTCTTTGGACATGTCTTCAATATTGGCTTTGAAGCCATGACCCATCATAAACTGAAAGGCTAGGAGGGCACCGTAGGCCAGGTAGTCAGAGTCGGGATTCGGAGTTGGATCAATTTTCGTCAGTCAGAATCGAGTCGTAGTATCGATCTTGGGGAAAATCATCGAGTGCATCCGTGCCATGGCTCCCTTGCCCTTTTGGAGGAGGTCGTGAACAAGCTGATGAGATGCAAGGGTCATCGACAGAGCGTTCGCTGGAGAATTGTTCGGGAGCTTGTCTAGAGCCTCGGTAGGAATAGCAGCAGCCTCTGAGTAGAACAAAATGAAAGGAACTCATTAACGAAGGAATTGAATTCGCAAAATTAGTAATCGGCGGGAGAACAAAAAGAGGATTACTGAGCAAGGCCAATGAAGACTGGTGAAGAAGATCATCCTTCTCAATCGCCCGGGCATCAGCAGTAAGCCTGGATGCCTCTTCATCCTTCAGCCTCTTCTTCAGCCCCTCGAGTTCCTCCTTCAAGGAGTCAATTTCTTGATGAGCCTCGGCATTAATCTTTATTGCGCCTTCCAACTTCGAGGAAGAGGACTCGACCTCCTTTTGCAGCTGGGCCTTGTCAACTTCCAGAGAAGTGTATTGGGAGGCGAAAGTTTCTAGAGATGATATAACAGCTCGCAAATCCTTAAAAATAAAAAAAGTTATCAGATGAAGAGCCTAATCAAGGTCCATTCAAGAAATGTTGCATTCAAACAGGAAAAGACTTACAGGTTTCCCTGAAGGAGGAGCTGCAGCAGCGGCAGTCGAAGGAGTATCCTTCCCCTTGGAAAGGGAGGAAGCAGTCGACATCTGGGCCATGGGGACTGTAGCAGGGGCCAAAGCCTCGGAAGCCGTAGGATTCGGCAGAGCGGTGCTAGTTTTGGTCTTCTTGGGCGGAGGCTCGATGAGACCTTCGTCACTACGAAAGTAAAAGATTGGCAGAGTCAAAAAGAGGATGCGAATTGCAATGGCAGAATGTAAATTCTGGGAAAAGGAGTGAGGAATTACAGATCTTAAAGATCATCTTCGTCGGCAAAGCCGCCGGATGACCTCTTCAAAGGCAGCGCTTCGGCTTCCTCCACAACTGCATCAACAAAGGCAGCACGATCAGCGTCATCATCATGCATTGATCCCGCTGTGTTGCTAATATCATTGGCTGGAGATTGGGGATTGATAAGGATGGCTTCAGGGTTCATTGGGTCAGCATGTTCGTCTTCTGGGCTTGCGTTTTCCTCAGTGTGAGACCCTGTGGGAATTGAGGAATCTCCTTTCTCGGAAATATCGTTCGGCAGGTATTGCAAATAATCAGGAACTGTAGGGACCTGTCGAACTAGACAAGTAAGGACAATAGCAGTCGCATTGATCAAGAGAAGCAGCACAATGAGAATGTGAAGGAGAAAAATTACCTCGATTGGCGGGTGATCAGCATCGAATGGTAGACAGGAAGATATCAGAGGGATTGAATCTTCCTGGCTGAAGTGAGTGAGACTCCGGACTTCATCAAGCAATTCTTTTTCGGATAATTCAGCAATATTTATCCTAGTCTCGTCTTTGGGACCCGAATACAACCACATCGGATGGACCCTAACCATAATCGGCTGAACTCGACGCTTCAAGAACACAACGGCTACCTCCGTGCCTGTCGTCGTCTGACCATCGGCTTCTTTGATCCGAAGAAATCTGTCAAATAACTCGTCGACTGTTGGTTTCTCATCGGGAGAAAGGGTATTTTTCCAAGATTTCTTAGGCTTGGCTTCAAGAACATTGGAGAAGCAAGGAAGCTGGGATTCAGTTGTTGAAGAGTCTCTGATATAGAACCACTTCAGCCTCCACCCTTTCACGGACTCCCTCATCGGGAAGTTGAAGTAATTAACTTCTTTGCGAGCAACGAACCCAACTCCGCCAATAACGAAGGATCCGCCACTGCTATTGTACCTTTTCACGAAGAAAATTTTCTTCCACAAACCAAAAGTTTGGCTCAATGCCCAGAACCGCTTCGCAGAGAGTGATAAAAATAGCAAGGTGAAGGATTGGAGTAGGAGTTAACTTCCACCAGTTGGATCCGTAAACTCGAAGGGGTGGTGAAGGGCTTGTGAGCGGGAGCGAGAGAACCTCGATACAAGAAGATAAGAACATCACAAGCCAGCAGGGGGATTGGGCCGTGGAATCGCACCTGGGAGAATGACATTCCCCTCGTCGGAAGAAATCAATCCGAGTCTCCTAGCCTTCTTCTCGTCGCGCTTTGTGGTCGTAGACGCCGGCCAATCGCCGGGGATGGACCCAGCTGTGGAGCTTGATGGCGCTGGCTGCGACGGAGCTGGAGGAGGAGCATGTGAAGCGCCCCTTTTCGGTGGGTTTGGAGAAGCTTTGGCGGCGGCGCCGCTGCTCGCAGCGCTGGTAGCAAGGGTGGAGCTCTTCTTCTTCACCATCTTGAGATCTGAGGGAGATCTGGAAACGGCGGCGGCGGCGCAGTGGTTATGAGTGAAGGAGATGAATGGAGAAGAAACGGATGCAAGGATGGAGTATGGAAAGGGGAAAGTTTGCTCCGAGAGATTATAAACTACACGAAAAAATGAGGATCGAACGGGCACGTGTCTCCAATTTGTTGAAAGAGTCACTTTTCATCAATAGTAGCGGAAATTGAGGAGACGCCTTGGTAACTGTGCACAAGTAGCGGCCATTTCTTAAAACAGAGCCACACAGAAGTAAGATGGGCCCAACAGGTCATGTCCTGTCAGTCAGGATTGCAGCAGTGATTGAGTCATCAGTGACGTCATAAAGCTTGATTAAGGAATTCGAAGAGAAACCAAAACTGATGGGTGGTCAATTTGAGTCTACGCACGGATTGCAAGCATCCGCACCTAGACTCGGGGGCTACTCCCATCGGGAGCGCGGATGCGCACCGATAACTCGAAGACTTTTCCGTTTATTCCTCATGTAATGTATGACCTCATACGCAATCAGCACGTTGTCAGTGAGCAGCCGGTGACAAAGGATTAACTTGTCAATGCCTACAGATTGTAGACTAGGGTTTTGCTAGAAGTAGAGGGCAAGTAGATCTCGAAGGTTTCAGCCGAAAAGTACTCGACGATTGTAAAACTAGGGTTGTGTTGACAATAGATTCGATCCCTTCTTTGTCCCTCGACCCCCCCCTTATATAGGAGGTGGAGCCGAGGGTTTTCATAATACACAAGTTACAGAGTTCGGGAGGGTTTCGTACCCACCCCATAAGATTACAAGTCTCTATATTTCCTAATACAATCTATCTTTCCTTAACACTAAATGGGATTCCAACTCTTCTTATTCTTCGAGTCCTGGGCCTTCAATAAACCCCGGGTACCACCTTCGGCAGGCCCATTGGGGATGCCTATGTCAGTAGCCCCCGAGATTTTTCTTGAATCGAAGAATCAGGGAAAATCTCCAACTTTAATCATTCAATAATCTTATCGAATTTAATGCATAACCTTTCGATATGCAAATATTATTTTGTACAGGGATAACGGTAATTGGGGCTAGTTCATCTGATGGATTAGGTACTAGTTAACTGCTCTAGTGGCAATCCGCAAAAACCTACTTCAAGATCACGTCCTTTGGACATGATCTCGGGATACGGGTGTAAACTTCGACAAGTGCCGCTTAAGGTCTTACCATTCAGTCATCAGTCATATTTTATCGGGTACCTAGCACGTCCGTTAGGATTTTCTTTCGTGTCTGTTGATACGGAAAAAAGTAACAATCCGCCGTCCAGAGACGGTGCCATGCCGCTCAGGTGGATCTGGGGTCTTACCTTCGCAAAGTTTTGCGAGATTCAGAGATTTATTCGCGACTTCTAGTGCTACGAGAATATATTGTCGGGATGCTTTTCGGCTGTTGGAATAGCACATTTGTTCGAGTCATGTTTGATGACTTATTTTGTCCTCCGATGGGAGTATATGTAGGTTATCTGTGTAACTCGAAATATACTTCTTTTTCTTTCTTTTGGTTTAAATTCATAAGACATGAACAGCGTTCGATGAGGTGGCGAGGCTACAGCCAAGGACAGTAGCAGTTTGTAGGCTCCACCAGTTAATATCTTCTTATATTGGTAATCCTTCCCGAGCTTTTTCATATCTATCGGGTGCGCGACCAGCGCTCGCGATGTAGCCACCGAGGCTATGAACAAATGCTTGCATTTGGTCATAGGCTGTCGCATTTCTATTTTGTCATACTTAAAATTTTCTCTTTTCCAAAAGTAGCCGAGCATTTGGGCAAAAACTTGTATTTGATCAAAGGCTCTCGAGAAATAATATTTATATTTGTCGATATTCCCGCATAGGCTTCTCAGTCGGGTTTCCTTTGTGAGTGACATCATTGGCGATGATAGCCACGGTGCTGTGTTGGGAATATGCGAAAATTTCTTATCGGCGCCTCGTGGGTCGATTCCTCATCAATGGACACGTCGTGCAGAGTGAGACACACGTCTCAGCTTTTTCTGGCGCACGCAGACACGCCTGTCTTTCTTTCTCCCGGTAAAAATCATTTGCATTGTCTGATATAATATCGCGCCATAATATTTCCATCCAACAGTTGCGTCGATTCACCGCACCTCTATTTAAGTTCATCGTCTTCTTCCTCTACCACTTTTGCTCGCGCGCCCATCTGCACTTCCTTTGCAAAATCTCTCCATTGCGCCTAAAGCTCCTTGTGCTCCACCGCTCGTGTGCTCTTCGCCTTCACTCTCGTTGATGCCACCGCGCAAACTCACCAAACACAACGCTACTGCAACAAAGATGGCAACCGAAGATCTGGGGAACTTGGAGTGGGAGAGATCCAAGATCTCCCAGCAAGATGTCAACCTGCTGAAGAAGCTCGACATCAGCGGGAAGCAAGATGCGCTTCGCTTCCCCAAGGAAGAGAGCTACCCAGCTCCACCGATGCAATACCGGGTTAGTTTTGTCGACCATCTCATCCGTGGTCTTTCCACCCCCATGCATGACTTCCTTCGCGGGTTGCTGTTCATGTATGGACTGCAACTTCACCATCTCACTCCCAATTCCATCCTCCACATAGCTATTTTTATCACATTGTGTGAATCTTTCCTTGGGGTCCAGCCCAATTGGTCCCTCTGAAACGTATCTTCTTCTGTCGCCGTAATGGCTCTTCCGGCGTCGCCTACAACATAGGCGGTTATTTGCGGCCCAGATGTCGAATATTTAGACGTCAAATTCCCTAATTCAGTTCAAGGGTGGCGCAAGAAATGGTTATACATCCGCGGGAGAACCATGGCTCTGTGGAGGACAACATTCCCTCCTTTTGACGGTGCCGAAAAATCTGTCGCCGCCCGATCTTGGGATGCAGAGGCTACCTACGCGGAAAAAGCGGCGAACAGAGGCCCTGATGACGCGCATCCGGCTTCAAAATACTGGACAGAATTATAGGTATCAGGATCATATATTTCCTTGAGAATTAGGTGCGGCCGCTTCAAAAACTCTTAAAGCCCTCTTTGGATGTACGCTGGCGATGAAGATGGGGATCGCTTGTCGACGGATTTATCGGTCAAGGACTTGGAGAAACTTGTCCGAAAAATCTCGTCATTGAGCAAAAAAGATGTCGTCCCGACTTCTTGCGGTGTGACGCCATATAGCGCCACCAACGCACTCCCGCAGGTAGTATTTTTGTTCATGTCTTTATTTTCCTTCTATCTTTTTCCTTCAAACACTTCATGCCGATATTTTTCCCGTCGTTGAATAGGATCATGCAACTGCATCACCTCTTCCTCCCCTTCGAAGAGTGGGAAGTGGATGGAAGGGCCGTTGTCACCGACGACAACCGGGGTACTTCTCCTGAGAGTGAGGCTGCAGGTTCTCGAAAATCTGCGGCATCCTCTGAAAAGGACGCCCCGAGCCGAGAGCAACAAAATCGACCGCTAGAAAGAGAAGCTTTGGATCTATCTTGACTGCTCTCGTTAACTCGTAAGTTTTTAATGCATTATATTTTTCTCTTTTGTCGATGCTTTTTGAGATTGCTATTTATCGTCGCTGTATTTGTTGCGGTGGCGATGAAGAGGAAGATGCACCCTATTAGCCAGAGACTGCTCGAGCAGGCACGTCTCGTACTGGTGTCTCGAGAAGCTCGTCGATGGCGGCGAACTTCACCTCACTCAGCAAAGCCACAGACATCAATACATTTGTGAGCCCGGGCTCCTTCCCCGAAAGAGAGCCGGGTAGAATCAACCAAGGAACCAACCATACTAGCTGGTTGTTCCTCGACTCTTCGATGGAAGAAGTAAGTTATCTTCTTTGTTCTAGCATTGGCTTCATTTTTCTGAACTTCCTTGTCTGTCTCTTTATGATGTCGAACTTTCCACTTCTTATATTGATCCTCTTTTTACGGGTCTTTCTTTAGCCTTTCATGAAGGAGCTTATCCGTTTCGGTACCCAATTTATCGGGTACCGCGAATATGCCGTCAAACTTGAAGGTACCGCCTTTTGCCCTTGTCGAAATATATTCAATCACTATTTTTGCTGCAGTACTTTACTACTTTGTTTTATGTTGGCGAGAAAAACTTGCAGGAAGCCAACAAACGTCAGCGCTCTTGGCTGCTTGAGCTAGAGCAAGCGGCAGCACGCATGAAGGCTGAAGCAGATGCTGCTACTTACTGCCGAGGATCTTCAAAAGAGACTAAACGACGCAAAGGCTTTAGAAAATGTAGCTCAGCATGTTGCTCGCGAAGAAGAAATTCTTAGTCGCTTGGGTCGCAGAGTCGACGTTTGTTAGTAAGTGTCCACACCCTTGTTGCTTTCTTGCATCATGTTTGGTCCCTTTTTCCCTGTGATGAACTCTTTTTTATGCTTTAAGCAGGAGAACACACCAAGAGAATGAGCTGGAAATCCCGAAGGTGACCAGCTCCTTGATGCGCTCTCTCTTCTTGAAATCCTATTGAAGCTCGTGACGGCCTTGCTGAAGCCGAGATTGGTCTGCACGGCTTTTTCCCTATTTTTTCAAGAAGAAGGAGGAGCCCGCAATCTTCATTGATCTCTCCAAGTGCTTCATCTCAAGAAGACCTTGGACTTCAACTTCGCCAAGAGGGGTTAAAAGTTGGAGTCGAAGGTACAATGGCCTTGGTTGCTGTCGCCAACAAAACGTCGGCCCAGGCAAGGGTTGGCGATGCGAGAGGAGATGTCGAGACGAAGAAATGGCAGTCACTGATTAAAGCTGCCAAGCGTTCGAAGAAAATCCTTGTCACCCTTGGATATAAGCCAGCGCCTGCTCCGAGTTCTTCAAGCCGGAGGAGTCAAGTAGACCACTTTGCTTTTTCCTTTTAGTTTCTCCCCTCTTTTGGCATATCGTCATAATGTTCTTGGCGGTGGCTGCTTCAGTAGTTGTCTATAGGTCCTTCTTTTGTAATAGACATGTACATACTACATTATGGAAATGAATGGAAATCTATCTTTTGCGTAATGATTGATGTCGAAAATTTTTGTTTTTAGTTGATTTTTGGCTTAACTATCTGCAACTCCTGGTCCTTAGAAGTTTTCCTTCGTCCCATTTGAAGAAAAAGTCTGTCGCTGTCGAATTTGTTGAGGATTCGTCGGGTAAAGACTCAGCACAAGATTTGGAAGAACTTCGGCAGCAACTCCAATCTACGAAGAGGCAATCGCTTATTGATACGTCTCCAACGTATCGATAATTTCTTATGTTCCATGCCACATTATTGATGATATCTACATGTTTTATGCACACTTTATGTCATTATTATGCATTTTCTGGAACTAACCTATTAACAAGATGCCGAAGTGCCGAGTTCCTGTTTTCTGCTGTTTTTGGTTTCAGAAATCCTAGTAACGAAATCTCGAATCGGACGAAATCACCGCCCGAGTTCCTATTTTTCCCGGAAGCTTCCAGATCACCGAAGAGGGGCGAGAGATGGGCCAGGGGGGCCCACACCACACCTGGGCGCGGGCCGAGGGCCTGGCGCGCCACCTGGTGAGTGAGGGCACCCCGTGGCCCCTCCGACTCCCTCTCTTCGCCTATTTAAGCCTCTCTGACCTAAAAACACCGACGAAGAAGCCACGGTACGCGAAACCTTCCAGAGCCGCCGCCATCGCGAAGCCAAGATCTGGGGGACAGGAGTCTCTGTTCCGGCACCCTGCCGGACGGGGAAGTGCCCCCGGAAGGCTTCTCCATCGACACCGCTGCCATCTCCACCGCCATCTTTGTAACATCCCAAAAATTTAAAACAAAGAGAAAATGAATTTCCTTTTTCCACTCCTATGTACTTCAATACAATGATCTGCTGAGCAGCTGTTTTACATGATTGAGATCCATGTGATATGAACTTTGTATCGCTACTAGTTATGTGCTACTCATGTGATGTTATTAAAGTAGTCTATTCCTCCTGCCTGGTGTAAAGGTGATTAGTGTGTGCACCGTGTGGTTCTTGTCGTAGGCTATGATCGCGATCTCTTGTAGATTGTGGAGTTAATTATCATCATGATAGTATTATTGATCTATTCCTCCTTCATAGTGTAATGTGGACGGTGCGTGCGCTATGTTAGTTCTTGGTTTATTTTGCAATGATCTATTATGCTCTAAGGTTACTTAAACATGAATATCAAATGTTGTGGAGCTTGTTAACTCCGGCATTGAGGGTTCGTGTAATCCTACGCAACGAATGATGTTCGTCATCCAACAAAAGAGTGTATGTAGCACAAATGAGAGAAGTTATTATTCGATCAATGTTGAGAGTGTCCACTAGTGAAAGTATGATCCCTAGGCCTTGTTTCCAATACTGCAAACACCGTTTATTGCGATACATTGCATGTTTTGCTACTTTACCTGCACATGATGAGATTACTGTGCACTCATATACATCCATATTACTTATGTTCACTATCTCTTCGCCGAACTAGTACCTATACATCGACAAGTGTATTTGGTGTGTTGGGGACACAGAGACTTCTTGCTTTGTGATTACAGGGTTGCTTGAGAAGGATATCTTTGACCTCTTCCTCCCTGAGTTCGATAAACCTTGGGTGATCCACTTAAGGAAACTTGCTGCTGTTCTACAAACCTCTGCTCTTGGAGGCCCAACACTGTCTACAAGAATAGAAGCTCCCGTAGACATCACTTATGCTCATGGAACAATCTCGGAAATCCTCCGAGAGGGTAAAGGTTGCACTTCAACGGGCTCAAGATGCCATGGCTGAAAAGGACTCCGCGGTTGCTGAAATCTGCTGCAGCTACGTCTCGAAAAATTTTTATGCCAGCTGCTGACAGATGCTAGTTTGGATATGGCGGGTATGCTTCATTATCTTTGTCATGCTTTATTTTTCTTTTTGCTTGTCTCCTCGTTCAGCTGATTCTTTCAAAAATAGGTTCCTTCTTGGATGCTACTCCCGAAGATGAACGGTGAAGCTCGATCCAATGCACTTCTGGCTTGCGCGTGATCATGGTTCAAATTTTGGGGCACGCACAGAACGGACTCGCCGGATCATCGGGTTTCACGATCGCGCGCTGAGTTGCGATTATCTCGACTTTTGTACAAGGACCTTGTCTCTGGTCTAGCACCATGTTTCCTCGTATAAGATGCCAGAACTCTTCCTGTTTAATGGACAAATTTCGGGATGCTCCTCGAATCCACGACTTTGTGCGGGCCCAATTAACTGCTGGCGCAAGGTTTGCTATGATCATGATAAAAATCTGCTACCGAAGTTGGACGTGGGTCCGTTGTTCCAAAGTGCCTGGCCAAGATGGCGAAGAGGAGGAAGAACTTCAGCAAATATGACGACGTTGTGACCCCGTTGCCGAAGATATGATGGATGAACTTCTTCGGATGAACGAATTCTTCATGAAGGGCAGCTATGCTGAACATAGCACTCGCACGATAAATTATGAACGACTGACGATAGATAATATACTAGGTAACCCTTGAAGATTTGTTGCTCCAAGGATTGTATCTTGTGTATAGTAGACATAATCTACATTGTAAAGTCACTATATTTATGTTTTTCAATGCCAAGCCCCGGGCGTTTTGATGGAGATGTATTTCTTTTTATAATGCGAGGTTGTCCCAAGGCAACATAAATTATATTTGTGCACTATTTTTGCGGGTGGGAAACCCCGAGCTTTATGTTGATCGCTATTTGGCGACATATTTTTTTTGGCGAGGTATTTTATACCAAGGCGAGATATTTTGCAGATTGTATTTGTCGACATTGTGTATATATATATTATATCTTCTGGGTAGAAGCCCCCGAGCCTGTCGAAAATATATATAATTCCACTATCTTTATTATATTGCAGCACCGCGAGCCCGCCTCATTAAAAACCTTTCCGGCCCCACTCGGTGCCCCAAAAAGGAAAAGAGTGCGTATGAAAACTCGTGGGCGTTTCGGTACATTGTATGTTTACAGAGGAGACTATATTTCGGCATCTAAGCGTAGAAACGCATGAGTTGTGCCACGTTCCAAGGGTTTGGCTCAGCAATCCCCGTCTTCTTGTGACTTATATGCTCCTCCTTCGATTACCTGACGATGTAAGGTCCAAGCCACGGTGAATCAAGTTTTTCATGGCTTTGATTGAGTCGTAAAACCAAGTCCCCAACTTGAAAAGATCTTGGTCGCAATCGTCGTGTGGTAGTTTTTCAGGTCCTATTGGTATTTGGCGACTCGTGATAATACTTCGTCTCGAGCCTCATCAAGTGCGTCGACATCATCCTCCAAAGCTCTTCTCGAAGTTTCTTCATCATATTCTACAACTCTTGGAGAATCATGCTCTATTTCTATCGGCGAGACTGCTTCAGCTCCATGGATCGGGAAAAACAGCGTCTCTGCGTCGCGTGTTGGGTGTTGTTCGAATACTCCACAACACGCTTAGCAGCTCCCGCCCAAGTATGCCGAGCTTTTCAATGGTCCTAACAGTGACTTCTTGATACCATTGCATATGATGCCATTGGCTTTATCGACTTGACCGTTGGTGTGGATGTGCAACAAACGCAAAACTCAATTTAATGCCCTTGCGCAATACGCTTTGAACTCATTGGATGTGAAATTACTGCCATTGTGTGACGATGCTAATAACTCCAAATCGAAAAACAATGCTTTTCACAAACTTGATTGCCGACGCGCCATCCGGTGAATTTATCGGCTTTGCTTCTATCCACTTGGTAAATTTGTCGGCAACAACGAGCATATACTCATATCCTCTGGCGAAGCTTTGTGTATTTTCCCCATATCGAGACCCCATTGAGCAAAGGGCCAAGATAGTGGGATTGGCATCAGTTCTGCTGCCGGAGAGTGAGTTTGCGAATCTAAGCACGCGTCGCAAGTTCGCACTATTTCCTTCGCGTCCTCAATTGCTATTAACCAATAAAATCCTGCCCTGAAGACTTTAGCCGCGATAGCTCGGCTGCTTGCGTGATGCCCACATATTCCTTCGTGTACATCTTTCAGGATGATCCTTCCTTCTTCGGGTGTGATACATATCTGTAGCACAGATACTTCGCTTTTACAACTCCCCTTTTATCACGTAAAAGCTTTAGATCGTCGATTCCTCGCCTTGCTTCAGCGGATCGTCGGGTATTGTTTTCCTTAAGATGTATGATATGTACGCCTGCATCCATGGAATTTGCACCATCATGACTAGCTCTGTTCCTCTTCTTCTTCTTCTAATGATTCTTTGGTGACGCTCGAAGGTTTTCTTCCTTCTTCTTCTTTGTTTTCATTGGCCCGTTGATCTCTCGCTTATTTCTTCCCAAAACACGCTGGAGGGATAGCGAGACATTGAGACCCGATGTTTGCAAGAACATCGGCTTCGTCATTGCTCAACCTGCTGATGTGGTTTACCTCGCATCCATCAAACATTTTTTCTAGCTCATTGTACATCTCCTTGTATGCTATCATACTCTCGTTGACTGCATCACATTGATTCATAACCTGCTGTGCTACCAGCTGAGTCGCCAAAGATTTTCAGTCGGGTTGCACGCAGCTTTCGCCATCTTCATCCCGTGTATGAGAGCCTCATATTGCTTCATTGTTAGACGCGTTTGGGAACGTCATCCGTAAGACATAGTTTAATTTGTCGCCTTCAGGTGATACTAGTATTACGCCTGCTCCAGCGCCTTCTAACCTTTTGGACCCATCAAAGTTCATAGTCCGGTTCTCGATAAATCTGGAGGCCCTGTGTTTGTAGTTCCATCCACTCTGTGATGAAATCTGGTAGGATTTGTGACTTTATCGCTTTTCTTTTTCGTACGTGATGTCCAGGAGGGGCTCTATTCCTCAAAGGGAGACACGACCCGTATCCCGGGTTGTTTAGTATATTTTGAGAGGAGCTTCATTGACCACTATTATCGGGTGCGCCGAAAATAGTGTCGCAATTTTCTTCTGTTGTGAATACTCCATCGCCAACTTCTGGTATTGGGGTAACTGTTTTGAAGGCGACAGTACTTCTTGATAAAATATACGGCCTTGTACTCCATGGAGCTTTCCTTCTTCCCCTTTCTACTACCAGGGCCGTACAACCACTTGGCGTAGCAATGTATAGCGAGGAGGGGTTCCTTCTCTTTGGCGCCACCAAGATTGGTGGTGTCGAAATTGTGCGCTTGAGATTCTCGAAAGCTCTATCTGCTTCCTCGTTCCATTGAAATTTCTCTCCTTGTTTGATCAATGCATAGAACGACAGCGCTTTTTCTCCAGCGTGACGGCAAAGCTGCTACGTCGTGATTGTTGTATTTCTTTCAACTTTGTCGGCTTCCTCATAGTTACGATGGCTTGTATTTTCTCTGGATTGGCTTCAATCCCTCTTGCGGATACTAGGAACCCGTTCTCCCGCAGGAACACCAAAAGAGCACTTTGTGGGTTTAGCTTAAGGCGGAACTTGTCGAGGTTGTCGAAGGTTTCTTTCAAATCTTCGATCGGTGTTGTCCCCTTTTGATGTTATCACGACATCGTCAATATAAACATGTACATTTTTCCAAATGTGTAGGCTTCTGCATCATCCGCTGATATGTTGCTCCCGCGTTTTTTCAAACCAAAGGGCATTGTTCTATAGCAAAACACGCCGTAAGGTGTTATGAACGCTGTTTTCGCTTCATCATCTTCTTTTAATCTGATCTGGTTATAACCAGAGTACGCATCCAAGAAGGAAAGATGTTCACATCCTGCCATGGAGTCGATGATTTGATCGATCCTTGGGAGGGGAAAGTGATCCTTAGGACAGTGTTTATTGAGACACGTAAAGTCGACACACATGCGAAGGACTTTCGTGTTTTTCTTCGGCACCATCATGGGTTAGCTACCCACGTGGCTTCTGTAGATATCTCTTTAATAAAACCAGCATCTTTGAGTCGATCTATTTCGATAGCATAGCTTTGCGGTTTGGTTCCGAAAACGCCGCAAGTTGTTTGATTGGTCTCGCGAGAGGATCCAAGTTGAGGTGGTGCTCGGCAAGTTCCTGGGTACTCTGGCATGTCAGCTGGACACCATGCGAAGATTTTCTAGTGCTCACGGAGGAACTCGACGAGCGCACTTTCCTATGCGAGATCCATGTTTGCTGCAATGGACGTCGTTTTCTTTGGGTCTATCGGGTGGATCTGCACTTCTTTTGAATCCTTGGCAGTATTAAAGGTTGGTTCCCTGAGTGGTCTCCTGTATCGGCCCACATCATAATCGGTGATCCTTGGCGCCATATATTTTGCTTGCATCCCGAAGGTTTCGATAGTCGATGAAAATCCTGTGCACTTATCGCCGGTCGAAACTTCCCGTAATTGTGATTGGTCCCTTAGGTCCAGGCAACCTCCATAATAAGTACGTGTAATGAGGTACCGCCATAAACCTGGCATATGCTGGTCGTCCCAACAAGGCGTGATATTGCAACGGGAAATCCACAACTTCTCCAGATTCTCTATCCCGTAGTTCTCTCGGGTCCCAAACTGAACGTCGAGATTGATCTTGCCCGGCGGATAACTTGGCTTCTCTGGCGTGATCCCATGGAAACGTGTGTCGGTTGGTTTTAATTTGCCGGGATATGTTCATCTTCCTCAATGTATCTGCATACATGAGGTTTAAGCTGCTGCCACCATCTATAAAAACTCTCGACACATCAAAACCAGTGATTACTGCGGATAAGATGAGTGCAGATTGCCCTGGTCGCGGAACTTGCTGCGGATGATCCGCAATTGTGAAGCCAATGTCTTGCCCCGACCAATTTAGGTACTCAAGTGTTGGTGGAGGCATCTTCTCTGCCATGAACACTTGTCGAGATTACCTTCTGCGCCTGTTAGATGGCCTAGCTTTCTGAATCATCGAGACCGCACCATTGGAGTTGGGGTCAACATATGGAGGTGGATGTGGTGCTGCCGCTATTTGAGCTGGTGCCGATTTTCGTCCGTAATTGCGGGAGGAGGTGGGAGGTGAATCTCACTCCTTGGCCCCTGGTGGTTTCTATTCGTTGCTTGGGCATTGGCGATCCTATGACTAACAACATTGCTTGGAAATTGCGACAATCTTTCGGAGATGACGACTGTCTTTTTCCATTATTGTCGAGATAGAAGTGCATCACAGGCCCGTTCATCATTCTTCGGGAGACACATAAGGTCTTTGGAACCTTGGTCCACTATTTTGCTACCACGGAAATCACCTCTAGTCACTTTGCTGCTCGTTACTCCTTTGGTAATCATCTCGATTATTCCCTCCATTCGAAACCAGCCGATATATGGCCAGGAGCATCATTATTGTAAAGCGGCGAGAAAATCGCCTTCTATTTTGAAAATTTCGACCGCGATCCTCCTCTGGTGACCTATGTCGCTTGTTGTATATCGCGTCTTCTCCATCTGCCCACTTGTTTGCTATCTCCATCAATGCTGATATTGTCTTAGGGTTGGTTCTCCCTAAGTCCTCGACGAAATCTCCTCGTCGAATTCCTGCCATGAACGCGTCTATTGCTCTCTCGTCAGATATATCCTCTGCCGAGTTTTTAATAATGTTCCACCTCTGTATATATTTTCTCATTGATTCGTCATGCTTTGCACGCCCTCAGCTCTTCCAATGACGCGGGTTTCTTGCAGGTGGATCGGAAGTTCTTCACGAAGATATCCTCGAAACTATCCCAGCTGTCGATGGAACCTGGGGAAGCTTCTTTATCCAAGATCGCGCGCACCGCTCAAGTGTACTTGGATGCTTTGCATGGCTTGCTCTGGTTCCGCCCACCAACTTCACCATCTCGAGGTAATCAACGAGCCAATCCTCGGGATCTTGTAGGCCGTCGAATTTTCTTGAAATTTCGGGTAACTTAAACCCTTTCGGGACTCGAGTTTTCGAACTCGTCTCGTAAAGCATGGTAACCCGCACATATCTTCATCGGCGACTTCTGGTGATTGCCGATGTTCTCTTCTTTCTTGTCGCGCTCTATCCCCCCTTGCTTGTGCCGTCGTATCTCTTGCTCCACTTGTCCTCGGTGGATCTTCCACTGCTGTCGTGGGTCGTGGACTATTTTGTCTTGGAGTTTCTTCGGGAGGTGTAGCTGCAAACGCTGTTCCCATGAATCCAACTCCAGCCATTGCCATATTAAACAATGCTTCTCTCGGGTCCCCGGGGTGGTCTGGACGCAAGGATATAAGCTTGCGTTGCCATGTATCCAGCTTCTGGTGTTTTTGGGATGATATTCCCCCTTGTATCAATTGACATGAAGGACATGTCGAGATTTTGAATTATGTTGTCTCTCTCTGCTTCAGGTATATTTTGCAGCCTAGATCTGGCCCTCCTCCGAGCTTCTCTGTGACTGTCTCCCGAAGTTCCTGATTATCGACTGAGCTCTGCTCTACGTCTGCTTGACGCGGAGGCTGCCTCTTTTATTCTATTCAGGGATGTTGTCTCTTTTTCCAGCTCCCTACTCACACGAGCAAGTCTATATTGATAGGCTTGTAATTCTTGTGCAGTAGCAGTGGTGGTCATTGGTTCTGAACCATCCATGGCTCTTGCGGCTCTATCCCACGCTGCTTGCGGGAGTTGAACTCTATCACGAGGTGAAGACCCGACATATTTAGTGCCTAGGCCTCTTCTGAGATCAACGGGATCAACGTATGGGTTTCCCAAATAATCGAAAGCTTCTGACGTCTCTGGTTCTGCTCGGCTTGCCTCTTCAATTGCATAGACTTGATGATATTTTGAGTATTGATTTTTGTCGGGATTGGTGACACCATCATAGAGATTGGTGAAGACCTTTCCGATGGCGGCAGATTTGTCGATGAAGTTGAAGTCTCGACGTTGTGGAATCGCTGCTTATAACGGAGTCCGCAAACGACTCGAAAGATGTGTCGCTGAAGATTTTGGCGAGCTTTCCGCTTGCCTTGGTGTCGACGAAGAGTGGCGACGAAAACTCCTCATCACTCGATGAAAAGCCAGAATCGACCGCTGAAAATTCCGACGAGATCGGAACTTCGAGATGATAGGATCCTTCTTTGTTGACGCCAAATCGGGATTCTCCGAACGTCTTGACGATGGGCTCCTCCAGATAGGCACATGCATCCACACGGGAGGGCGGGTGAGAAATAAAATCGACTAGATCAGTTTTTTCCCGTTTACCTCGATCCATCGCATTGCTAGCCACCGACGAAGTCGACGATTCTGGACGTGCCATCGAGATCAGTTCCTTGCAGCCTCTAATTCCCACAGATGGCGCCAATTGACAAAGGATTAGTTTGTCAATGCCTACAGATTGTAGACTAGGGTTTTGCTAGAAGTAGAGGGCAAGTAGATCTAGAAGGTTTCAGCCGAAAAGTACTCGCTGATTGTAAAAACTAGGGTTCTGTTGACAATAGATTTGATCCCTTCTTTGTCCCTCGGCCCCCCCTTATATAGGAGGTGGAGCCGAGGGTTTTCATAATACACAAGAGTTCGGGAGGGTTTCGTACCCACCCCATAAGATTACAAGTCTCTATATTTCCTAATACAATCTATCTTTCCTTAACACTAAATGGGCTTCCAACTCTTCTTATTCTTGAGTCCTGGGCCTTCAATAAACCCGGGTACCACCTTCGCAGGCCCATTGGGGATGCCTATGTCACCCGTGCCCAGACTGGGGCTACTCCATCGGGAGCGGATGCGCAAAACTTTTTTGCACTCCAGGATCATGCCCGGGGACTTGATTCTGTGTAGGGTAGCGTTGTTTTGCCAACGGCAGTTAACCAGCAAAGTTGGACACATTACTCAATATCCTTTACACATTAAACCTTACTGAAAGCCCCGATATGCATGTATCAGATGGCCTATGAAGACCTGCAACAAACTTCGGCAGAAGAAGACATTCGAGTGGCACAACTTGAGTCTACACACGGAGTGCAAGCATCCGTATCTAGACTCGGGGGCTACTCCCATCGGGAGTGCTGGACGCGCACCCGATAAAAGAAGATTAAATTGTTACAAGATGGACAAGAACTATCAAGAGAAGAACATTCAGCGAAGGCATGCTTTAGTCTCTACCCGAAATATCTTCGGCTAGACACTCGGGGGCTACTGACGTGGGCATTACCCTTCGGATAACGTATTGCCCTATCCTATACAGCCCAACCGGAGGCCCATGAAGACACCCGATGGCAAGATGGACCACTAGGTCGGTGCCGAAGAAGATTCCTTGAAGAACAAGACGAAGAGGAACCGAACAAGGAAAGTTTAGAGCTAGGTCTTTTGTAAACCTAGTCGTACCCGTACAGATCTCTTGGGACCTGGCCCCCTATATAAGGGCCAGGAGAGAGGCTGTCGAGGCACACAATCAATCTTAGCAATTTTAGCCACCATAAGTCCAGAGCTAGGTCACCGTAGCGCTTAGCCTCTCGACGAGAACACAGCCGAAACCTTCGGCACCCCATTGTAACCCGGTATTTTCATAATCAAGATCAGACAGGCATGACGTAAGGGTTTTACCTCATCGAGGGCCCCGAACCTGGGTAAATTGCTCTCCCCGCTTGTTTTTTAACCGATGTCTCGTGTCAGCCTACAAAATTCCATCAACCCTAAGCCCCAATCGGAGGGCATTGCCGAGGAGTACCCTCGACACCTCAAAAGGAAGGAACTACGGGAATCATCTCTGTGTCTCCATGTGCTCCACTCTTGGTTACATCCATCCTTAATAGCTCTATTATATCTTGTCTAGCTATATCTTGCTTAGTTGTATATCTTGTCATATAGGTAAACTAGAACATGAAAGCGCGCGTTGCCGCGCGCGTCTATTTTTAATGTATAATAATATAAATATTTGAAAAAATCGAGTGTTAAAAACACATAACATTTTGTTCATTGAAAAGCACACAAATGTCAAGGGAGAGACTTATGGAAGCTTTGACATGAAGCGGGATTACAAGCCATGAAATTTATACAGAATTACTACTTGACGACAAGCGAAAACGTCAGTCTCATTCTAGCACGTATAACAAATTGCAGATTCAGATTACTTCTGTGCACCGATTGATACGGTGAATAGCTAACCTACAAGATGTTCAGAATTTTTCTTCATTGACTTGGTGACAACTTACATCAACAACCCTTTTTGGCTCTATTTGCTTCTTCTTTGAACAACAAAATTGTTGGCCTGCTTTGCCACTCAAAGTTGGATCTCATGCGTGTAACATGTTAATCAACACTTGGAGCTCGGACCACACAGGTAGGTAGGAGCAGTGACAATATTCAGTTTCCAAGCACTAACCGTGGTAAGAATGGCAACATGAAAGTATTGTTATTTACATTTATTAATCCATCAAGATCTGAAGGAAAAGTAAATGTTTACTGACTTCTAAAAACAAATATTATTCAAATAGGCTGCCAAAATACAATGTGACTATAAAATGAAAATTGCTATGTTGGAAATGAAATTATAGGCCACTTAAATATTTTCCCTTTGTTTTTTCTTAGAACACTTCATACGTCTGGGCAATCTGTGTTTCAAGACAAACTTTTCCTCTTCAATTAGAGAAGAGTTTCTACATTCATAGTTTACGAAAAGGAAGAATGGACTAAACCATAGGGGCTTCCCCTACGATAATTCAGTTTTAAGAAAAAAGCTCCAAAATCTATTGGCCTCTCTTTCAGCTCCCATCTGTGACCCAAAAGAAATAAGAGGCAATGGATGAGGAGATCTATACCTATTTCATAGGACTGGGCAGTTTGTGCTTCGAGGCAGCTTTCCCTCTCCAATCTTAGAGTTCATCTCCAGAATGTTCGCTGACTAAGTAGATATTTTCAAGAAAATAGATGTTTGTCAGAATTTAGATTTGATTAGTTCATAGGAGTGATGTAGTCACTAACTGGGAAAAAATGTTCCAGTCCTGCAACATTTCTAATTCTAAAAGGCATCAAACCGTGTCACATAGATTGGAGCATTCAAGTTCTCTCAGAAAGCAAGGGAATAATATGAACTAAAGTGGAACAGCATTACCATGAGAATTCTTTGGGAGTCATTCGTAAAAGTAGCGAGACCAAGAATAGAAAATACAAAAAAAAATAGTATTAAACCTTCATTTAAGATAAGTATAACCATTTTTAGACTGAATGTTCAGAATTCATTAAATACACGGACACACAAAACATGGAAGTTTATAGATGTTGTAGAAATCTAGCAAATAGTAGTGTTTTAACACATAAGGATAAGAATATACTCTCTCCATTTTTAGACCGACAGTGAGGGCATATATAGCAGCTCTACTAATGATTTAATTACAAAATTATAATGCATAAACTGACATGCAATGCTTTTCAAAAGTACCTGAAACTAATGATTTATATAACCTCCTACTTTTCTTCAGATGTGATGTTTAGACTTCCTCAAGCCAAAAGATGAGAAGCTTGGTCAGTACACTTAACTTCTTGATCCTTCTTGAATTTTTCTCAACCATGTATTATTATTTTGTTATGCTTCAATCCTAAATAAATATCAACAAGGAGTCAGACATATTTTATTGCATGAGTACCTACAAAGAATAGAAAAGATCAAACTTGAATTCTCTTTTGGGAACATACAATCTGTTTAACTGGCAGCAACAAAGAATTTTGCAATATGTTGAATTGAGCAATAGAAGTCTGGCCTGATGACCCACTCTCTTCTTGCATTCCTTGTTTTCATCTCGTGTAGACCTATCCCAAATTTGAACTATTGCTACTGTTGCAGCAAGACCTTTTCCACAACAAAAACTAATTTCCAACATTTAAACCCAGCTAGAGCTAGTAGGATTATTTTAGCTGTAGGAATTAGTAACTAAGGGTTAGAGGTTCTATGAAGCTTAGTGATTAGAGAACAAAGGAACAAACCTTTACAGTGTTAACTATAGGAATTGTTGCAAAATATTGCTTTATGCTTAAATTTTGTGCATACCTTGTAATTGCAATAATCAACAGGAGTTTTTATGACAATCAAGTTAATCGAAGGAAACAAACCTTTGTGCTCTTGAGGCCAGCTTATAAGGTTCAATCAGGTTCATCTCAAGGTTGTCATGGAACCACATGGTAAAAATTTGATGCTTAGTTTCTCCCCGGCAATACAGCGGGCGATCGTGAATTGGAGAGCAAAAATAATACTACCCGATATATAATTCTCATGTAGTACTATTGCTACTCATACCTGAAAATGGGTCACATGATATAGGAGAGATAATCAGTATGAGAAGAATAATTTTGGATGATGATATAGGTTGCAATATAAATTCAAGATGCATATAGATTATAGTATATTGTACTTGATAATTTGCTATATCTGGTTTACCATCTGTAGAAGAGGAAAAGACCAAATGGTACGTACTAAAATAACATCAGAAACATTACATAGATGCCGAATACAGCATGCTAGAACTAAGCTGGTGCTTTGTTGTTACCTTATCATTCCACTGAAATTCAATAGATGGTATATAGAAAAGTTATTTGGTTTATAGCATGAAGATAATTGTTAGGTAAGGGCTGCCTAGAGATTTAGAATAATAGTGTCAAACAACTGACTTCCTTCGGACTGATAGCATCAGAATATATACCTGTAACAAATTTATGATCTGTCAAGACATCAAGTAGATGTTTCAACAGTTCTCTCCATGCTTTAACTTCCTTCTCTTAAGAGCAGATAATCTGAAAGGAAAATACAGAGACCACCTATCAGATTATCCATATGCAAACAAAGGAATGTCATTAGGGATATAGAAAAATTACAATGAAATCTTTTTTTACCATGATGATTCTTGAAGTAACGCACATGCTTAGTGGATGCTTGTGGGAGATGAGGTCTTAAGTAACGACACAATGATACATCATGGCACAATATTGCTTAAGAAAACAACAATTTAGCTCTATACATGCCTAATCGTATAAAAGAAAAAGGGACAACACATAGAACGTTGAGAATATGGCCAAAAGTATGACAAATATAGGAGTTTCACTGTGAGGCCTTTTCCAAGATCTAGGTGGCGATGTCATGCAGGGTGCCTGCGTGCGACTGAAAGATGTGGTTGTTACATTCTTTCCGAAGTGTCCACCACACGAGTTGGACCAGGGAAGTCCATTCTTTAGACCTGTTGGACGGTAGGATCTGCTATGTCGACGGTAGCCAAGTGGATAGCAACTCATCAGGTTGCGGAAGAAAGCAGGGCGGCAGGCTCACTTGCTGAAGAAAAGTTGCAATGACTACAGGGGCAATTGCTGAGCAGGTGAAATGCTGTCTTTGAATGGGAAAGGCATAGCGGGCATGAGTCATTTTGCGGACAGCCTCGTCTTGCCAGGTGCTCGACAGTAAGGCATCACTCCTGGATTGCCAGCCAGGCGAAGATGCGGCAGTTCATAGGTGCATCGCTGCACCAAATTTGCCTGAAGTCTGTGCACACGGCACCCTCAAACTGCAGCTGATGCCCTCTAGCCTCGGGTCTGTCCAGAACATCAATCTTTTGCCGTTTCCATCTAGCTGCTTTAGTTGCTGTTTACTTTTTCTGTTTTCTCTATGAGGTCTGTACGTTAATACTCTTCTACATGATCAATGAAAAAGCATCTCCGCCTGCATTTTAATAAGAAAAAAAAAACTTCTCGATGAGTTTGTTCCTTTGACACCTATAAAACTGAAAAGAACATAATTAAAGTGACGAGCAGAACACAACCTGACGCCATTACAAAATTGTGAGGAAGATCTCACATTGCTGAACATTAGTTTCTTGGGCTGTGCTCCGGTGTCCCCCCCTTGGCGAACGACGTTCAGGTGGTAAACGTGTGTTTGGTTCGTGACCAGAAAATATAGATGATCCCATCCCAAAAGCCGAATATTTCTGAGAAAGGCTGGACCATATGATCCGTGAATTTCATGACTAATCTCACTAGCCGCCTGAGGCCGTCGACGCGACTCCGACACCTGCCACCGTCGTATGTGTGGCTCCCCAGCTCAGCGGCGGCCACCATGTCACGGCGAGCGGTGGGCTTGCTTTTCCGCGTGGCTCCCTAGCTCGACATCGGCGGCCTCCAGGGCGCGGTAAGCGGCGGGCTTGATTTTCAACGTGGCTCCCTAGCGGCGGCGGCCTCCATGGCGTGGCGAGCAACGAGCTTGCTACGTCTGCGCCACACCCAGTCGAAGAAACGACCTCGCTAAGTATGTGCGGGTAGTGACCTTGCTAGGCACGGGTAGGCGGCCGCCCGCTAGGTCCGGCCTCCACCACAAAGGGAAAAGGACCCGTTAATTACATATTAACCGGTGTGTTAATGGCATATTTATATTTTTCTATTAATCGTTAATTAAACATATTTTATCCCATCACATCTCGTACATGTTTGCCCATGAACCAAACACACATGTTAAGTCAATCCACGAAGGGGTATCAGATCCTAGCCGTCTAAATAGAACAAAGTTTAGAGGGACACCGGAGCAATAGCCTAGTTTCTTCCATAAATATATCATTTTCCTTCTCGTAGCTTTATGGCCTGCAAATGGACATAAGCAAACTCACAGAACGGGAGAAACAAAGTCTTTAGGTGAAACTTTGCTGTCCGGTAGCCCTAGAGGAGGGGATTTGGAATCAACGTCCATAGAAAAAGAGCACAACAGTGGTAACCTGCAGATCAACACCCATACGGCCATACCTAATTTCATATACATAGCCCACGGGGACATTAGGCCTTCCCAGTAGGCGGCGACGTACCGTATCCCCGGTGCACGGCAAGGAGGCAATGACGTAGGGTCTTCCCGGTGGGCGGTATGGCGGCGGCGGCGACGAGATAGACATTCCACCTTGAAGGCGGGACGGTAGAGGCGACGTAACGTCTTCCTGGTGCACGGGACGTAGGCAACGCCGTAGGGTATTCCCGGTGGGCTGTATGGCGGCGGCGACGACGCAGACATTCCACCTTGAAGGACTGGTTACGGGGGGATTTACCGTCGCCACCGTTCTGGAGGCGCTGAAAAGAGAATGGGAGGGGTCGAGTCGTGGAGGAGAAAGGAAAGCATCGATGCTGTTTGAGGCCTTCGGTGGGAGACCGTAGGACTATGTACTGGAGGCCCATTTGAAGGTTTCGTGGCCCGAGTAACCAGAAAACGCCCCATTAGACCTGTGGAGTAGCAGCCCCTTAACGTTGGGCCGGCCCTTTGGCGCGAATTGACAAAGCGAACAGCTGCGATGACGTTTGGGAGGTTTGGGACGATCTGGAATGTTGAACTGCTTGATCTGACGGTGCAGAACACCAAATCGCTGAGAGAGGCCGTGGGTGGTTAAGTTATACTGATAACTAATTCACATAGTTGCATATCTAGAGAATTTACCTTTGCGTCAAGCTTAAATTCAAAAAGAACTAAAAATTGGGTAGCACCTAATCACCCCCCTCTAGGTGCGGCATACGATCCTTTCAGCGAGTTGAGGAGCCAACCCACCGGCAGGTTGACATCCGGCCAGGGCACTGAGCAGCCCTCATCAAATAGTCGCCTTGCATGGTCCACCAGGATGTAGCGGCGGTCTCACTCCTTCTTGCCACCGTGAAACGAGCTGGCCTCCTAGTAGTGTTTGGTCTTGCGTAAGGGCCATCCTTTGCCCATGGTGTCGGCGTGCTCAGAGGAAATGGCCGTGGGTGATGGCTATGACAATGGTGTGGCGAGGAGTGGACGCGGCTTCTCCCCTTAAAAGGGCGGACACACTACCTTGCCTTCAATGCTTGGCGCAGAACCCCTAGGGCCGCTAGCACCAACACTGGCGCACGGAACACGAGGCAACCCCATTAACGCGGCCCAATGAAGTCCTCAGCGATGCCGTCCATCAGTACTGGCTTGTAGAAGCCAAACAGGCGAGTCACTGCCAAGCGGGCCCGAGGGCAAAAGGCGTGGACACGCGTGCTGACCGGGCTATGTCCGCGGCAACGCATTTGCGACCCAAATTTGACAATTCAATACCATCAATTTTTACAGTAAGAACTCCTCTCGCTCATTTTCTCTTCCACGAAACAAAAGCACCGCCTCTAGCTGTCCCTCACCTACGCCTCCTCCAGTGATCAGTTTCCCCTCCTTCAATTGGCCTCGCCGGTGTCGGGTGGAGTGGGAAACCCGATCTATGCGTAGAGTTCTTAATAAAAGTAGTCTTTTCTGTAGGATAACGTAGCATAGAAAAAAAAAATTCCTACCGCGAACACGCAATCCAAGCCAAGATGCAATCTAGAAGACGGTAGCAACGAGGGATTATCGAGTCTCACCCTTGAAGAGATTCCAAAGCCTACAAGATGAGGCTCTTGTTGCTGCGGTAGACGATCACTTGCCGCTTGCAAAAGCGCGTAGAAGATCTTGATCACGGCGCCACGAACGGGCAGCACCTCCGTACTCGGTCACACGTTCGGTTGTTGATGAAGACGACGTCCACCTCCCGTTCCAGCGGGCAGCGGAAGTAGTAGCTCCTCTTGAATCCGACACGACGGCGTGGTGTCGGTGGCGTGGAGAACTCCGGAGCTTCGCTAAAGCACGCGGGAGCTATGGAGGAGAGGGGGCGGCTAGGGTTTGGGAGGGGGTGGCGGCCACTCAAAGGTTGTGGTCTTGGGGTGGCCGGCCCCTCCCCTTGGCCCCTCATTATATAGGTGGAAGCCCCAAGTGTTGGACTACAAGTCTCCGAATAAGACCCGAAACCAAACCTTCCATGTGATAGGGAAACCTACCTAAGGTGGGAATCCCACTTGAGGTGGGATTCCCCCTTCCATGTGGCCGGCCCCATAGGGGAGTCCACTTGGGACTCCTCCCCCTCTAGGGTTGGCCGGCCATGGAGGTGGAGTCCCTCCGGGACTCCACCTTCCTTGGTGGTTTCTTCCGGACTTTTCTAGAACCTTCTAGAACCTTCCATAGAACCTTCCGAATCATTTTCAAACACATAAAATGACATCCTATATATGAATCTTATTCTCCGGACCATTCCGGAACTCCTCGTGATGTCCGGGATCTCATCCGGGACTCCGAACAAATATTCGAACTCCATTCCATATTCAAGTTCTACCATTTCAACATCCAACTTTAAGTGTGTCACCCTACGGTTCGCGAACTATGCGGACATGGTTGAGTACTCACTCCGACCAATAACCAATAGCGGGATCTGAGATCCATAATGGCTCCCACATATTCAACGATGACTTTAGTGATCGAATGAACCATTTACATACGATACCAATTCCCTTTGTCACGCGATATTTTACTTGTCCGAGGTTTGATCATCGGTATCACACTATACCTTGTTCAACCTCGTCTCCGACAAGTACTCTTTACTCGTACCGTGGTATGTGGTCTCTTATGAACTTATTCATATGCTTGCAAGACATTAGACGACATTCCACCGAGAGGGCCAGAGTATATCTATCCGTCATCGGGATGGACAAATCCCACTGTTGATCCATATGCCTCAACTCATACTTTCCGGATACTTAATCCCACCTTTATAACTACCCATTTACGCATGGCGTTTGATGTAATCAAAGTACCTTTCCGGTATAAGTGATTTACATGATCTAATGGTCATAAGGACTAGGTAACTATGTATCGAAAGCTTATAGCAAATAACTTAATGACGTGATCTTATGCTACGCTTAATTGGGTGTGTCCATTACATCATTCATATAATGATATAACCTTGTTATTAATAACATCCAATGTTCATGATTATGAAACTAATCATCTATTAATCAACAAGCTAGTTAAGAGGCTTACTAGGGACTCTTTGTTGTTTACATATCACACATGTATCAATGTTTCGGTTTAATACAATTATAGCATGGTATATAAACATTATCATAAACACAAAGATATATAATAACCATTTATTATTGCCTCTTGGGCATATCTCCAACATTTTCAATATATTTGGTTAGAGTTATGGTAGCATCTTCTTTCTTTCCTCCGCAACAATGGAGATTGCAGCTTCTACAATAAGTGATCTTCTATCATTCGTTCGACGATAGGCTAGATCTCCTTCACGACGTCAATGGTGGTCGTGGAAGATTAAATTTTTCTAGGTATGGTCCTTTAGTCTTACTTCACTAGATCGGTTTTGGATCTTATCTCATGGTTGCCGCGAGGAGGTTTGTGCTTTCAATATTTGTCCCGGCTGCTACGTTCCCGGCAATGGTAATACGTACTCTTGGCTCTCCAGCGAAATCGACCAATCTGTTCGGTTGCTTTTCCCTGACATACTGGTGTTGGTACTCTTGCCGATGTTGATTGATTACTTTAATGGCTGCAACCATGCACATAGCCTTGGCATTGCAGTTTAAACTAAAATTATAGGAGAAACTTCATTGGTATTTACATGGTATTTACGTTCGACTGCTTTCAGAAAAATACAAGATTGTGTGATGGAAGAAGAAAGAGTTTGAACACCTTAAAGATTACTTGTTTTGTTTTAGACTTTATTTTGCAATTGACAAGTCATGTATCTCTACCTCCGAGATATATTTATTCTTAATGCTTGGCATATTTTTTTTATTACGATATTATGTCTATGTGTATCCGAGGATGCTTTCCCTTTCGAGAAAATATTGCCCCCCAGCTTTCCTACCACCAAAAGTTAAAGATAGCTTTATCAAAGTGAAATGAAGAGAGCAGATAAATGGAGGTCGAGCTACATGTAGTTTTTTATTTTTAAAAATCGAAAATCATATTTTTAATTTTTAATTTTTTTTTGAAAAAAATCCTAGATGTAGCCAATGATGGAATCTACAAACTTGCAAAATCTTAATGTGAAATTCTTAGTACTTTAGCCTACACAAAAATGACAAATGTGTGGATCTGAGAATAGTGAATAATGCACGAACTATAAAACCTATCAGATTTTGTCATTTTTGTGTAGTCTACAATACAAAGAATTTCACATTGATATTTTGCACGTTTGTAGATTTCATCATTGTCTACATCCAAGATTTTTTTTTCAGTTTTTTTTTGAAACTTAAAACTATGATTCCGAATTTTTGAAGATAAAGGGCTACATTTAGCTCAACCTCCATTTGCAGGTTTCGGTGAAATGATATAGTATATTGTGTTTTTTTTTTCATTTTGAAACGAGATCAAAGAAAATGTATTGCACTTTCCTTTGATCATAACATTTGAAGCAAACGAATGGATACCGTCATATAATTTTTTTTCCTACTCCTACACTCAGATTTTCCTATCAACCAAAAAGGCCCTGAAGCGGAAACATTAGTGCCACTTGCTTCTGGTGTGTAATCTCAAGCCCTCCACATCCCGTCCAACAGCTACGGTTGCTACTTCTCAGTTCATTCTCTCGCCAGTAATTCTAGTCTGATAACACTGCTCAGCAAGGTAACACATCACCGGACCGTCTGTGAAACAAGCAGTACAGAAAAGCAGCTAGCTACTGTGGTGCGAGCCCACTGTCGTAGTCGCTGCCCCTGCGCGGCCCACTCTGCAAGTTCCTCTCAAACTCCCTCAGGTAGTCTAGAAGCAAAACGATCACGAAGAGGATGAATCCGCCGGAGGAGCTGCTGCCACCGCCACCACCACCACCTCCTCCACCACCAAACCGGAACGGTGGGAACCCGACGCCACCATCATCGAGCCTGGGCTTCACCTTCTCTGCGATAAAGCGAAGAAGTGAGTGACAAATTTCACTGGAAGCACAGCTCTGCAGTGCACCTTAACTGCACAGCAAAATGCAGATGCCTTCCATTACCTTTAACTGAACCTGATGGTGGAGAGGTGGGTCCAGAGAATGATTTGCGGGTGGCGGTTTGCGTCTGGTTAGCACAGCATGTTATGTTCTGCACAAGAAGAAAGATTCAGGTTTTCGTGAGATGCTTTCCGAAATTGCTGGTCAAGGCGCAGAATCAAATGATCAAGTTTATCCTGTTGCTTCTATATTATAAGATGCAGGAATGTTTAACACTTCAGATTAACGAACAACGGTAAAAGGATATCCCTAGAACTATGCAGCATCACTTTGGTACATATTCTACATACACCAGCAGGTGATTGTAGAAATTCAGATAAACGAAACACTTTTATTTAGTAACAGAAATGGGTTTTGTATGGATTTTATAAGCTACCTCAAGTTAACTCTGAAGCTTAGAATTGACCAGGTTACAAACTTCCTTTTTTTTGCATTCGTTCTGTCCAGCTAGCGCGAATAGTATGGATGAAAATTTTGAAATGGATAGCATTGACATAATCTAAGTAATAAGAGGAAACTGATCACTTCTGTTTGCAAGGCCGAATATCCTGCCAGCTACACAATGTTATGATGAATTATTTTGCAAGTACAGAAATCGTGGCTTCCACCAAAATGTGAATGCCTTAAATTTGTAACATATCAGAATTCTTTCATTTTTAAGTCAAATACATTGGAGTGCTTTCCTTTTTTTCCATGACAGGAACTTATTTCATTTGTTTCCTCTTCTGTATGTCAAATACCATATTGAATTGTTTTGTAAAGCATTTTCCACCTAAAATTTTATAACAGCGAGATAAGAAGACAAGCAAGCATGTCATAGCACCGCAAAAAAATTGGGCACATCTTACGGCTTTGGCAGAGATGGTGTTGTTCAGTTTATTCCTCCGAGACTGCGAACCCGAAATAGAGAGCAACCCCAAGCTCTGTCCTGCATCGAATATTATAAGTTGTGTGTGAGCTTGGTAAACAAAAGCTGTACCATACTTAGCAGTAAGCACCATCTCCTAGTATTAAATTACAGTCAGACATGACATCTTCTTTCGCGCGTGGGGTTTCAGCGAAAACACCGGTTGGCGCAAACTTAACTCACTGTCGAAGCGCCACGTTCCCAAAGCCTATATGCAATGCAAGGTAGTGCACTAAAGATGCGACCCGGACGAATAGAACCTGGGTGCGCGCGTACCCGTTTACGAAAAGTTCAAAAAATGTTATTTAAAAATTTTCAAAAAAATGTGAAGTAAAATTTTGCATGTACATATTATGTTGATACTTATTCGTGTAAGTTTTCACGAAAAATACCATTGTGTGTGGCCTGCATAAAAATGACAAAATGTCCAAATGAGAATAGTGAACAGGACTTTGTACTATTCACAGGAATAGGAATTTGCATTTTGTCATTTTTGTGTAGGTCACATACAATGGTATTTTTCCGTGAAAACACACACGAGTAAGTATCAACATATAATATATGCACATTTTTTTGAAACTTTTAAATAGCATTATTTTGAACTTTTCGTAAACGGGTGCGCGCGTACCCAGGTTCCATTCACCATTTCCGACTAAAGATGTAACTAGAAGTGCTTCTCCTTCATCAAACATTTCGAGGGGCAAGGAACTCTTAGCTTCAACTGAAAATTGTTCACTTCGCTATGTCGAAGTGATGCTTCCTGATTGTTAATACGAGCAGGACTGCAGGAGGGTGCTCAAACACTGAACGGATACGATTTAACTTAGTGCGCATGCAAGTATTAAGTCAGAAAATGGCAGCCATTTCTTTTCCCAAAATATGTCATTTGCTCAGGAGAACAAAATATCGAACGGCGGCACAGTTCTTGGATAAGATATATAGAGGCGACGCGACGGATGCAAGGAGCGGCACCAACCTCGATCTCCCCCCATCCTCTGGTGCGCGGCGGGCCGCAAGAGAAGCGAACTCGGCGCGGACATTGTGGCGAGCGGGAGCATGGTGGCCGGCGGCGGCGTGGATACAGGGTGGTGAAGGGCCCTGGACAAGAAAATCACAAGAGCATCGAGGATGGCGAGGCATGAGGGAGCAGGGGAAGGAGAAGAAGTCTGGTTGCACGGCAGGCCGGGCGGCGATGTTACCTTGCGGCAGGTCGAGACGAGAGCGCGGCGGCAACGGAGGTTTCGGGGCTTTGTGCTGTGCTCAGAGTGAGGGACGGCGACGAGCAGGGCAGCGTGGCATGCGGCCGGGCAAAAGAAGGTTATCCACTGGGGCCTTTTTCATAGAAACTGAACTTTCGAAAGGGTTTTTTTGAACTCGACTTTTTAAAGGGTTTGTACTTTGTAGTTATAATTGTACGAAACCTTTTCTACAGAAGTTATTTGACTTGGTTTGAATTTGTTAGAAGCTCTTTTTAGAGTCGCTCTACACATTTCAAGAGAAACTATGACGAAGATGCACTAGCCTTTGAAAAAAACAATATAGCTCACGATTTACCGAAAAGTGTCTTTGGCTCTGGGGCACCAGTGCTCTTGTCATTTTTGAAAAATGGAAAATTATACATATTTATGTCAAAATAAATCTAAAAATAAATTTAGACATAGTAAATGGCGTAACCTACGAGCGTGTAAAATTTTAATATGAAATTCTTTATATATTAGGCTACAGAAAAAAAAATCTGTTGAAATTTGGAGATTTCAAATATGCATATTCAGATCCACACGTTTGTCATTTTTGTGTAGCCTAGAATATTTTGCATTTGAAATTGAAATTTGACAAGTTTATGAGATAATCCATTGGCTACACCATGATTTTTTTTCAATTTTTTTTTTGAAACACATAAGTGTGATTTTTTTATTTTTTAAAACAGCAGGAGCACTGCTGCCCTGGACCCAAAAATCTCTGTCCACGATTTACACGCTTTCGTTGCAGCGTACGTATTCATACACTCACATCTATTCCCAAGCACACGACATTTTTGATAGCTTTCAAATAGTACTTTGGCCAATGTTTTATAGCTACGCGTTGATGTTTTTTCAACTAAATATTGTACTCCCTCCGTTCTCTTTTAATTGACTCAGATTTAGTACAACTTTATATTAAATTTGAGTCAATTAAAAAAGACCGGAGGGATTAGTACAAGTGCTAGCTAACAAATGTAATATTTTATTAACAATAGTCAAGAATAGAAAAGTTCGGTGTTCCCGAAAAAAAGAGTTTGACATCATGTTTTCTATGATCTCGTGTATTTTGGAACAAAGTAGTACATTCTCATCACAACATGTGATTCAAGTCTTATAGGATTAACCATGAAAGGCCATTTAGCATCTTTTATTTGCATTTTTTTTGCATTTGTACAATCATGGGGCATAATTAAAACAAAGTCCAAATGCTACCGTAAAGACATCACATATCATTCCTCTCAAGGCCTTTTTGATTCAGATGTTGAAATCTGAAGTATTTTTTTTCTATATGGCATGTTTGGACTTTAGAGCATCTCCAAACCGTCCCCCAAACCGCGCCGGATTGAGCGTTTGGGGGACGTGTTTTGTTCGTGCCGCGTTTGGGGACGTCGCTCCCCAGCCGCGTCCCCCAAACGCCGCCCCCAAACATTAAAAGTATTTTTTTTGGCTAGAAAGAAACTATTTAATAATATTCAAATCGGTTGAACATAAACAAATTATATATAAAACTTCGAAAAAATATAATTAAATACATATAAACTATCTACTTCTTCTTCTTCGCTGATGGCCCCGCCTCGTCGTCGTCATCGCGGTGGCGCTTCCTGCTCGTCACCTCTTCCGAAGAGGCGGTGTCGGCGTCGTCGTCGCCGGTGCTCGTCGGCTGCGTCTTGGCCTTGGCCTTGGCCTTGGCCTTGGCGGCCTTGGCCTTGGCGGCCTTGTCCTTGGCCGCCTTCGCCTTGGCCGCCGGCCACCGCCGCCGCCGCGCCTCGCTCTCTTCTTCCTCCTCCTCCCAGCCCAGCCATTCCTCCTCGTCAACGGCGGCGGGAATCGTCGCCGCTGCTCGGCGTCCCGGCTTTGTCCCACCAATGCCAGCAGGCTTTCCTCGCTGGAGGTGTCGGACGGGAGCTGGGAGATGTAGCTCATCGTCGCTGGAGGTGTCGGATGGAGGCTTGGATGAATGACGGCGTACGTACGGGTCTTATTGAGCGCAGATGAACGGCGGCGCAGAAGTCGAAGAGAGCAGCGGTTGCTCTTCCGAGGAGTCGGCGCTCCATTCCGGCGGGGTTGGCGCGTCGTCGACGCGGTTGCCAATGCGACGGTTCCGCTTCTGGCAATTGCACCGTCGCTACGTATGTGGCGGTTGAGCGTCCGAGCCGCTGATGGGTCGGCCCGCGCCTCCTCGCCTCTCATTTCGTTGTGTCGGCGTGCGTGCGTCCCTGTGGGACGGGACGCTCGGGACGCCGGATATCAGCGCCGGACAAAAGGCCTTTGGGGCGCGTGGCTGGGAACGTTTTTTTGTCCGGCGCGCCCCAAATCCCTTTGGGGGACGCTTTGGGGGACGCGACTGGAGATGCTCTTAGGGTTGTACATTATCATGTTTTTGTCCCTAATTGTTCATCTGCACAATGTCTTATATGAAAATATCCCGTAACTCAAAGCTTTTTGAATGATTGTACTCAAGCTGCAATCAGACAACGGTGAAAACTCAATCTAACAAATTTCAAGTAAATATGACATTGTTACACTTTTTTTGCTCCCTATTCTTATGTTCTCTAAATAAAAAAGGCTAGTACTAGTCCTTTTTTTGTGCGTATAAATTCCTCCAAGAACCATGAATTGATGGTAGAGGTCATGTTCTCTCCTCACTTGAAAGTGGGATTTATAAAATATAATTTATTCTATTTATATTCTCAATTTATCTTAATTTAAAAAATGAATGCACATGATAATTGCAGAAGATATTTCCCCTAACTATATGATTTTCATACAACGTCGAAGGATAGTTAGTAACTCAATTGACATGAATTATTTGGCTGTCTGCATCAATTTCCTAGCTTGCACCACATAAATGGTGAGCTACTCACCAGTTGTAGCATTCAAGCTATGATTACCGTGCTTCAGTCACATGTGGTTATGACAACACTTTATAAGTGGCATGCAACTCAATACTAAAGTTACTACAATATATTTTAACTACTCCCTCCGTCCTAGTTTGTAAGTCGCAATTTTTAAATATTTTGGTCCAAGGTACTAGCTGATTGGGTCTCATTTTCTCTCTCTCATTGGTGCATGCAGCCTCTTTCTCTTCCTCATTGTTGCATGCATTCTCTTTCTCTCCCTTATTGGTGCATCCAAGCCCTTTCTCTTCCTCATTAAATAAAATTATGCCTTAGAGGTGAGGATTATGAGATAAATAGTTTTTGAGAATATGCCTTACACTCTAGGACGGAGGGAGTAGAATTTTTTAATCTACTTAATGAGCTAGTGTCATTGTCATTGTTCCAGCTCTGAGCAACTTTGATGCCACTCTCTAGCTACGAAGCCTTTGCGGGTGAGTTCTTAAAGCCAATGACATGCTCATGCCACAATGACATTAGCTAGACCAGCGACACCGGAAGCCCGAAACCCTCGTCCCTCCCGTGCCGCCCCCACGCGGCGGCCGGCGGGATCCCTACCGCGCCGCAGCCCCTCCTCCCCCCTCTCCTCCTCCCCTCCCTCGCCGCCGCCTGAGGGCGTGGCCAGGCAAGGCCTGGCCAGCGCCGGCGCCGGCGGGGATTGCATCGTTCCCTCTCGGGTGGGGGTCGGGCACGGGGCACCTACCTTGGGCCAGGGCGCGGCCCTATCGTCGGGGGCCTCGATGGCGGCGCCTGGCCTCGGCTCGGCGATGGCATGACGAACGACGTGGCGGTGGTGTGCCCTGCCAGCGGCGGAGGGAGGGGTGGGGGCGGGCTGCGGGGGAAACCCTAGCCCCCTCGGCGGCCGGTGGTGGACGGCTGGCGTTCTGCTGCGGCGGTGCCCAGACGTGTGCGGTGTCTCCGGACTACGCGATCTGCTTGGTGTCTCCAGCGGCAACCATGGCCAGCCTGGGATGGTCGTCGGCGTGGGGCCCGACCTGAATAAAGGCGGCGGTCCTAGGGTCTCTCTTGGGTGAAGATGAAGACCCGCCGGAGGCCTGGCCTTCATGATCTGGCCGGAGTGTTGAGTTCCGGAAGGCGCCGCCGGCGAGTGTAATAGTGCTTCTATTGCCTGGAGTTTGCTGGATCGGTGGTATTCGGTCATGCGCACCCATGCTTTTATTCCGACCGTTTGGTCTGGAGGGAGCGGCGCGAAGATCTTTTCTGTATTGATACCAAGTGACAGCTGATCCATGGTGAAGTCAAAAGAAGAGAATATCATGAAGGTCGGATTGGAGGACTAGCTAATGGAGGTTCAAATCTTTGCGCTGTTGAGGGGCTTGCTTGGTGTTCCGGACTTCGCGGCAGTGGTATGGAAGTGGGGGCGGCAACACATGTCAAGTTCGGAGTCTTACCTTTCAGGGTGAAAACCCAAGGTCTGGCCTTAACTGGTTGTGCGTGGCAATGTTCTTGTTGAAGACATTGTTTTGAGAGCGGAGACTATCTTCAGGGTGAAAACCTAAGATCTTTGATCGGGCAACGATGACGCTGGTGCACTGTTCCTTTCGTGGAGGCGTCTCTTTTGAAGAGTCTGAATTTCATGTGTTGTCTTGGTGGTGGTTGTATTATTGTTGCTAGGGCTGGGTACTGTAGTGTGATTTTTATTTCTTAGCTTTCTTTTTCTCTTTTTTGGCTGTGTGCATCCGTAATATTTTAGGGCATTGCGTTGTTGCAGAGGCTGGATGTAATTGGTATCCTTTAATATTAATATATTTACTTTATCAAAAAATAAATGGCCTCTATGCTTTTATAACAAATACCAAATTATATAAAATCCTAGAAAGTAAAAGAAAAATTGTAATAAATAACTTTCTTAGATTGTTAGAAACATGAGTTGGACCATCATTGTTGTGAAACAATTAATAGAAGGTAACCATTCTAGTCAAACAATTCTAATAGCATCAAAACAATGGCAGCTCAAGTGGGATTGGCATGTATGATACCCCTCCCCTAGAAAAGGCAGATATCATATTCTAGTACAAGTTAAGCTTAGGTGCACTAGAGATCTTCCAATGTTTAATTGATTATCGTCCAAAATCATTTAAGCCAACAATTAAACTTTGTCGGGCCGAAACCCATTCTATTGTTTTGCGCTAACACCAAGTCCAATAAGTTGTCCCATGTGTCAACCGGTTCCTCACGAATTATTTGTGACTTGTGAGGCCAATTACCGAGCCTTACACCATAAAAAATATCCATAACATCTTTATCAATAAACCGCAAACCTTGTATGCATAAACTCGATGTATCGTCTAGCAAGAAGGCAAGGTAGGGTCACTTGCGATATCTTCATGGAAGAAACTGCTGATGAAGCGGTCAAGTTTTTCATGTCAGATGAAAACACATAGACATTTGGGTTGCAACTTTGAAGTTCCGTGACATATTTAGACTGTTATTGGATTACTTCAGTAACGTAATACCACATAGGACTAACTACAATTTGACGCGGGCACATCTTGAATCATCTCTATAGGAATTGCTATAATTTGCTAGTTTCTAACAAATCAAATTGCATTTATTATATCTTTGTGAATCTTAAACTTACGTGCTGAAGTTGATATAGGTTTGTGCGGGCATGTTAAATCATGACCGTGGCATCCGGTAACCTAGTTGGTAAAACCCAAGATCAGTCAACACAACAAGCAAATGAGAAGATTCAACACAAACATGCCATTGTTCACTGCATCCGATTGTCCGAAAGAGTAGAAACATCGATCATGTCGAAACAATGTGTCTGGCAACATTGGTGCTCACCTTTCACCCCTTGTTCAAAATGTTCATCGTATAGCTAGCCGTGTGCACCATCGCACACAACAAGCATACAAGTACAACAGATATATATATATATACATCATGACCATGAAGATCGAGTTCACCATCAAAATCAAAATTAGTTACCACTACCAGCACATGGCACCATGATTATCAGAGGTTGACCGTTGCAAAGCTGCGAGCCGCACGCCCGCAGGCCATCATAGTCCCAGTCGTCACACGGCGCCCCCAGTCGTCACCTTCACTCACCTTTCCTCTCCACCGTACTGCGCTCCCACTCGCCGCCCACTCCTCCCAAAGAAAGTCCACGCTTCCCTCCCTCCCTCGCTTGCCGCGCTCCCACACCGCATGCCATAAAGCTAGCCCTTGTCGCGCAACCCAGCCCAGCCCAGCACCTGCCCCCTCCACCTCCCCTCGCCGACGCAATGTAGCGCCGCCGCCGCCGCGCCACGGAGCATGTAGGGAACGGGATGCTCCGGGAACCAGGCATTGCCGAGTGGGCGCGAGATCACACCGGTTCATGAAGGTGGTCGGTCTCCTGGGCGTTCTGCTGGTGCCTCTCCGTCGACTTCTCCTGGTTGTTCTCCCGGTCCTTCTCCAGCTGGTTTTTCTACAGCTTCTACTAAAGCGGCACCTTGGAACCGAGCTTCTCGTTTCGCCAACGATGAGGGCGGATTCACCCCGCCCGGGTCCTTCACGTAGTCGGCTGACACTATGTATGTGCGCTGCGCGTGCTAGCTACTACTATTCTGACTCGAGTTATATGTATTTGGACATGACACTCCTATGTGTATGTTATTATGAAAAATAAAATAAAATTGTGGTCAGGGCTATGCCGAGGGCAAAACCGTAGGCATAGTCTCATGGCTTGACCATATGGTCGGGGCTATGCCGTCGGCGTAGCCTCATGGCCTAGGCTCCCCTCCGTGTGCCACGTGCGTTTATATGCCGCGAGCTATGCCGTCGGCGTATGCCATTGCTCCGTTAACGGCGATGGCGCGCCAGCACCCTGCGCCGAGGGCTCGGACGCCGAGGGTCGCACGTGACCGTCGGCGTAGGAGGCGTATGCCAACGGCCAGCCCTACGCAGACGTCAGGAGTGTCTATGCCTAGGGAAGTGGAAGCCGAGGAGTTACGCCGAGCGCTGCCGTCGGCGTAGCCTACGGCGACGGCCAGGTGTGGCTACGCCGAGTGCAGCCGGCCGTCGACGTCTACGTGGATCCCTGTAGTGAGTGGTCGCACGCCACTGGCGTAGGCAAGCCGTTGTCCCGCCGTTGGTTGATCCGTTTGTCCGGGAAACAAAATTCAAACGCCCGGCGACTTGAGTACTCGGTAAGACACGCCAGTGCTCACGCACGAAATAGATTTTAGGTTTGTTTTGTGTTGGAGTCAGGTTGGAAGTTGCATGCTGTGAGTATATTAGCTAGGCCGGATTGGAATCCGTGTCGTGATAGGAGTTCATGTCCTACTGCCCTAGTAGTCCAAGTTCGTAGCGTTTGCATATATATATGTGCATATCGGGGCCAAGTTTTCGTGAGTTTCTAAAAAGCTAGTATAAAGAAAAACAGAGGGCACGTCAAATCCCCTGGCCAAGTTTTCGTGAGTTTCTAAAAAGCTACTAGTAACTATCGTCTCTGGTATCTGAAACATCGCCGCCATACCCAGCTGATACGGCGTAGATGGTGCCTCTCCGGTCGGCGGAGAAACGCAGATCGCAGCAGGCTCTTCCGTCCGTTACCATCTCGTGCCTATACAGCAGCTGCGATCTCGAGGACCATGCCGCCGCCGCTTCCTCCTCTGCAGCCACGAAGAGGACGAAGGAGATCCTCTACGACCGCATCGTCAATTTTTATGCGGATGCTTTTAACCGGCTTCCCTGGGAGGACATGCCGGAGCTCGTCCAACTGATGAGCACGGGCGGCCTCTGCGTCGGCCTCCTCGACCCCGTCTCCAACATCATCCTGAATACGGTCTCTCTCCTCCCGCCCGGCTTCCAAGAGGCTGTCCCAAGGAAGTCCACGAGTCTGGCCAACAAGAGTACGTTTTACGATATTGCATCGAGATCCTACCTTGCTCTCATTGGTTTCTTGCTGGACTACTTCGGATGCCTCACCGAGGAGCAGGCCGGCCGCTACCTCCGCTGGGCCGACGCCGATCTCGCCCTGGCTGTCCTCCTCATCGAGTACGATCTCTACTCTGCTCTGACTGAGCTACTCCCCAACCCTGGATCCGGAAGAACACAAGCAAGCCTCGAGCTCGCGGTGCGCAGAGCAGGCCACCCTGCGCCCGACAGGCTCGTGCAGCTCACCTCGTCCGTGTTCCCCCCGCAGCGGCTGGATGCTATCAAGTCCCTTCTGGCAGGAGGCACCAACCTCACTGTAGACGACCTCTATCTGCTTCACCGCCTCATCCAAGAAAGCGGCGCCACCTCCAACGTCCATATCACCTTGCTGCCACAGGGAGGCCTCATTACCCGCGTTCTAAAGCAAGCTGTTGATGAAGGAGCGGTTGCCAAAGAGACCACTTACCTTGGAGATGGCTACAAAACCACCACAATGAAGCCAGTTGGAGACTACATCTCATCCTTGAGGTCTAGTGAAGACATGGATCACAAGAAAGAACTCTGTTGGACCAAAGCATATGCTCTGCAAAGAAGATTTAAGGACTGCGGCGAATCTTGCGAGCACCTCCAGTCACTCAGGATGCGCATCCTGGACATTGTTCATAGCTTGTACCTTGATACGATCGCCCTGCTGCCCGACAAAGGTGCTAACTGGCTTATCCGTGACATCCTGGTTGCTGGTCACTGCTATGGTCTGTTGAAACCGGTCGGCAACATCATTGTCAATTCCATCTGGCACAACAGATTGTGCACGCTCACAGTGGCTGATTGCAGTGCACAATATGACATCCTTGACCCGCTCTCTTTACTCCGCACAGAAGTCCGTTCCCTAGAGGGCACTATGGAACTTGTTCGTGCCATTGCCACTCGATTCTCAACAAGGGACATGATGATTAACCTGCTTAAGAGTCGGTGTGACACCCGTGGGGTGTACGAGCAGTTTTTTTTTCAGAGCCGGAGGAAAGATGTACGGGAAAAGCTGACCCCTTGTTTAGAGCGGCTGTGTCTGCTCAACACCCTCTGCCTGCTGCCCTGGCATTGTTTCACAAACAGCTGTCAAAAGACTTTGACAAGATGGAGGAGCTGAGGTCCGTGTTCAACACCACTAGTGTGTTGTCTGTTGGTGATATCAATCGTATAGCTGACCTTGTGGACGAGGTAATCAAAATCACTCCAGAATTGCAACCTAGTTTGCAATCTCAGGTTCCCCAAATGCACAAGGACGCCTATAGCACAATGTTAAGAAAGCGGTCAGAATATGAGTGCCAGAGCAAGTACTTCCGGTCAAAGGTTGGAGAAATGCTAGACAAATATTCCGCTCAGCATCCATGGGTATGTTCAAAATGTTTTGTTTTGACCATTGGTTGCTACATATTCTTTTGGTTTAATGTCTCCCGTTAATGCATGCCACCTTATTTGTTGTTTCAGGAAGGAAAATATATGCTAGGAGTTATCTGTGGTGTGGAGAAATGTGGTTACTTATTCACAGAATGCTACCGCGTTAATTTTATGGCTGGGAACACACACGGAAGGAACACACTCTTCTTTGCTGAATTCTGGGCTTCACATAAACCGGACGAGTCAAAACCAGATATATGTTGTCCTCTAAACCCTCCCTATACTGGTAAGCCTTCATTCCTTCCAACCAGATCATTGTGAACAAATCATTTCACTTACTATTTCATCAACTGCAGCCAGCGCTGCGATAATTTGGATTCCGTTTAGCGGTTTTTCTATTGATTCATAATTATCTATGGCTTTGCTGTCAACAGGTCGTTGCTTCTATAGCAAGAATTCTTCAAGGAAGATCGTGTATCCAGATTCTGCGAAGTACTATATGTGTGATGTTACTGCACATGGAATCGGTAACGTGGATGACATTACGGATGCAGATTTTGTCTATTTTGATAGCGAGAGGGCTACCGAGTTTGTGAAGAAGGTGAACAGCTACTATGCCGAGAAGTCGTTTTGGCATCCGACTGTCTTGGATACTGGCGCAAAGATATTTGCGTGCATTAGTTTCGACGAGTATTATCCGTGCTCTTCAGCGGCGGAGCTAGGAATAGGTTTGAGCCTGGGTGAACTCGTTTGAGCCTGGATGAACTTGGAGGCTTTTATTTTTGGTTATCCATGATCTTAGTGATTGATCATTCAAACAACCAAAAACTCATTGGATTCTTCCGGTTCTCTGTGCCCTAATGTTTCACCAAGTGCGCGTAGCTTCTACAATTTATTGATGATATTATTGTTCTATGTGTGGAAACTTGATATTTAGTGGTGTGCCTATACCTTGATGGTTAGAGTTGCTCTGTACCTAATATGTGCATTTGTATTCAAACACAAAATTCCTATATGCACACATTTAGGGGGGCTTCTCTTTTATTGATACACTATGCTAAAATTGCTCTCTATTTTCTAAATCCCGGTATTGTCATCAAACACCAAAAGGGGGAGATTGAAAGAACATTTCATGATCTCTAGGGTTTTGCGTGTTTGATAACAACACCGGTGACGATCTAACTATGTGCTAAGTGTGTGACAGATAAAGAAAAAGTATCACGACTGATATTATCGATCCCCTAAAAAAGGTGAAAATAGTTGGGCAGAATTTTCCTAGTGGCCGGCACTGCCGGTGGATGAAGGTCGACACTACCGGTGGATGCACCCGGTACTGCCGGTGGTTGCACCCCGACATTGCCGGCTATCCCTGTCGACCAGCTGTGACCTAATTTTCAGGGCCAACACTCACTGCCGCTGAAGTCGTCCCAACGGGCAGATTTGGTGGAGGGGTATATAAGGAACCCTTCTCCTGTGTGATAGATAAAGAAAAAGTATCACGACTGATATTATCGATCCCCTCAAAAAGGTGAAAAGAGTTGGGCAGAATTTTCCTAGTGGCCGGCACTGCCGGTGGATGAAGGCCGGCACTACCGGTGGATGCACCCGGCACTGCCGGTGGTTGCACCCCGGCATTGCCGGCTATCCCTGTCGACCAACTGTGACCTAATTTTCAGGGCCAGAACTGCCGCCGTCTTAGGGCCGGCACTGCCGCTGAAGTCGTCCCAACGGGCAGATTTGGTGGAGGGGTATATAAGGAACCCTTCTCCTACCTTGGAAAGTTGCTCAAACCCTCAAGACTTGTTCCACCATTGCTGAGCCACCAAGAACACCAAAATCGTCAGATCTCCTCCCTCAGCCACCCAAATCTCTTGAGCTTTGGAGAATTGAAGGAGTAGACCCCGATCTACATCTTCACCAAAGCGATTTGCATTTCCCCCTCATTTTGTTGAAGGCCCCTTTGCTAGTGTTCCTATTTGGAAATCCTAGTTGTTGTTGTTGTTGTTGTTGTTGTTGTTGTTGTTGTGTTGTTACAGATTTTGGGAGCTTCCAATTCGGTTGTGGATGTGTGCCCCAAGAACCTTGTAAAGGCCCGATTTTCGCCTCGAGGAAATCTCATAGTGGAAGTGGGCTAGGCCTTTGTGGCGTTGCTCACAAGAGACCGGAGTGTGTGGCGTTGGTCTGGCCTTCATGGCGACCACACTCCTCCAAACGTAGACGTACTTCCCCTCAAAAGGAAGGATCTACGAGAATCATCTCTGTGTCTCAGCGTGCTCCACTCTCGGTTACCTCTATCCTTATTAGCTCCTCTATATATTGTCTAGCTATATATTGGTTAGTAGTTGATCTTGTCATCTTGGTAAATTCACATAGTTGCATATCTAGAGAATTTACCTTTGTGTCAAGCCTAAATTGAAAAAGAACTAAAAATTGGTCAGCACCTATATTCACCCCCCCCCCTCTAGGTGCGGCATACGATCCTTTCAACCTGCATCTCGAATTTCATTGTGCATATGAAGAAAAGCGGCAAATTCATGGGGTACATGCTCTACCTCAGCTAGTGGCCCTTGATAATCAAATGTATGATCATCCTGCACAGGTGCGTCACGCTCGGCTCTCAATGATCATGTTGTGCATGATCACACAGTCGTTCATCACCTCCCACATGTGAGCCTCAGACCAAGTGTCGAGGGTGCTCCTCGGTAATGCCCTCCGATAGGGGCTTAGGGTTGATGGAATCCTGCACGCGAGTCATCGTTCGACAAGCGGGAGAGCGATTTACCCAGGTTCGGGGCCCTCGATGAGGTAAAACCCTTACGTCATGCCTGTCTGTTCTTAATTATGAAGATAATGGGTTACAATGGGGTGCCGAATGATGTAGCCCCGCTCGCCAACTACACTACATCAAGGCCAACAAGTCCCCCAAGTGGACCCATGACACGGGCTCGAGCCAAAGCAATACATGACAAGGTGAACTCGCTCCTCACTACCCTCGACCTCGGGTCCCCATTGGATGGAATGCTACCTCATGCCGAAACACTTTGTGTGATTAGGTACATCGAGCATCAAGACCCCGGAGAGGATGAGACGTCATGGTCAAGGGAAGGAGAGGAGCAGCGGAGCAAGCCGACGTCGCCGAAGAGCGCCAAGGAAGAAAAGGACGGCGGCGGTCCAGGACCCGGGTCGGACCGGACCACGACCGGACGCCGGCCACAGGCCCGGTCAACCGGGCGCAAACGGGCCAGCTCCCTCGTGCGGACGACCCAGGACCAGGACGGATTCTCGAGAATCCCGGTTGGCGACCGGTCGACGGACCCATGACCGGACAGCCCGGTCCACGGCCCGATCCGGACGCCAACCGGATCCGGGGAATACCCCACCAAACTGCCTTGACTTATCCATTCGCGTACTGTTCGCCCTTGCTGGCTGTGCCTGCCTATTTAGTAGCCGGACCCCCTCCTTACTTTCAGACTTGTTTAGAACTCAAACCTAACTTTGAGCTTAGTCTCCCTTGGGTATCATCCTCTGTAATCAAGGCAACCCTTGTGGATGTATGGATTTGGTAGTGAGCGATTCTAGTGTTTACACTCTCTCTCCCACTCCTTGATTCGTCCTCCTCACCGGTCTCTCCTCTCGGAATTCTACCTCGAGTCTCTTCTGGGCGGATTCTATTGGCACGGTCCATCGAGCCGTGGGGGTAAGCATCGATTGTATCGGGTTGGTGTGCGTGGTTCTTCGTGTGTTCTTCGTGTTCTTCGTGTTCTTCCGCCTCTCCCCCTCTTTCTCCCTTGATTCCTTGGGTCATTCGCGAGATCGGGCCACAATCGGGGTCTTAGACCACATCATATGGTATCAGCAGCCTTTTGGTTTCCGCGGATTTGACCCTCCACCCACCCAATTTCGTTTCTAGAAAAATTTCCAAAAAATAGCCCTAAATTGCCTTTGGACGGATCTGTGCTTTGGTTGAGTTTTGAGTGGTTTTGCTCCGTGGATCTGTGTTGTTGTGCTTGATCTACTATTTCCCCAACTTTTAGCCTCCAATTCCATCGTTTCCTTCGTTTTGGTCGATTTGGTTTTGGTTTGGGGAAGAACAGGGAGAGAAAGCTCCAAATCGACGAACCCGGTTTCGAACCCGGTCAGCGCCCCAGACCGGACCGTCCGGCGCGAACCCGGTCAACCGGCCGTAAACCGGAGCAGCCGGTCCAGAAGCCGGTCAACCGGCCTCGACCGAGCCGGCGCCACACCAGTCCGACCGGACCACCGGCCGGGCACACGTCTTCGACATCGACTAACACCACCGCCGACCACCACCACCACCATCATCTCCACCATCGCAGGTATAACTTGCAGTAACCCTTGTAGCCCTCTTCTTTTTGCGATCTATCCTACGAGCGAAGCTTCCGAGTGTTGCGAAACATCGCACGAGGTCCCAACCGTGAGGGTGTGCGTTGTGTGAGTAAAGCTCATAAGTGGAGCTCGTGAGTGGCCAGCAAAAGAGTAAGAGCATAGTGTGCTAGTGAAAAAAAGAGAAAAGCAAAGTGCAAAGTGCCACCGATACAAAAAGAGTGAAAAGCTTTTAAGCAAGCAAGAGAGATAGAGAAGAGAGACCTCGTGCGAATCTTGGTGTTTCTACTCTATGCAACCTAGCTTCGATCTCTTCTTGCGTTAGTGTGACATTGAGCACCCTTGCTTTGGGGTTTTTCATTTTTCCGCTCGTTCCTTGGTTGCTAACCCCGCTCATCTCGTGTGTGAGTTCCACATTTTTCCGTGTTTATAGTGATCTCCACTTTGACACTTGGATTTTTGGATCTTACCCACTCTTAACAACATACTCGATTTTGGATTTCGTCTTTTGGCTTTCCACCATCCACTCCTAACACCATATTTGCTAGCTTTTGCGTGTGCCTTTGTGTGTGTCCCGATACAATTGGTCTTACTTTCGGCTTGGTTGATTGCCTCAATACTATCTTACCACGGTAAGAGTGAGAGGTAGTCTCCTTCCACTAACATCCACAACATAGTTCTTGTCTTGTGATCATGGATAGGCACGGAGACCAAGCAAAGGAGGATGAGGTACTACACCCCTCCGAGAGGTTGGCCACTCAACACAACCTATGGGTGCAACGCCAAGAATTCAAGGACCAACTCAACTTGTTCGAGACACGCATCGACCAACAATATGAAGAAGTGGCCAACTTCGGCCAAGTGAACCAAGATATGAATCTTCTTCGTGAAGCTACGGACAACTTGCATGACCAAGTGACGGCCAATGATGCAAACATGGAGCGGCGCATGGATAGCCTCGAGCGCGCCATCAACAACTTGGGACGCCGACATCGACATCGCTCTACTTCCTCATCGTCATCGACCTCCTCACATGATGACTACTCCCGTGATCACCATTCGTCCTCAAGCTCCGACTCAAGGCATGGAGATCATCATCGACCTCGGCGCCCACATGTTCGTCAAGATGACTCTCGCTCAAACTCAAGGCGCGGAGAGTTCCATCGCCATGCTCGTCCTCATGAACGTCCGCAACAAGAACAAGCTCTTCACCAAGATCGTCATCAAGCGGCTCGCCATGCCCACCATGGGCATGACGACCAACCCCAAGACAACGTCCTCCACAACATGGACCCGGCACCTCATCGTCAAGCCCATGTGGATGCACAAGACCAAGGTCATCAAGATCCACCAAGGCGTGATCTCCGGAATCATCCTCGCCATGACCAAAGGGGCCGAGGGCAACCACAACATGATCAAGATGAGAGGGCCATAATTGGGCAACGCCAACAACCTCGCCAAGACCCGCAACAACATCCTCAACATGAGCCAAGTGAAGCTAGTGTTCACCTCAACCGCCAACCCAATGCTATGGTTGGTCGTGGAAGACCTCCTCTACCACCTCAAGTCGCAAGAGATGAAGGCATCCGTCCTCGCCCAACTTGGAAGATGAAGAGAACATGTATGGGAAACTCAAGTTCAACATGCCCAAGTTCAAGGGTGAAGACGAGCGAGGCCTACCTCTCATGGGCACTCAAGGTTGACAAGATCTTCCGCATCCACAACTACTCCGGTGCCAAGAAAGTAGCCATGGCCTCCCTCGAGTTTGAAGATTATGCCAACACTTGGTGGGAACAAGTTGTCACTCTTAGGGAAGAAAAGGGTGATCCTCCAATTGATACTTGGGAAGACATGAAGGAGGAGAGAGCCCGCTTTGTCCCTACACACTACAAGACCGATCTCTTCAACAAGCTCCAAAAGTTGAAGCAAGGCACCAAGACCGTTGAGGAATTCTTCAAGGAGATGGAGTTGACTATGATGCGAGCAAACATCCAAGAGTCCGAGAACCAAACCATTGCGAGGTTCTTCAATGGCCTCAACTACCCCATCAAGAGGATTGTGGAGTTCCAACAATACTCCAACATGGTTGAGTTGGTTCACCAAGCTTCCAAGGCCGAGCGTCAAGTGAATGAGGACATCAAGTACTCGAAGTCCAAGCACTACTTCGCCTCCAAGCTTGCTACATCAACTCCTACAACAAGTGTCAAGCCAACCGCATCCTCTACACCTTCCAAGCAACCTTCTATACAAAGTCGCATGAAGCAAACGGTATCCTCCACCGCCTCCTCCAAGGCTTCTACGGGACGCTCCAATGTCACTTGCTTCAAGTGTGGTACTCAAGGCCACAAATCCTTTGAGTGCAAGAACACCAAGGTCATGATCACTATGGAGAATGGTGACATAGAGACGCTAAGTGAAGGTGAATATGAAGCCCTAGTGCAAGCCGTTGCTAATGAGGAAGACTATGATGAAGAAAGTGGAGAAGACCCTCTCTTATGCACACATGATCCAAGCCCTTCTCTTGTGGTCACTCGAGTGCTCACCACTCAACCCCAAGCTATGGAAGACCAAAGATGCAACATCTTCCAAACGCGTGCCGGCATTGGTGGCAAGTCAATCAAGGTCATCATCGATGGTGGGAGTTGCCACAACTTGGCAAGCACCGAGCTATGTGAGAAGCTCAACCTCACGCTTCGCAAACATCCTCATCCATACCATGTCCAATGGTTGAGTGACAAGGGCAATGTCAAGATTCAACACACCGTCACCGTCAACTTCAAGATAGGACCCTATGAAGACACCGTCGAGTGTGACGTGGTGCCTATGACCGTGTGCCACATGTTGCTTGGCCGCCCATGGCAATTTGACAAGAAGGCCATACATGATGGTTACTCCAATGCATACACCTTCAAGGTCAAGGACAAGAAGTTCGAGCTTCGCCCAATGACTCCTAGCCAAATCATCGCCGACAATGCGAAGGCTTTAGCGAGGGCACAACACAACACCCACCATAGTGAGTTGAGAGGAGAGGGAGCTACCCACCAAAAGAGAGTGAGCGCCACCACCCACATATGAGTGAGAGAAAGAGTGTCCTCCTAGCCACCAAAAGTGAGTGGAGAGAAGTGAAAGACAACCCATTCACCACCATACACTACGTGCTCATTTGCAAGGGCCTCTCGTCGGAGACTAACGACTTAACCAACATTCCTTCGTCTTTGTTGTCTCTTTGAAGGAGTTCCAAGACATCTTCCCCGACGAGCTACCTCATGGACTACCACCGCTTCGGGGCATCGAGCATCAAATCGACCTCATACCCGGCGCCCCGCTACCAAACCGCGCCGCTGCACCAACCCCGAAGATACCAAGGAGATCCAACGCCAAATTCAAGATCTCCTCGCTAAAGGGTACGTCCGAGAAAGCCTTAGCCTTGTGCCGTTCCCGTCATTCTTGTGCCTAAACCGGATGAGACGCAACGGATGTGTATGGATTGTCGACCTATCAATGCCATTACCGTCCGTTATCGCCATCCCATTCCGCGTTTAGATGACATGCTTGATGAATTGAGTGGTGCCACCATTTTCTCTAAAATTGATTTGCGTAGTGGCTACCACCAAATTCGCATGGCAATTGGTGATGAATGGAAGACGACATTCAAGACCAAGCTTGGTCTATATGAATGGCTCGTCATGCCATTTGGTCTTTCCAATGCTCCTTCGACTTTCATGCGTCTTATGAATCACATTTTGCGACCTCTCATTGGCAAGAGCGTGGTTGTTTACTTTGATGATATCCTCATCTATAGCAAAATCTCGAGGACCATGTTCAACATGTGAGAGAAGTCTTATGCATCTTGCGCCACGAGAAGCTCTTTGCCAACTTACCAAAGTGCCATTTCGCTCAAAACAAATTGGTTTTCTTGGTTTTGTGGTTTCGCCAACGGGATTGAAGTTGATTCTTCTAAAGTTGAGGCCATCCACAATTGGCCCACTCCCACAAATGTTGGCCAAGTGCGAAGTTTCCATGGACTTGCCGGATTTTACCGCCGCTTTGTGAAAGATTTCAGCACCATTGCTTGCCCTTTAAACGAGAAAAAGAATGTTCCGTTTGTTTGGGGCAAAGCACAACAAAAAGCTTTTGATGAATTGAAAAAGAGACTCACCGAGGCACCACTACTTGCTCTTCCCGATTTTGCTAAAACATTTGAGATAGAATGCGACGCGAGTGGCCTTGGAATCGGTGGTGTTCTCATGCAAAATGGAAAACCCGTGGCATACTATAGCGAGAAGTTGGATGGCGCACGCCTCAACTATCCTATATATGACAAGGAGCTTTATGCTTTGGTTCGTGTTCTTGAAGTTTGGCAACATTACCTTTGGCCAAAAGAGTTTGTTATCCATTCGGATCATGAGTCCTTGAAGTATTTGAAAAGTCAACACAATTTGAACAAGAGACATGCTAAGTGGGTTGAGTTCATAGAGTCCTTCCTTATGTAATCAAATACAAAAGGGCAAGGAAAATGTGGTTGCGGATGCACTTTCCCGCAAGATTACTCCGCTTGGAGTTTCACATTTTGGGTCTTGAGGAGATCAAAGAACTTTACCCTTCCGATTCTTTCTTTGGACCAATCTTTGAAAAGTGTTCCATTGACCGAGGTTTTGATGATTTCTACTTGCATGATGGCTACTTGTTTAAAGCTAACAAAGTTTGCATACCCGAGTCTTCTCTTCGTAAGTTGCTTTTGCAAGAGTCACATGGAGGTGGCCTCATGGGTCATTTTGGACGCGACAAGACTCTTTGATGCTATCCACACACTATTATTGGCCACACATGAAGCGAGACGTGGAGCGCCTTTGCACCCGTTGCACCACTTGCTTACAAGCTAAGTCAACATCCAATCCCCATGGTCTTTACATACCTTTACCCATTCCATATGCACCTTGGTCGGATATAAGCATGGACTTTGTGCTAGGATTGCCAAGAACAAAGCATGGGCATGATTCAATCTTTGTGGTAGTGGATAGATTCTCAAAATGGCACATTTCATACCATGTCATAAGAGCGATGATGCTTCACACATTGCTTCTTTGTTTTTCAGGGAAGTGGTTCGCCTACATGGGATACCGGCAAGCATTGTGTCGGATCGAGACGTCAAGTTCATGAGTTATCTATGGAAGTCGCTTATGGCAAAGTTTGGAGTCAAGCTCTTGTTTTCATCATCCTCGCACCCTCAAACCGATGGACAAACCGAAGTGGTCAATCGAGCCTCTCCACACTCCTCCGCACACTTGTGAAGAAAAACTTGAAGTCATGGGAAGATTGCCTCCCCACGCGGGTTCGCCTACAATAGAGCCAAGCACTCCACAACATTACGAGTCCCTTCATGATCGTCTATGGATTCGAACCTCCAACGGCACTCGACATCCTCCCACTCCCTCTTCATCAAAGGACCAACATGGACTTCGACGAGCGCACAACCGCCATGAAGAAACTACATGAAGAAACAAGAGCAACCATACAAGACCATGTCCTTCGCCAAGCTAACCGCCTCAACGCCAAGAAGAAAGAACGAGTGTTTGAAGAAGGAGACCTCGTTTGGGTGCACCTAAGGAAAGAAAGGTTCCCTCAAGAACGCAAATCCAAGCTCAAGCCAAGAGGAGATGGGCCTTTCAAGGTACTCAAGCGCATCAACAACAACGCCACGTCATCGACATACCAACATCCAAGTACTTGGTGAGCAACACTTTCAACATCTCGGACCTCTCCCCACATCATGGAGATGAGGAGGAACAAGAGTCGAGGACGACTCTCTCCCAAGGGGGGGGGGGAGATGATGTAGCCCCGCTCGCCAACTACACTACATCAAGGCCAACAAGTCCCCCAAGTGGACCCATGACACGGGCTCGAGCCAAAGCAATACATGACAAGGTGAACTCGCTCCTCACTACCCTCGACCTCGGGTCCCCATTGGATGGAATGCTACCTCATGCCGAAACACTTTGTGTGATTAGGTACATGGAGCATCAAGACCCCGGAGAGGATGAGACGTCATGGTCAAGGGAAGGAGAGAGCAGCGAACCTGGAGATGAACATGAAGCCGAAGCCGCGTCGCCCGAAGAGCGCCAAGGAAAGGACGCTGGCCGGTCCAGACCGGTGGACCGGACCCACGACCGACGCCCGGCCACAGCCCGGTCAACCGGCGCAACAGACCAGCTCCCTCGACGGGACAGAGGACCCAGACCAGGACCGGATCGTCCGGTTGGCGGCCGGTCGGCCGGACCTATGGCCGGACAGCCGGTCACAGGCCGGCGACCGACGCCAACCGGATCCGACGGGAATACCCCACCAAAATGCCTTGACTTATCCATTCGCGTACCTGTTCGACCTTGCTGGCTGTGCCTGCCTATTTAAGTAGTTGGACCCCCTCCTTTACTTTTCAGACTTGTTTAGAACTCAAACCTAACTTTGAGCTTAGTCTCCCTTGGGTATCATCCCTCTGTAATCAAGGCAAACCTTGTGGATGTATGGATTTGGTAGTGAGAGATTCTAGTGTTTACACTCTCTCTCCCACTCCTTGATTCGTCCTCCCCACCGGTCTCTCCTCTCGGAATTCTACCTCGAGTCTCTTCCGGGCGGATTCTATTGGCACGGTCCATCGAGCCGTGGGGGTAAGCATCGATTGTATCGGGTTGGTGTGCGTGGTTCTTCGTGTGTTCTTCGTGTTCTTCGTGTTCTTCCGCCTCTCCCCATCTTTCCCCCTTGATTCCTTGGGTCATTCGCGAGATCGGGCCACAATCGGGGTCTTACACCACATCACCGAATAGTTCGGCTGAGATCTCGTCAAGATGGCTAAGTACTAGGGTAACCTAGGTCTAAGCTTCTGTTGGCTAAGTTTGCTAAGATTGATTGTGTCCCTCGATAACCCCCCTCCTGGCCTTTATATAGGAGGCTAGGTCCCGAGAGGTTTAACCGGGTACGAGTAGGTTTAAAGTAGATCTATTTCTAATCTTTACTTGTTCGGCTTCTTCCGTGTCTTGTACTTCAAGTAATCCTCCGCCGCACCATCCTAGTGGCCCATCTTGCCATCGGGTACCTTCATGGGCCTCCAGCTGGACTGTATAGGGTAGAGCAACATTGGTTACCCGAAGGGTAATGCCCACGTCAGTAGCCCCCGAGTGTCTAGCCGAACATAGTTCAGGATGTAAGTGGCGTGTCCGCCGGACAATTTCGCCACGCCGCTCGGGCCACATATTAGTTTCAGGGAATATATGGTCGCCACCTGTTTAATTTCGCGGCTTCACGCGTGTAAGTGGCGCCACGAAAACCGCGACAAGGGGAAAATGCTTTGTTCGCTGATGTCTCTGATAAAGAAATACAATAGAATGAGCTAGCAGAAGCGGGGCGTAGAGCAGCAAGCCTGCAACTCGCCGGACGCCAGCATCTCTTAAGCTGCCGCACCTGGTCTGAATCTTGGCCGGAGACACCAACCGCCGTGCTCCGCCTGGCGAGGGCCACACCCGGATCGAGTGCCGCCTGGGAGCTGCTCACCAACCGAGTCCACGGGCTAGGGGCAAGCAAGGCAGGGTGGGGGCGGCCGCGGCGAGCTCCGCCACGGGCTGGTGCGGGCGGGAGCAAGCTCCGGCAGGGTGGGCGCGGCTGCAGCGAGCTTCGCCACGGGCAGGTGCGGGCGGGGGCAAGCTCCGGCAGGGTGGGGGCGGCCGCGGCGAGCTCCGCCATGGGCTGGTGCGGGCGGGAGCAAGCTCCGGCAGGGTGGGCGCGGCTGCGGCGAGCTCCGCCACGGGCTGGTGCGAGCGGGGGCAAGCTCCGGCAGGGCAGCCGCGGCGAGCTCCCCCAGGGGAGGGCACAGCGAGGTCGACGCGGAGGTCGGGCAGGGGCTGGCGCGCCAGCTCCCCCGGGCGGCTGTGGCAAGCTATGTACGGAGTAGAATTGTACGCTCGTGTGGTGCAGCGCCGCAGAGTGCGCAGGAAGCCGCTGCCCGCTGGCGCCGCTGGCGTTGGTGGCTCCGCCACGTGGGCCACATAAGTTACGCAGACAACCGCATTCGCCATTTGATCAATTTTTCGCGGGCGGCCTATGCGGTTCCATTAAATGCCGCTGCCACTTACATCCTGAAACATAGTTCGGGTAGAGACTGAAGCATGTCTTCTTCCGAAGTCCTTCTCCTTGATCATTCTTGCTTTCCTTCTGTCTGTATTATTCTCTTCTATCGGTTGCGCGTCGCGCTCCCGATGGGAGTAACCCAGAGTCTAGGTACGGATGCTTGCAATCCGTGCGTAGACTCAAGTTGTACCACTCGAACGTCTTCTGCCGAAATTTTTCCTGCAAGTCTTTGTAGGTCATCCAATATATTTTCTTTATGCAAGGGATAATGAATAACGTGCCCAAATTTTGTTGGTTAACTGCCGAAGGCAAAACAACGTTACCCTGCACAGAATCAAGTCCTCGGGCATGATCCTGGAGTGCGAAAAAAGTTCTATCGGGTGCGCGTCCAGCGCTCCCGATGGGAGTAGCCCAGTGCGGGCACGGCGTTTACGTCGGGTGCGGACTCGAGGAAGGTTCGAGTCCTCATTCTGTCGGATGCGCGGTCAACGCTCCCGATGGGAGTAGCCCCCGAGTCTAAGTGCAGATGTTTTGCAATCTGTACAAATTGACCATCCGATAGTTTTTCATTTCTTTGAGTGCCTTTGACAACAACCATGATGTCACTGATGACGTATCGCTGTCGTGGCTCGATTGACAAGACTTGACCTAGCGGGCCCACCCTAGTTCTGCGTGGGCAGTTTTTAGGTTTTGACCAGTGCACGCGCAACGACCGAGGCGTTTCCTCGATTTTCGCGCGACGTGGGAATAATGGGCCGCCGGTTCCATTCCCTTTCCAAGCGCCACGTGTACAGCCAGATTCGCTCCACCTCCCACGACGCCTATGGAGTTATGGCCACGATCTCACGCTAATTCTCACGGTATAAATAAAGGACATCCTCGTTTTTACTTTTTTACGCCTCCCACTGCTCATCTTCTTCGCCCATCCTTTCCTTCTTCCTGCATCCTGTCTTAGAAGCTTCAGACGTCATGGGTTAAAAGAAGGGTGCCAGTGCTTCGGACGCGGCCAAAGTTAGTCGCGATTGGAGTGCCTCCGCCATTTCCAACCGCGACATCAACAAGCTGCGAGCCCTTGGATTCATCTCCGCATCCGAGGATGATATTCGTCTTCCAGGTGCGGTTTCCAAAGCCCCAGAAGGGCTTCACTGTCATGTTCACCGCCTTTTTGTTCGTGGCCTTTCTCTTCCGGCGCACGAGTTCCTTCGCTCTCTTCTTTTCTTTTATGGAATCCAGCTCTGCAGCTACCCCAAACTCCATCCTCCACCTATCCATCTTCATCACTGTCTGCGAAGCCTTCTCGGCATTGACCCTCATCGGGGTCTTTGGAGGAAGATCTTCACGTGAAGCGCCATAATGACAGCAACGGCCCCCGTCGTCGGTGGCGTCGGCTTTGTTGTTAGGAAGGAGGTCGACTACCTTGATTACCCAATGAAAGTCTGTCCAGGGCTGGCGCAACAAGTGGTTTTATCTGCGAGATCCTTCGGTGTCTGGGCGACGCTCAAACCTTCCTCCCTTTGAAGATAAACGATAGCTAAGCCGAAGAAATCTTGGCAAAACACCCTTTCTCCCGAAGAGAGATTGACAGCCGACAGGTTGTTCGATCAAATTGTCACCCTGAAGAACACGGGAGGCTTGACAATGTGCGGCACTGAGGTTGTCTCAGTGTTCCTACAACGTCGAGTGCAACCGTTAATGTCTCGCCCCCATCAACTGTGGCTTTGTACGGGCAAGGATGATGAGTCCAGAGTTAGCTCTGCCGATCTTTCTGAGGACCTCCGAGACGAAGTCCGCTTAACGTGCCTTAGTATGAAGGACAACATCAACCTGATGTCGGCTCGTTCTCCTTACGATTCTGACCATCCTCCAACCGAGGTAATTCTTTGTCTGTTTTTTTTTTACTATTGTTACTCCTTTTTTCTGTTGCGTCTCACAAACTTCTTTTTTTTTTCTTTCGGCAGGTGCTTGATGCTGCTCGATGCTATCCTCCTACACCCGAAAGTGGTGTGGTACTAGAGGATGATGATGAAGATTCTGATGGAACCGAGGATGCCCAGCACGCCCTTGAGGATAGCGACGTCCAAGAAGAAGAGGCTACTGAAGATGACGCCTTCATCAGGAGTAAGCGTCGAAAGCAAGTACATGATGAATTTATCACCACGGCTGAATCAAGTCCCAGCGGACGAGATAATGATGCCGATGAAGCTGCTGCGCCTCCTCCTGTCAAGAAGAGTTCTACAAGTCTCTTCGCAGGCGAATGACCTGAACTGAGCGTCTTGTACTCCTTTCTTAATTTGTTTCCTGTCATCTCGCATGCTAACTGTGCGCTGTACTTAAGTAGCTCTGGCGATGATGATGATGAAGTCCCTCTTGCGAAGAGGGCCAAATTTGTCTCTGAGAGAGCTGCATCGGCTAAGGAATCTAATCCTTCTCCCGCGAAATCGACGCCTCCTTCGCGGACGGTTGTAGAGAAGGTTCCAGTGTCGACAGTTATTCCTCCTGGCGATGTTCCTACTCCACCGGCTGGTCGCGATCATGTAAGTACTCAACCTGCTTCGCTTTGCCGAGTTTCTATCGACTGAATCTTCATGATCTTACTTTGCCGCAGCCAATTTATGCCACAGTCGATGTTGTGGCTGAGTTCGCCGAACAATTCACTCGGCTAGAGGCCGAAAACTCCTAGCTTCGAAAGACTATCAGATCTTCGGCTGATCAGGTGCTTGAAGCCAATAGGCTTGCCACCGACGCCAAGAATGAGAATGTATTGCTGAAGGAAGAGGTGAAAAAGGTGAAACAAGCGAAGGATGAACAGGATGCCGGGCGTGCAACGGCGGCTGCAATCGACAAGAAGGAAGGCGTCCTCCGCGAGTCCATCAAGGATTTACTAGGTAAAATCCGTAATCCACCGTTTCTGTCTTGGTGTTTCGGTTACTGATTACTGGTTTGTATTTATCTCAGACGCTGCCGACATAACCGTCACTCGACATCATCAGCCGGAGGACTCTACACCGACGCCCTGTCGCTTGCTGAGTCAACGTCCAAGTCCTTGGTCTTTTGAAAAAGACCAAAGGAGCGCTGTCGAGGTTATACTCGATGATCTTCCCGAAGATGAAGCAGGACAAGACTCTCGACGAGATGGCAACTTCTTTCCTTGTTGACCCTTCCGAGCCTGTGGAGGTATTGAAACGCCGTAGCCGTTTATTTGGGGCGGTTCTTACTTTCTAGTTGCTCATGGGTCATGGGATGGGGTCAGAATTGGAAGAGTTGTCCAAGGCATTGCCTGTCGATGACGACAACCATTTAGTCAACCTTGAGCCTTTCAAACGATCGGCAGTAACTTGTGCCAATCAACTTCTGACGCTGGTAGATGAAGCGCAAGCCAAGCCTACTCCTGAATCTGCCCCCGGCTCGTCATCGGCAAATCCTTGAACCCTTTATTTGACTCGTTGTAAATAAGACCGACCGTAGCTTTGTCGTAGTCCAGTTTTATTTTGGCTCTATTGCCAAATTGAACATGCTTTTGAACGTATCATATATACCCAACGCTCCCGATGGGGTTTTTTACTTTGATACTTGATACGTCTCCAACGTATAAATAATTTCTTATGTTCCATGCTACATTATTGATGATATCTACATGTTTTATGCACATTATATGTCGTATTTACGCATTTTCTGGAACTAACCTATTAACAAGATGCCGAAGAACCAGTTCTTGTTTTCTGCTGTTTTTGGTTTAATCCTAGTAACGAAATATTCTCGGAATTGGACGAAATCAACGCCCGGGGTCCTATTTTGCACGAAGCTTCCCGGAAGACCGAAGGAGAGTCGAAGTGGGCCACCAGGTGGCGACACCACGGGCGGCGCGGCCCAGGCCCTGGCCGCGCCGACCTATGGTGTGGGCCCCTCGTGCCGCCTCTTGACCTGCCCTTTCGCCTACAAATAGCCTCCGTCGCGAAACCCCCAATACCGAGAGCCACGATATGGAAAACCTTACTGAGACGCCGCCGCCGCGAATCCCATCTCGGGGGTTCAGGATCGCCTCGGCACCCTGCTTGGGAGAGGGATTCATCTCCTAGGACTCTTCATCGCCATGATCGCCTCCGGAGTGATGAGTGAGTAGTTCACCCCTGGACTATGGGTCCATAGCAGTAGCTAGATGGTCGTCTTCTCCTAATTGTGCTTCATTGTTGGATCTTGTGAGCTGCCTAACATGATCAAGATCATCTATCTGTAATACTATATGTTGTGTTTGTCGGGATCGATGAATAGAGAATACTATGTTATGGTGATTATCAATCTATTGTTTATGTGTTGTTTATGATCTTGCATGCTCTCCGTTACTAGTAGAGGCTCTGGCCAAGTTTTTACTCTTAACTCCAAGAGGGAGTATTTATGCTCGATAGTGGGTTCATGCCTTCATTGACACCTGGGACAGTGACAGAAAGTTCTAAGGTTGTGTTGTGCTGTTGCCACTAGGGATAAAACATTGATTCTATGTCTAAGGATGTAGTTGTCGATTACATTACGCACCATACTTAATGCAATTGTCTTGCTTTGCAACTTAATACTCAAAGGGTTCGGATGATAACCGAAGGTGGACTTTTTAGGCATAGATGCGTTGGATGGCGGCCTATGTACTTTGTCGTAATGCCTGATTAAATCTCACTATATTTATCATATCATGTATATGCATTGTTATGCCCTTTTCTATTTGTCAATTGCCCAACAATTTGTTCACCCAACATGCTTTTATCTTATGGGAGAGACACCTCTAGTGAACGTGGACCCCGGTCATATTCTTTACATCGCATACAATCCTGCACTTGTTTTAGTTTTCTTGTAAACAATCATCTTCCACACAATAGTTAATCTTTGTTCTGCAAGCGGTGAGATTGACAACCTGTTTCGTTGGGGCAAAGTACTTTGTTGTGTTGTGCAGGTTCCACGTTGGCGCCGCACGGTGTTGCGCCGCATCACATTTCGCCACCATCAACCTTCAACGTGCTTCTTGGCTCCTTCTGGTTCGATTAAACCTTGGTTTCTTTCTGAGGGAAAACTTGCCACTGTGCGCATCATACCTTCCTTTTTGGGTTCCCAACGGACGTGTACATCTACGCGCATCAAGCCGCACCAACCCGCCTAAGTTATTTACCTTTTCGCCTTGCTGGCCATGTAAGCCTATATAAGGACCCAGGACCCTTATTGGTTAGACATAATTTTGAGCTTAAACCAACTTTGAGCTTAGTCTCCCTAGGGTTAGCCTCCTTCTTGGACAAGCATCCCTCTGTAATCAAGGCACTCTTGTTGTTGATTTGTGAATTGTTGAGTGAGATTCTAGTGCAAGGCACTCTCTCCCTCCCCAATTCCCTTTTCTCCAACACCAATCTCTCCCGGGAATTCTCGTGCCTCTTCCTTGGAGATTCTATTGGCGTGGTCCATCGAGCCACGGGGGTAAGCATCGGGTGTATCGGGTTGGTGTGCATGCGTGAGTACCGGTGTTCATCGTGTATGCCGTCACTCGAGGAACCAATCGAACGTCGGTGGCGGGGCGCCGGCTCCATGTACCAAAAAGAATGGGGTGTACTGCGTGGATCTGTTAGGTGTGGTACGCAAACTCCAAAGTACCGATGGTAACTCTTCACCCAAGCTCCTTCCGCCCGTAAGACGTTTCTTGAGGCCGTCCCCTATTAGACCGTTGATCCTTTCCACCTACCGTTGGTTTGCGGGTGAGCCACGATGCGAATTTCAGTTTTATTCCCCTGTCATCACAAAATTCTTGGAATTCTTTGGAGTCAAAGTTAGTTCCGTTATCTGTGACGATACTGCGAGGCACGCCGAATCAACATGTTATTTCCTTGAAGAATTGGACCGCTGTTTTTGCTTTCTGGTTTCGTACTGGTACTGCCTAGATCCACTTTGTGAATTTGTCGATGCGACTAATAAGTACGTGTGTCCTCGGGCGATGATCTCGGCAGCGGTCCAACTTGATCGAGTCCCCATTGAGCGAAGGCCATGCCAGGGTATCGTCATCGAGTCTGTCAGAGCGTGTGGTTTTGGAAAACCGTTGGCAAGGATCGCACTTCATGACAGATCTCGAGCATCCGACGCCGCCGTTGGCCAATAGAATCCTGCCCTGAAGGCTTTTGCTACGAGAGCCCTACTTCCCGCATGGTGCCCACAAGTTCCCTCATGTATCTCACGCAACAGTGCTCTTCCGTCGTCAATGGCAATGCACCTTTGGAAGATACCGGAAATGTTGCGCTTGTAGAGTTCACCGTCTACTATGGCGAAGGTTTTCGATCGCCTGACGATTCGTTTTGCTTCCACTGGATCCGCCGGCAGTTCCTATTTTGTTAGATATGCTAGGAACGGTTTGGTCCATAATGGCTCAAGAAGGAGGACTTGTTCGGCAGGGAGAGTTGGAGTGTCGTCGGCAACTTGCTGTGAGTTTGTCTCTGCTTCGTCAGTCGATGGTTTTAGAGGTGCCGACGCCTTCACTTTTATTGATCGCTGAGTGATCACCTCGTAAAACACTCCATTTGGAATGGGAGAGCACATGGAGCCGATGTTTGCTAAGGTGTCGGCTTCCTCGTTGCTGGCTCTGCGATATGTTTGAGCTCACATCCTTCGAATTTGGCTTCCATATTTTGATACAGCTGCCGATAGGCGATCATGTTGTCGCTGACCGCGTCGCACAGATTCATTGACTGTTGTACTACTAAGTTTGAGTCTCCGTAGATTTCCAGGCGAGTTGCCCGCCGCCTTTGCCATCTTCATTCCATGCAGCAGCGCTTCGTATTCTGCTTCATTGTTCGTCGGCAGAGAGAAGTTCATACGTAGTATATACTTCATCTTATCTCCCTGTGGTGATATCAGCACCACTCCTGCTGCTGCGCTGTGCTTCGTTTCGACCCGTCGAAGTACATTATCCACGATCCCGACATGTCGGGTGTGTCTGGGACCGGATCCAGTCCGCCACAAAGTCCGGGAGGATTTGGGATTTTATAGCTGTCCGGTTAACGTAAGTTATGTCGTGTGGTGCTATCTCGATAGCCCATTGGGACACTCGACCTGTGGCCTCTGGGTTGGTCATTATGTTCTTCAACGGCGCTTCGCTCACGACGACAATCACATGCTCTGTGAAGTAGTGCCGTAACTTGGGCTGACCTCCATCTGCGTATGCCACACGATGATGAGGGTACCTCTGTCTTGCGGTGTGAGCACTTCGAGATAGTAAACGGGCCTGCCGCCATGAACTCTTCTGCTTCTTCTCGTTCGACGACCAGGACGACTCTGAAGACTTGGGCTGTCGCGATATACATGAGCAGCGTTTCCTTCTCAGGGGTTACAAGGACGGAGATGTCGACAAGATTTTCTTGAGTTATCGAAGGATTCCTGCGCCTCCTTTGTCCACTCGAACTTTTCAGATTTTTTCATCAAATGGTAGAAGGGCAAAGCTTTTTCTCCTAGCTTAGCGATGAACCTGCTGAGCGCTGCTAAACGTCCTGCCAATTGCTGCACTTGGTGCAGATTCTTTGGCGGCTCCATGTCGAGAATAGCTTTGATTTTCAAAGGGTTGGCTTCGATCCCCCTGGCCGAGATGAAGTATCCTAGCACCTGCCCCCCTGGTACTCCTGATGCGATCTGATATCTAGGGTTTGGCCCGATCTCGCGATTTGACCCAAGATCCAAGGGGAAAAGGTGGGAGAGCGAGGACGAGAACACCGGTACTCACGCACGCACACCAACCCGATACACCCGATGCTTACCCCCGTGGCTCGATGGACCACGCCAATAGAATCTCCAAGGAAGAGGCACGCGGCAGAATTCCCGGAGAGAGATTGGTGTTGGAGAAAAGGGAATTGGGGAGGGAGAGAGAGTGCCTTGCACTAGAATCTCCCTCAACAAATCAACAACAAGAGTGCCTTGATTACAGAGGGATGCTTGTCCAAGAAGGAGGCTAACCCTAGGGAGACTAAGCTCAAAGTTGGTTTAAGCTCAAAATTATGTCTAACCAATAAGGGAGGGGTCCTGGGTCCTTATATAGGCATACATGGCCAGCAAGGCGAAAAGGTAAATAACTTAGGCGGGTTGGTGGGGCCTGATGCGCGTAGATGTACACGTCCGTTGGGAACCCCAAGTGGAAGGTATGATGCGCACAGCAGCAAGTTTCCCTCAGTATGAAACCAAGGTTTAATCGAATTATAGAGACCAAGAAGCACGTTGAAGGTTGATGGTGGCGAAATGTGATGCGGCGCAACACCCGGGATTCGGCGCCAACGTGGACCTGCACAACACAACCAAAGTACTTTGCCCCAACGAAGCAGTGAGGTTGTCAATCTCATTGCTGTAACAAAGGATTAACAGTATTGTGTGGAAGATGATTGTTTGCGAAGAAAACAATAAAACAAGTATTGCAGAGATTGTATGCGATGTAAAGAATAGGACCGGGGTCCACAGTTCACTAGAGGTGTCTCTCCCATAAGATTAAAGCATGTTGGGTGAACAAATTACAGTCGGGCAATTGACAAATAGAGAAGAGCATAACAATGCATATACATGATATGATAAATATAGTGAGATTTAATCAGGGCATTACGACAAAATACATAGACCGCCATCCAGCATGTATCTATGCCTAAAAAGTCCACCTTCAGGTTATCATCCGAACCCCTTCCAGTATTAAGTTGCAAGCAACAGACAATTGCATTAAGTATGGTGCGTAATGTAATCAACAACTACATCCTTAGACATAGCATCAATGTTTTATCCCTAGTGGCAACCACATACCTTAGAACTTTTCACTGTCCCGCATATCAATGGAGGCATGAACCCACTATCGAGCATAAATACTCCCTCTTGGAGTTAATAGCAAAACTTGGCCAGAGCCTCTACTAATAACAGAGCATGCAAGATCATAAACAACACATAAATAATAGATTGATAATCACCATAACATAGTATTCTCTATCCATCGGATCCCGACAAACACAACATATAGTATTACGGATAGATGATCTTGATCATGTTAGGCAGCTCACAAGATCCAACAATGAAGCACATAAGGAGAAGACGACCATCTACTGCTATGGACCCATAGTCCGGGGGTGAACTACTCACTCATCACTCCGGAGGCGATCATGGCGATGAAGAGTCCTCGGAGATGATTCCCCTCTCGGCAGGGTGCGGGACGATCTCCTGAATCCCCGAGATGGGATTCACGGCGGCGGCGTCTCTGGGTTTTCCGTATCGTGGCTCTCGCAGCGGGGTTTCGCGACGGAGACTATTTGTAGGCGGAAGGGCAGGTAAAGAGGCGCACGAGGGCCCACACCATAGGTCGGCGCGGCCAAGGCCAGGGCCGCGCCGCCCTGGTGTTTCGCCACCTCGTGGCCCCACTTCAACTCTCCTTCGGTCTTCTGGAAGCTTCGTGGCAAAATAGGACCCTGGGCGTTGATTTCGTCCAATTCCGAATATTTCCTTACTAGGATTTCAAACCAAAAACAGAAAACAAAAACAACTGGCTCTTCGGCATCTTGTTAATAGGTTAGTTCCAGAAAATGCGTAAATACGACATATAATGTGTATAAAACATGTAGATATCATCAATAATGTAGCATGGAACATAAGAAATTATCGATACGTTGGAGACGTATCAGCATCCCTAAGCTTAGTTCTGCTCGTCCCGAGCAGGTAAACGATAACAAGGATAATTTCGGAGTGACATGCCATCATAATCTTGATCATACTATTGTAAACATATGTAATGAATGCAGCGATCAAAACAATGGTAATGACATGAGTAAACAAATGAATCATAAAGCAAAGACTTTTCATGAATAGTACTTCAAGACAAGCATCAATAAGTCTTGCATAAGAGTTAACTCATAAAGCAATAAATCAAAGTAGAGGTATTGAAGCAACACAAAGGAAGATTAAGTTTCAGCGGTTGCTTTCAACTTATAACATGTATATCTCATGGATAGTGTCAATATAAAGTAATATAACAAGTGCAATATGCAAGTATGTAGGAATCAATGCACGGTTCACACAAGTGTTTGCTTCTTAAGGTGGAGAGAAATAGGTAAACTGACTCAACAATAAAAGTAAAAGAATGGTCCTTCAAAGAGGAAAGCATCGATTGCTATATTTGTGCTAGAGCTTTTATTTTGAAAACATGAAATAATTTTGTCAACGGTAGTAATAAAGCATATGAGTTATGTAAATTATATCTTACAAGTTGCAAGCCTCATGCATAGTATACTAATAGTGCCCGCACCTTTTCCTAATCAGCTTGGACTACCGGATCTTCGCAATACACATGTTTCAACCAAGTGTCACAAAGGGGTACCTCCATGTGCCTGTACAAAGGTCTAAAGCTCGCATTTTGGATTTCTCGCTTTTGATTATTCTCAACTTAGACATCCATACCGGGACAACATGGACAACAGATAATGGACTCCTCTTTAATGCATAAGCATGTGGCAACAATTATTATTCTCATATGAGATTGAGGATATATGTCCAAAACTGAAACTTCCACCATGATTCATTGCTTTAGTTAGCGGCCCAATGTTCTTCTCTAACAATATGCATGCTCCAACCATTAAGGTGGTAGATCTCTCTTACTTCGGACAAGACGGACATGCATAGCAACTCACATGATATTCAACAAAGAAAAGTTGATGGCGTCCCCAGAAGCATGGTTATCGCACAACAAGCAACTTAATAAGAGATAAAGTGCATAAGTACATATTCAATACCACAATAGTTTTTAAGGCTATTTTGTCCCATGAGCTATATATTGCAAAGGCGAATGATGGAATTTTAAAGGTAGCACTCAAGCAATTTACTTTGGAATGGCGGAGAAATACCATGTAGTAGGTAGGTATGGTGGACACAAATGGCATAGTGGTTGGCTCAAGGATTTTGGATGCATGAGAAGTATTCCCTCTCGATACAAGGTTTAGGCTAGCAAGGTTATTTGAAGAAAACTCAAGGATGAACCGGTGCAGCAAAACTCACAAAAAGACATATTGTAAACATTATAAGACTCTACACCGTCTTCCTTGTTGTTCAAAACTCAATACTAGAAATTATCTAGACCTTAGAGAGACCAAATATGCAAACCAAAATTTAGCAAGCTCTATGTATTTCTTCATTAATGGGTGCAAAGTATGATGCAAGAGATTAAACATGAGCACAACAATTGCCAAGTATCACATTATCCAAGACATTTTAGAATTACTACATGTAGCGTTTCCGATTCCAACCATATAACAATTTAACGAAGAAGTTTCAACCTTCGCCTTGAGCATTATGAGTAAAGCCTAAGGACATATTTGTCCATATGCAACAGCGGAGCGTGTCTCTCTCCCATACAGTGAATGCTAGGATCCATTTTATTCAAACAAAAACAAAAAACAAAACAAACCGACGCTCCAAGTAAAGAACACAAGATGTGATTGAATAAAAATATAGTTTGGGGAGGAACCTGATGATGTTGTCGATGAAGGGGATGCCTTGGGCATCCCCAAGATGAGCGCTTGAGTCTTCTTAAAATATGCAGGGATGAACCACGGGTGCATCCCCAAGCTTAGAGCTTTCACTCCTCTTGATCATAGTATATCATACTCCTCTCTTGACCCTTGAAAACTTCCTTCACACAAAACTTCAAGCAAACTCATTAGAGGGTTAGTGCACAATTAAAAATTCACATATTCAGAGGTGACACAATCATTCTTAACACTTCTGACATTGCACAAAGCTACTGGACATTAATGGATCAAAGAAATTCATCCAACATAGCAAATACGACAATGCGAAATAAAAGGCAGAATCTGTCAAAAACAGAACAGTCGTAAAGACGAACCTGAAAGGGGCACTATACTTGCTCAAATGGAAAAACTCAAAACTAATGAAAGTTGCGTACATATCTGAGGATCACGCTCGTAATTTTTCAGATTTTTCGAATTTTCTACAGAGACTTATGCGAAATTCGTGACAGACAGCAATCTTTTTTTCTGGCAGCAATCCCAAATATAACATCAACTTTAACATAGAAACTTTACTTGGCACAAAAACATGATAAGGAGAGGTTGCTACAGTAGTAAAAAACTTCCAAGACTCAAATATAAAACAAAGTACTGTAGTAAAAACATGGGTTGTCTCCCATAAGCGCTTTTCTTTAACGCCTTTCAGCTAGGCGCAGAAAGTGTAAAACAAGTATTATCGAGAGATGGAGCATCAACATTATTTTTCTTGAAAACACAACTTGTTGCAGAGGGTACTTTAGGTGCTCCATTATCTAAATTTTCTATGGTGGTGCTAAGGGTTTTAGCAATTTTAGGCCTATAATAATTCTTTTGTTTAGGCACTTTAGAGGCATACATGAATTTTTGCTCTCTACCCACATAAGCTTTCTCCTTATACTTGAGAGAAGAAAAGGTTGAACCCAAGGTTCCCATAGCTTTTTCAAGTTCATCAATCCTATTGGTTTGATTATCATGGACAACACAACTTCCTAGGATACTAATTCTTTCATCAATTCCTCCTAAGGATTTATCAAAAGTTCATCAGTTTTATCAAATAACATTTCCAACTTAGTTTCAACACTTGAAAAAAAAAAATGCTCTATGGTTTCCAATTTTTTCATAACATCTTCAAAAGAGATTTCAATTTTAACTCCATTAACAGGTGGTATTCCAACTAGACTCTCAATGACGCAGCTAGCTTCTAAAGCAGGAGTACCTAGGAAATTACCTCCCGAAAGAGTATAAAGAACATACCTATTCCAACTAGATAAACCAACATAAAAGTTCCTAAGAAGGATAGTGGTGGAGTGTTTCTTAATGCACCTATGATGAGCATTACTAATTCTGTACCAAGCATCTTTAAAACTTTCTCCCCTTGTTGCTTAAAAGAACGAACTTCAACTTCAGGATTACTCATTATAACAGTAGTAAAGGTAAACTAGGAAAATAGAGACAAGTAACTAATTTTTTTGTGTTTTTGATATAGAGAGCAAGACAGTAAACAAAGTAAAACTAGCAACTAATTTTTTGTGTGTGTTTTGTTTAGGTGCAGCAAACAAAGTAGTAAATAAAATAAATCAAGACAAAACAAAGTAAAGAGATTGGGAAGTGGAGACTCCTTGCAGCGTGTCTTGATCTCCCCGCAGCGAATAAACTCTGCGCGTAGATGTACACGCTGTTGGGAACCCCAAGTGGAATGTATGATGCGTACAGCAAGTTTCCCTCGGTATGAAACCAAGGTTTAATCGAACAGTAGGAGCCAAGAAGCACGTTGAAGGTTGATGGTGGCGAAATGTGATGCGGCGCAACACCGAATTCCGCGCCAACGTGGAACGCACACAGCCAAAGTACTTTGCCCCACGAAACGTGAGGTTGTCAATCTCCGGCTTGCTGTAACAAAGGATTAACCGTATTGTGTGGAAGATGATTGTTTGCGAAAAAATGAAGAAACAAGTATTGCGTAGATTGTATGCGATGTAAAGAATAGGACCTAGGTCCACAGTTCACTAGAGGTGTCTCTCCCATAAGATTAAAGCATGTTGGGTGAACAAATTACAGTCGGGCAATTGACAAATAGAGAAAGGCATAACAATGCATATACATGATATGATAAATATAATGAGATTTAATCGGGCATTACGACAAAGTACATAGACCGCCATCCAGCATGCATATATGCCTAAAAAGTCCACCTTCGAGTTATCATCCGAACTCCTTCAGTATTAAGTTGCAAAACAGACAATTGCATTAAGTATGGTGCGTAATGTAATCAACAACTACATCCTTAGACATAGCATCAATGTTTTATCCCTAGTGGCAACAGCACATCCACAACCTTAGAACTTTCTGTCACTGTCCGAGATATCAATGGAGGCATGAACCCACTATCGAGCATAAATACTCCCTCTTGGAGTTAAGAGCAAAAACTTGGCGTGAGCCTCTACTAATAACGGAGAGCATGCAAGATCATAAACAACACATAAATAATAGATTGATAATCACCATAACATAGTATTCTCTATCCATCGGATCCCGACAAACACAACATATAGTATTACGAGATAGATGATCTTGATCATGTTAGGCAGCTCACAAGATCCAACAATGAAGCACATAAGGAGAAGACGACCATCTAGCTACTGCTATGGACCCATAGTCCGGGGGTGAACTACTCACTCATCACTCCGGGAGCGATCATGGCGATGAAGAGTCCTCCGGAGATGATTCCCCTCTCCGGCAGGGTGCGAGGCGATCTCTGAATCCCCCGAGATGGGATTCACGGCGGCGGCGTCTCGGAGTTCCGTATCGTGGCTCTCGGTACTGGGGGTTTCGCGACGGAGACTATTTGTAGGCGGAAGGGCAGGTAAAGAGGCGGCACGAGGGGCCCACACCATAGGTCGGCGCGGCCAGGGCCTGGGCGCGCCGCCCTGGTGTTTCGCCACCTCGTGGCCCCACTTCGACTCTCCTTCGGTCTTCGTGGCAAAATAGGACCCTGGGCGTTGATTTCGTCCAATTCCGAGAATATTTCCTTACTAGGATTTCTGAAACCAAAAACAGCAAAAACAAACTGGCTCTTGGCATCTTGTTAATAGGTTAGTTCAGAAAATGCGTAAATACGACATATAATGTGTATAAAACATGTAGATATCATCAATAATGTAGCATGGAACATAAGAAATTATCGATACGTTGGAGACGTATCAGGGCCTTCTCGACGAATCCGGTCTGGGGCCGGTCAGACCGGGCTGTGGACCGGGTGGCCCGGTGGTGGGGCCGGTCGTCCGGTCGCCAACCGGAAACCCGATTTCCGTCCGGTTGGTCTCCGGTACGAGCTTGTGGGAAATCCGGTTGGCGGCCGGTTGGGCCTGGGACCGGGTGGTCGGTCTGGGCCCGTCTGACCGGTTCTGGACCGGCCGCGTCTTCTCTTCCTTCGAGCGCTTCGAGTGACGTCGGGTCCAGCTTCGTGCCCATCTTCATGTCCCGTTGTTCCTCTCCTTCCCTTGTCCATGGTGCGTCCTCCCCTCCGGGGTCTTGTTGCTCCTTGTACCTAATGACATAAAGCACATCGGCATGAGGTAGCATTCCATCCAAAGGCGTACCGAGATCAAGGTTGGTGAGGAGCGAGTTCACCTTATCATGTAGAGCTTTAACTCGAGCCCTTGTCATTGGTCCACTTGGGGGACTTGTTGGTCTTGGTGAGGAGGTGTCCGAAGGCCACCCCGCATCTCCCCCCCCTTGGGAGAGAGTCGTCCTCGACTCTTGTTCCTCCTCATCTCCATGATAGGGTGATAGATCCGAGATGTTGAAAGTGTTGCTCACCAAGTACTTTGAGGTTGGTATGTCGATGACATAGGCGTTGTTGTTGATGCGCTTGAGGACCTTGAAAGGCCCATCTCCTCTTGGCTTGAGCTTGGAGTTGCGTTTTTGCGGGAACCTTTCTTTCCTTAGGTGGATCCAAACGAGGTCTCCTTCTTCAAACACACGTTCCTTTTTCTTGGCGTTGAGGCGGTTAGCTTGGCGAAGTACATGCTCTTGTATGGTTGCTCTTGTCTCTTCATGTAGTTTCTTCATGGCGGTGGTGCGCTTGTCGAAGTCCATGTTCGTTCTTTCATGAAGAGGTAGTGGGAGGATGTCGAGTGCCGTTGGAGGTTCAAATCCATAGACGATCATGAAGGGACTCGTGAAGTTGTGGAGTGCTTGGCTAGATTGTAGGCGAACTCCGCATGGGGTAGGCAATCTTCCCATGACTTCAAATTGGTCTTCACAAGTGTGCGGAGGAGTGTTGAGAGGCTTCGATTGACCACTTCGGTTTGTCCATCGGTTTGAGGGTGCGAGGACGATGAGAACAAGAGCTTCACTCCAAACTTCGCCATGAGCGACTTCCATAGGTAACTCATAAACTTGACGTCTCGATCCGACACAATGCTTGCCGGTATTCCATGTAGGCGAACCACTTCCCTGAAAAACAATGAAGCAATGTGTGAACCATCATCGCTCTTATGACATGGTATGAAATGAGCCATTTTAGAGAACCTATCCACTACCACAAAAATCGAATCATGCCCATGTTTTGTGCGTGGTAAACCAAGTACAAAGTCCATGCTTATGTCCGACCAAGGTGCATATGGAATGGGTAAAGGCATGTAAAGACCATATGGATTGGTTGTAGACTTAGCTTGTAAGCACGTTGTGCACCGGCGGCAAAGGCGTTCCACGTCGCGGTACATTCTTGGCCAATAGTAGTGGGTTGAGAGCATGGCATATGTCTTCTCTCGTCCAAAGTGACCCATAAGACCACCTCCATGTGACTCTTGCAAAAGCAACTTACGAAGAGAAGACTCGGGAATGCAAATCTTGTTAGCTTTAAACAAGTAGCCATCATGCAAATAGAAATCATCAAATCCTTGGTCAACGGAACACTTTGCAAAGATTGGTCCAAAGAAAGAGTCGAAAGGGTAAAGTTCTTTGATCTCCTCAAGACCCAAAATGTGAAACTCCAAGCGGGTGAGTAGAAGAGTATTCTTGCGGGAAAGTGCATCCGCAACCACATTTTCCTTGCCCTTTTGTATTTGATAACATAAGGGAAGGACTCTATGAACTCAACCCACTTAGCATGTCTCTTGTTCAAATTGTGTTGACTTTTCAAATACTTCAAGGACTCATGATCCGAATGGATAACAAACTCTTTTGGCCAAAGGTAATGTTGCCAAACTTCAAGAACACGAACCAAAGCATAAAGCTCCTTGTCATATATAGGATAGTTGAGGCGTGCGCCATCCAACTTCTCGCTATAGTATGCCACGGGTTTTCCATTTTGCATGAGGACACCACCAATTCCGAGGCCACTCGCATCACATTCTATCTCAAATGTTTTAGCAAAATCGGGAAGAACAAGTATTGTTGCCTCGGTGAGTCTCTTTTTCAATTCATCAAAAGCGTTTTGTTGTGCTTTGCCCCAAACAAACGGAACATTCTTTTTAGTAAGCTCATTTAAAGGGCAAGCGATGGTGCGAAAATCTTTACAAAGCGGCGGTAGAAACCGGCGAGTCCATGAAAACTCCGAACTTGACCAACATTTGTGGGAGTGGGCCAATTGTGGATGGCCTCAATCTTGGAAGAATCAACTTCAATCCCGTTGGCGGAAACCACAAAACCAAGAAAAACCAATTTGTTTTGAGCAAAGTTGCATTTTGGGAGGTTGGCAAAGAGCTTCTCGTGGCGCAATATGCACAAGACTTCTCTCACATGTTGAACATGGTCCTCGAGAGTTTTGCTATAGATGAGAATGTCATCAAAGTAAACAACCACGCTCTTGCCAATGAGTGGTCTCAAAATGTGATTCATAAGACGCATGAAAGTCGAAGGAGCATTTGAAAGACCAAATGGCATGACGAGCCATTCATATAGACCAAGCTTGGTCTTGAATGTCGTCTTCCATTCATCACCAATTGCCATGCGAATTTGGTGGTAGCCACTACGCAAATCAATCTTAGAGAAAATGGTGGCACCACTCAATTCATCAAGCATGTCGTCTAAACGCGGGATGGGATGGCGATAACGGACGGTAATGGCATTGATGGGGCGACAATCCATACACATCCGCTGCGTCTCATCCGGTTTAGGCACAAGAATCACGGGAACGGCACAAGGGCTAAGGCTTTCTCGAACGTACCCTTTAGTGAGGAGGTCTTGTATTTGGAGTTGAATCTCCTTGGTGTCTTCGGGGTTGGTGCGGTATGCGGTGCGGTTTGGAAGGGGAGCGCCGGGTATGAGGTCGATGCGGTGCTCGATGCCCCGCGGTGGTAGTCCATGAGGTAGTTCGTCGGGGAAGACGTCTTGGAACTCCTTCAAAAGAGACAACAAAGACGAAGGAATGTTGGATAAGTCGTTAGTCTCCGACGAGAGGCCCTTGCAAATGAGCACGTAGTGTATGGTGGTGGATGGGTTGTCTTTCACTTCTCTCCACTTTTTGTGGCTAAGAGGACACTCTTTCTCTCACTCATATGTGGTTGGTGGCGCTCACTCTCCTTTTTGTGGGTCGCTCCCTCTCCTCTCAACTCGATATGGTGGGTGTGGTGTTGTGCCCTCGCTAAAGCCTTCACATTGTCGACGATGATTTGGCTAGGAGTCATTGGGCGAAGCTCGAACTTCTTGTCCTTGACCTTGAAGGTGTATGCATTGGAGTAGCCATCATGTATGGCCTTCTTGTCAAATTGCCATGGGCGGCCAAGCAACATATGACACACGGTCATGGGTACCACGTCACACTCAATAGTGTCTTCATAGGGGCCTATCTTGAAGTTGACGGTGACGGTGTGTTGTATCTTGACATTGCCCTTGTCACTCAACCATTGGACATGGTATGGATGAGGATGTTTGTGAAGTGGGAGGTTGAGCTTCTCGCATAACTCGGTGCTTGCCAAGTTGTGGCAACTCCCACCATCGATGATGACCTTGATTGACTTGCCACCAATTCCGGCGCGAGTTTGGAAGATGTTGCATCTTTGGTCTTCCATAGCTTGGGGTTGAGTTGTGAGCACTCGAGTGACCACAAGTGAAGGGCTTGGGTCGTGGGTGCATAAGAGAGGGTCTTCTCCACTTTCTTCATCATACTCTTCCTCATTAGCAACGGCGGCTTGTACTAGGGCTTCATATTCGCCCTCACTTAGCGTCTCTATGTCACCATTCTCCATAGTGATCATAACTTGGTGTTCTTGCACTCGAAGGACTTGTGGCCTTGAGTGCCACACTTGAAGCAAGTGACATTGGAGGATCCCGTAGAGGCTTTGGAGGAGGCGGAGGACACCGTTTGCTTCATGCGACTTTGGATAGTAGGTTGCTTGGAAGGTGTAGAGGATGCGGTTGGCTTGACGCTTGTTGTGGGAGTTGTTGTAGCAAGTTTGGAGGCGAAGTATTGCTTGGACTTCGAGTACTTGATGTCCTCATTCACTTGACGCTCGGCCTTGGAAGCTTTTTGAACCAACTCAACCATGTTGGAGTATTGTTGGAACTCCACAATCCTCTTGATGGGGTAGTTGAGGCCATTGAAGAACCTAGCAATGGTTTGGTTCTCGAACTCTTGGATGTTTGCTCGCATCATAGTTAACTCCATTTCCTTGAAGAACTCCTCAACGGTCTTGGTGCCTTGCTTCAACTTTTGGAGCTTGTTGAAGAGATCGGTCTTGTAGTGTGTAGGGACAAAGCGAGCTTGCATCTCCTCCTTCATATCTTCCCAAGTGTCAATTGGAGGTTCACCCTTTTCTTCCCTTTGAGTAACAACTTGTTCCCACCATGTGTTGGCATACTCTTCAAACTCAAGGGAGGCCATGGCTACTTTCTTGGCACCGGAGTAGTTGTGGATGCGAAGATCTTGTCAACCTTGAGTGCCCATGAGAGGTAGGCTTCGGCATCGTCTTCACCCTTGAACTTGGGCATGTTGAACTTGAGCTTTCCATACATATTCTCTTCATCTTCCATGTTCCTTCGGCGAGGACGGAAACCTTCATCTCTTGCGGCTTGGGGTGGTAGAGGAGGTCTTCCACGGCCAACCATAGCATTGGGTTGGCGGTGGAGTTGAACACTAGCTTCACTTGGCTCACGTTGATGATGTTGTTGCGGATCTTGACGAGGTTGTTGGCGATGTCCAATAATGGCCTCTCATCTTGATCATGTTGTGGTTGTCCTCGGCCCCTTTGGTCATGGCGAGGATGGTTTCGGAGGTCACGCCTTGGTGGATCTTGATGACCTTGGTCTTGAGCATCAACATGGGCTTGACGATGAGGTGCCGGTTCCATGTTGTGGAGGACGTTGTCGGGGTTGGTGGTCATGCCCATGGTGGGCATGGCGAGTCGCTTGATGACGATCTTGGTGAAGAGCTTGTTCTTGTTGAGGACGTTCATGAGGACGAGCATGGCGATGGAACTCTCCGCGCCTTGAGTTTGAGCGAGAGTCATCTTGACGAACATGCGGGCGACGAGGTCGATAATGATCTCCATGCCTTGAGTCGGAGCTTGAGGAGGAATGGCGATCATGGGAGTAGTCACCGTGTGATGAGGTTGATGACGATGAAGAAGTAGAGCGATGGCGATGTCGACGTCCCAAGTTGGTGATGGCGCGCTCGAGGCTATCCATGCGCCGCTCCATGTTTGCATCATTGGCCGTCACTTGGTCATGCAAGTTGTCCGTAGCTTCACGAAGAAGGTTCATATCTTGGTTCACTTGGCCGAAGTTATGGGCCACTTCTTCATATTGCTCGTCGATGCGTGTCTCGAACAAGGTTAGTTGCTCCTTGAACTCTTGGCGTTGCGCCCATAGATTGTGTTGGGTAACCAACCTCTCGGTGTTGCGGAGGACTTCTCCATCCCTTGGCTCATCTCCGCTCCTATCCATGATGGAAAGACAAGAACTATGTTGTTTGTGTTAGTGGAAGGAGACTACCTCGCACTCTTACCGAGGTAAGATAGTATTGAGGCAATCAACCAAGCCAAAAGTAAGACCAAGTGTATCGGGACACACGCAAAGGCACACGCAAAAGCTAGCAAATATGGTGTTAGGTGTGGATGGTGTAAAGCCAAAAGACGAAATCCAAAATCGAGTATGTTGTTAAAAGTGGGTAAGGTCCAAAATCAAGTGTCAAAGTGAAGATCACTATAAACACGGAAAAATGTGGAACTCACACACGAGATGAACGGGGTTAGTGCAACCAAGGAACGAGCGGAAAAAGAAAATCCCCTAAGCAAGGGTGCTCAATGTCACACTAACGCAAGAAGAGATCGAAGCTAGGTTGCATAGAGGAGAAACACCAAGATTCGCACGAGGTCTCTCTTCTCTATCTCTCTTGCTTGCTTAAAAGCTTTTCACTCTTTTTGTATTGGTGGCACTTTGCACTTTGCTTTTTTTTACTAGCACACTATGCTCTTACTCTTTTGCTTGCCACTCACGAGCTCCACTTATGAGCTTTACTCACACAACGCACACCCTCACGGTCGGGACCTCGTGCGATGTTTCGCAACACTCGAAAGCTTCGCTCGTGGGATAGATCGCAAAAAAAGAGGGCTACAAGGGTTACCAAGTTATACCTGCGATGGAGATGATGGTGGTGGTGGTCGGCGGTGGTGTTAGTCGATGTCGAAGACGGAGCCCGGCCGGTGGGCGGTCTCGACCGGAGTGGTGCCGCGTCCGGCTCAGGGCTTCGGCCGGTCTCTGGCCGGGTTGCTGGCGGCCGGTGCTGCGCTGGACGGTCCTGGGGCCGGTTGACCGGTTCGAAACCGGTTTCACGATTCTCTCTGTTCTTCCCCAAACCAAAACCAAAAGATCAAATCGACGGAAACGATGGAATTGGAGGCTAAAAGTTGGGGGAATAGTAGATCAAGCATAAAGACACCAAATCCACGGATCAAAACCACTCAAAACTCAACCAAATCACAGATCGGTCCAAAGGCAATTTGGGCTATTTTTTGGAAAATTTTCTAGAAACGAAATCGGGTGGGTGGAGGGTCAAAATCGCGGTAACCAAAGGCTGCTGATACCATATGATGAGATCTGAGATCTAGGGTTTGGCCCGATCTCGCGATTTGACCCAAGATCCAAGGGGAAAAGGTGGGAGAGCGAGAGGAACACGATGAACACCGGTACTCACGCACGCACACCAACCCGATACACCCGATGCTTACCCCCGTGGCTCGATGGACCACGCCAATAGAATCTCCAAGGAAGAGGCCGCGGCAGAATTCCCGGAGAGAGATTGGTGTTGGAGAAAAGGGAATTGGGAGGGAGAGAGTGCCTTGCACTAGAATCTCACTCAACAATTCACAAATCAACAACAAGAGTGCCTTGATTACAGAGGGATGCTTGTCCAAGAAGGAGGCTAACCCTAGGGAGACTAAGCTCAAAGTTGGTTTAAGCTCAAAATTATGTCTAACCAATAAGGGAGGGGTCCTGGGTCCTTATATAGGCATACATGGCCAGCAAGGCGAAAAGGTAAATAACTTAGGCGGGTTGGTGGGGCCTTCGACGAATCCTGGGGGGCCAGACGGGGTCTGGACCTGTGGCCTGGCAGGGGGCCGACGGCCGCCAACCGGAACTGCTCCGTCCGGTTGGTCTCCCAGACGAGCTTGTGGGAAATCTGGTTGGCGACCGGTTGACCGGGCCTAGGACCGGGTGGTCCGGTCTGGGGCCCGGTCTGACCGGGTTCTGGACCGGCCGACGTCTTCTCTTCCTTCGAGCGCTTTGAGTGACGTCGGGTCTAGCTTCGTGCCCATCTTCATGTCCCGTTGTTCCTCTCCTTCCCTTGGCCATGGTGCGTCCTCCCCTCCGGGGTCTTGTTGCTCCTTGTACCTAATGACACAAAGCACATCGGCATGAGGTAGCATTCCATCCAAAGGCGTACCGAGATCAAGGTGGGTGAGGAGCGAGTTCACCTTATCATGTAGAGCTTTAACTCGAGCCCTTGTCATTGGTCCACTTGGGGGACTTGTTGGTCTTGGTGAGGAGGTGTCCGAAGGCCACCCCGCATCAACTCCGAAGAAGCATTTTTTGGGATTCAACTTGATCTTATACCTGTCTAAGTTATCAAAGGTCTCCCGCAGATCACTGACGAGGGTGGCTGTGTGCTTCGTCTTCACCACGATATCGTCAATATAGACTTCGATGTTTCGCCCGATCTGCTCTCCAAGGCAAGCTTGCATGCAACGTTGGTAAGTTGCTCCCGTGTTTTTCAACCCGAAGGTCATGACGTTGTAGCAGAAAACGCCGTGTGGGGTGATGAACGCGGTTAGCTCCTGGTCTTCTTTCTTCGTTTGATCTGATTATACCCGAGTAGGCATCAAGGAAGGAGAGGCGGTCACATCCGGCTGTGGAATCGACTATCTGGTCAATTCGAGGCAGCTGGAAGCGGTCTTTCGGACTGTTTGTTGAGGCCGGTGTAATCGATACACATACAGAGCGGTGGTGTCCTTCTTGGGCACCATGACAGGTTGGCCACCCACTCGATTCTTTGAGTTCTCGGATAAATCGCTTTACGAGTCGATTGATTTCCTCACCAATTGCTCTCCTCTTTGGTTCGAAAATCGACGCATCGACCTGACCGGTTTGGCTGTCGGTCAACATTAAGGGCGTGCTCAGCGAGTTCCCCGGGGATACCTGGCATATCGGATGGTTCCCATGCAAATATCTCTCAGCGCTCACGGAGGAACTCGATGAGCGCGCTCTTCTATGCGCCGTAAGATCAGCCGATATTGACCGTTTTCTTCGGGTCATGGGATGCACCTGCAGCTTCTTGGCTTCCTTTGTAGCATCGAACTCGTCGGATCTTACGTTGCGGTTGTCGGCTGGTGGCTGCGTATGATCCACGACAGCGTCGATCGCGTTGAGTTCTTCCTTAGCGCCGAATTTTGAGGCGATCTTCTGGAACCCTGTCACGTGTCGATCGGCAAAACTCCCGTGAACGGTTATTGGGGTCCCGTTGTTGCCTGGCATCTTCATTTTTTGGTACGCATAATGAGGTACCGCCATAAATTTGGCAAACGCGGCCTGCCGAGGATGGCATGATATTGAGACTCCCAGTCGACTACTTCGAACTCGATCTTTCTTTCTGAAATTGGTGGGCGCCGAAGACTACATCCAATGACGTTTTTCCGAGAGAATAAGCGGGTCGAGTCGGTATAATGCCATGGAATCCTGTGTCAGATTCTTTCAGCATATCGACGGTCAAACCCATTGCTTTCATTGTGTTGGCGAATAGTAGGTTTAAGCCGCTTCCTCCATCCATGAATACTTTGCTCATGTTGTACCCTCCGATCTGCGCCTCAAGGACAAGGGCTGCATGACCTGGTCTAGGGACAGCTTTCGGGTGGTCTGTCCTATCGAAGGAGATACTTTGTTCTGACTAGTCGATCGGGTGTGTCAACCATAGCAACTTCTGCGTACTTCACTTCTCGCGAGAATTTCTTGATTTCCCTTTTTGAAAGCTGGTTTTATGGATCATGTTGACCTGCCCGCGCGGTTCTGGGAATATCTTAGCTGGTACATACTCGTCCTTTTCCATTGGCTCGTACGGTTCTGGCACGTACGGTTCCGACCAATAGCCGTGAGATCTTGCCCTCTTCTCCATTATGTGAACTCTTGATATAGCTTCGCTCCTGAGGTCATCACGAACCGTCGAATCTCCGGAAGTGCGGCAGTTCCTCAATAGGTGATCGGATTTCTCCCGACCGTCCTTCGGGTCGATGTAGGAGTGGAGGTAGCATGGCGCGTCGAGTTGCTCCGTGGCCGACAAGTATGGTGAGCGAACGCGGCCATGGAGCGATTGCGCGCCCTCCTGTCCCCGTTCGGACTGACGAGGGGGAGGTGCTGTACGTTCTTCTTCTCCGTGGTGCAAGTCCCTTCGCCTTTCTTTCGCCCTGTTGCGGGATCGAAACTTCCTCGTCGCCTCGCGCGCACTTCTGGGCGGGATTTCCAAGGTTGTCGCCAGGTGTCATCTGCCGAAACTGAGAGCCCCGAACCGGACGTATTTGTCCTAGGGAGGCGAAGAAAGCCTCCGGAGTCGATGATGAAGTGAACGCCTCCAAAGGTGGCGGTCATGTCGTCACACGATTCTGCAGGAATCGAGTGCGGCGGCTTGAGGTGTGGTACGAACTCGAAGGATCCGCAGCGAATCGGGTCCTTTGGATCTGGAGGTGTTGGTGACTCGAGCACGAACGCCGCACGTGATGGTATAGCCGATGCCCTGCCTTGTGCCGATAGGCTTCCCACGACGGCGCCAATTGTCGAGGGTGCTCTCGGCAATGCCCTCCGATAGGGGCTTAGGGTTGATGGAATCGCAAGCCGACGCGAGTCATCGCAACAAGCGGGAGAGCGATTTACCCAGTTCGGGGCCCTCGATGAGGTAAAACCCTTACGTCCTGCTTGTCTGTTCTTGATTATGAAGATAATGGGTTACAATGGGGTGCCGAATAGTTCGCTGAGATCTCGTCGAGATGGCAAAGTACTAGGGTAACCTAGGTCTAAGCTTCGTTGGCTAAGTTTGCTAAGATTGATTGTGTCCCTCGATATCCCCTCTCGGCCTTTATATAGGAGGCCAGGTCCCGAGAGGTTTAACCGGGTACGAGTAGGTTTACAATAGATCTATTTCTAATCTTTCCTTGTTCGGCTTCTTCCGTGTCTTGTACTTCAAGTAATCCTCCGCCGCACCATCCTAGTGGCCCATCTTGTCATCGGGTACCTTCATGGGCCTCCAGCTGGACTGTATAGTGTAGAGCAACATTGGTTACCCGAAGGGTAATGCCCACGTCACCAAGTGAGCGCAGTGTACCTAACAATGGCGAAACGCTGCTGAAGCACCCCAAAAGCACGCTCAACATCCTTGCGTGCTGCTTCCTGGCATGTTGCAAAATAGGCTTCCATCTCGTTTGATGGAGAGAGAATTGTCTTCACAAATGTAGCACACGTCGGGTAGATACCATCAACTAGATAGTACCCCTTGTTGTATGCGTGGCCGTTTACCTCAAAGTTCACGGCAGAAGCTTGTCCCCGCTAGCCTGGCAAACACCGGAGAGCAAGACGTTGATATCATTGTTTGTTCCTGCCATGCCAAAAAATGCATGCCAAATCCAAAGCTCATGGTCTGCCACCGCCTCAAGAATGACACTACACTCACCAGTATGCCCCTTGTAGACCCCCTGCCAAGGAAAAGGGCAATTCTTCCAGCCCCAATGCATACACTCAATGCTTCCGACCATCCCAGAAAACCCTCTTGCTGCATTCTTTTGCAGGATCCGAGCTGTATCATCTTGTCTTGATGCTCTCAAATAGTCTTTAGCAAACACCGCTATGACGGCTCGATAGAACCTGTAGAGTCTCTGTACATGTCGACTCTACCATTCGTAGGTAGTCATTGGCTGTATGTGGAGGAGCTCCGTATGCAAGACAGCGCATTGCAGCAATGCACTTCTGAATTGAGGTGAAGCCCCACAAACCCGTGCAATCTTTCTTGGCCATGAAGTACTTATCGTACTCCCCGACGCTCGTAGACAATCTTCAAGAACAACTCCTTGTTCATCGTAAACCGGCACCGAAATTCCTTCGACAAATGAGTCGCGTCGTCGTTGAAGTAGTCGGCGTCAAGCAGCATTGCGCCGGCTTCACGATGCCGGTGATGTTCCTCCTCTTGCCTGGCTTTGAGCGCCGCGCCGAGGCACGACGAAGAAAGGCTGGCGAACGCGCAACATGTTCCGCCGCCGTTGCCGCCGAACAGCCTTGAGCGTCCGCTCCTCCGTGAACAATGCACCATCATCTCGTCGTCGATGTCCATCGCGGCAATCGGACGAACACCTTGCGGGCGGGGCATATCGCGGTGGCGGCGAGCTCTGTTCCGGGTGAAACAGCGGCCGCCGGTTGAGGGGGTGGCGGCCGTGTCGATGGACGGCGGTTCCTAGACAGTCGGCAATGTCTATTGCAAGCAGGGGGCGCGGCGGCGACGACGACGGTTGCGATCTAGAGGGGTGGGAGTCGACTCGGGCGTGTGTAGGAGGTGGGAAATCGGTGTGTATGGCTGCCAGGCGGAGCCCACGCTCGTTTTCAGACGTGCCGCGAGGCGCTGGCGTGCCCGATTCGCGCCCTTGGCGAAGGGGCCGGCACGGTGTTGCTGTCGATTCTATTGGGCTCGAAAATTGGCTGGAGCCGTTTAGGACGCACCGGTGTGAGCCCATTTTTGCTGCCGGCCATCAAAATACTATCGGGGCCGCTATGGAGAGGCGTCGATGGAGATGCTCTAAGAAGAGGCAACACAAAGATGCCATTGTTCGCAGTATCGGATTGTGTGAAAGAGCATAAACAACGATTAAAAGGTTCATCGTATCCCCATTTGCACCATTGCACGCAGCAAGCATACAAGTACAACAGACATATATATACATGATGACCATGAAGATCGAGTTCACCATCAAAATCAAAATTAGTTACCACTACTAGCACGTGGCACCATGATTATCAGAGGTTGACCGTTGCAAAGCTGCGAACCGCACGCCCGCAGGTCATCATAGTCCCAGTCGTCACACCGGCGCCCCCGGTCGTCACCTAGCTTTCCTCCCCACCGTACTGCGCTCCCACTCGCCGCCCACTCCTCCCAAAGAAAGTCCACGCTTCCCTCCCTCCCTCCCTCGCTTGCCGCGCTCCCGCACCGCACGCCATAAAGCCAGCCCTTGTCGCGCCGCGCGCCCACCCAGCCTAGCCCAGCACCTGCCCCCTCCAGCTCCCCTCGCCGGCGCCGACGCAATGCAGCGCCGCCGCCGCCGCGCCACGGAGCTCCAGCTCCAATCCGCGAGCTAGGCCCGCCGGCTCCGTTCTTTGAGGAGGCAGCCCCCGCGCGCGCAGCCGTGGTGCCCCGCTCCATGCCGTGCGCGAGGGCCGAGGACGCGCTCCCTTCCGCCGCCCCCGACATGGTCTCCGCCTCAGTGTGGGTGGTGATTGATTCATCGAGCTGCCACCGAAAAGCTGTTTCTTTCCCCCGCTCTTCCTGAACCCCCCCTTTTCTGTCGCGTTTCAGGGGCGGCCTGATCCAGAAGGTGGTCGGCGGCCGCAGGTCGACGGACTCCGGGCGGACGCTGCAGCGCGCGCCGCACGTGCTGCCGCTGCCCGAGGACGATGCGCCGGCACCGGCGCCGGCGGCCAGCTGCTCCGGGGTGAGCTCCTGCTCTCCCTACTACTGTACCCAGTACTGCTGCCTCAGCGCCTAATCACGGCCTACAGAAACCACATTATTTCGGTTTGTCTGGATGGGTGTGGGGGAAAAGGCTAAATTCTTGGTAGAGAAAAGCGAAACCTCAGCACCTAACGGATCGAGTCGGTGTCCTCTTGCGGTGGTGCCGTAGCGACCAGGGCGGTCCATGGTCCATGGGGGGTTCATTCAACTGCCTGTCCCGTACCCCATCATTTGTCTCTGCTTTCAGTTAATTACCTCAGGCTGTATCTGTCTGGTCAACCGCCAATCTTGTTGCTTAGTACCGCTTCCTCGATTGCCTTATCTCCTTCTAGATTGGATCAATTAACAGCATTGTCTTGACTCTTGATTGAATTGTTGCTTAGTGCTTCAGCGATACCTTTATCTCTTCTCTAGATTGGATTAATTAGTAACATCATTGTCTTGAGTGAATTGTTGGTTAGTGCTTCATCCATATCTTTATCTCTTCTCTACATTGGGTTGGTTAATATTACTCTCTTTGTTCTTTGCTGTAGGATGATGGTAAGGGTAGTCGCAGTGGGAGGAGAGAGGAGAGCCGCAAGGGCAGGATGCGGAGCTACCGGTCGGAGCTCGAGCAGGAAGTGAGTGATCACTCTTCTCTTCTCTTCTCCTAGGGTGATTCCGTTTTTCGGCGGTACGGCACCGGTGCTTTGACGCACATTTCTGTTCTCATCCTGTAAAAAATAATAATCATGCAGGTCAAGAAGTTGCAGAGGCAGCTTGAGGAAGAGATCGAATTGCACGTGGCGCTGGCCGACGCCGTCACGCAGAACGCGGCGCCTGCGTTGAAGTCGTCTTCCAAGATCCCACATGAGGTGCAGGAGCTGCAAGTTTCTTTGTTTTATGCGTTGCCATTTCCCAGCCAGTCCATCCATTCACTGATCTCGTTTTAACTCTTCAATTATGCAGACACATGAGCTACTCATCAACATTGCCTCCCTGGAGAGCGCCGTCTCGAACCTCGAGAAGGAGTTAAATGATCTGTATTACCAGCTTTGTCACGAAAGGAATGAAAGGCTGCTTGCCGAAAATAATCCTGGATGCTTGGCACCTGCATGCCCAGATGACCGGTCGCTGTCAACTTGCACGTGTACATGGGAAGAAGTAAGTTTTATCTGACAAAATTGTCTCAAGGAGGGTGCATTTTATCTGATACAGGAGATTTTTTTTTTTACTTGAGATACAGGGGATTTTAACAGTATCTTGTTTGTATTTCTCATCAGCACATATCATCATTAAGGGATTTGAAGTATGGAGGATCCGAGTCAATGAGATCAATGCAAGAAGATTTGTTCACTGAACTTGACTATGAGCAGGGCCTTGGAGAAGAGTCTGAAGATGGACAAATGGTTTCCCTAAATAGGCTGCTAGAGAAACACCGGGATATCTCCTTAAATGGACTGCTGGAAAAGCACCGGGATGAAGAGGTCCTTTTCATGCCTCTTTCTGTTTTCTCATACCTATCAGTACAGTAATAGTATCCAGGATTAATTTATGTTTCTGCAGATGCAAGAATCGTGCTCGGTGGAAAAGCATGGCAAAGAAGACGAGAAGGTCGATGCTTTATCATTTGAACAGTCCATTCAAAAGATAACTAGCATGAAAGGAGGGAATCTTTGGAACTATCCAAATCAGCTCTCAGAGGAGATGGTGCGCTGCATGAGAAACATTTTCCTCCGTTTATCGGAATCCGCCAAGAGACCAACAAAGACATCTTCTGATTGTTCATCCTCATCAGCAGAGCGGCTATCTGGTTCTACATTGGCATCCTTCTCAGATTCATCCATATTACCCTCCATGCTACGGAGTTCTTCAGTTGACTCAAATCACAATGAAGGGATGATGAATCAAGCCAGAAACTTGGATCCGTATAAGGTTAATGGAAAGGAAACCCGGAGAGATATTGGAAATTACAGTTCAGCAGCTGAAGTATCTTGGATGTCGGTTGGAAAGGAGCAACTTGAATATGCATCAGAAGCTCTAAAGAAGTTCAGGTTTGCAGCCGCAACCTCGGCTAAATTTACCTATCCTGTTGTAGTTATGTTGCATACTTACAAATAACAGTACTAATATATGAAGCCATGGACGTTAGCTCATATATATGAAACTGCTAGCATAAGATGTACGTTGCGATCTACTGTTTATGCCATAGATAAATTTACAGATAATTGACTGAGGGATGAATAGGATACTCCATGTTATCTAAAGGTTGCAGGAAACAAACTAAGGCTGATTGTTACGATCTTCGGCACCACAAGAATTCCCTGTCGGCATGCGATTTGCTTATATCTGAATGTGTTAGCAAACATATTTTTGCATCTCCATTTCTTTGATTTATCCTTAGTACACCTTAGCAATAAAATAATTTCAACATCTCACACGATTTTTTTTGCAACAGTTTCCTAGTTGGTGTTATTTCTGGAGCATGTTTAAGTTCTTACTGTTTACACTAAATGCATTTGCTAAAGCATGTAGTCTTATGAATGCTTTGCAGATTTCTTGTGGAGCAGCTATCAAAGGTTAACCCTAATTGTCTGAACTCTGATGAGCGGCTAGCCTTTTGGATTAACTTATATAATGCCTTGATAATGCATGTAAGTAACAGTTGTTATTTGAGTCTTGAAAGGCTGGTTTTGTAGACATGAACTGCAATTTTTTTCTCAATATTTCCCTGATTTTATATATCTACAGTATTCCCATATTTCATTAGGAAATAGGACCATCCTGTTCTTTTATTTCCATTCGACAACTTTCTTCATGAAAAGCTTTAACTTCTTTAACTCTATATCACTTGCATGTTGAACCTTGTGCGCTAACAATTCTCTGTGGTGTCTACCAGTCATACCTAGCATATGGAGTTCCCCGGAATGACATCAAGCTTTTTTCTCTAATGCAAAAGGTTTGTCCAGTATCTACTCTCAGCTGAAAGAAATGTATGCCATCTTTCTTCAGTGAGGCTGTCGGTTAAAACGTGTTAGTGATGCAGGCCTGCTACACAGTTGGTGGGCAGTCGTTCAGTGCAGCTGAAATAGAGTTTGTGATTCTAAAAATGAAGACTCCAGTGCACCGTCCCCAGCTTGTATAACTCTTTTCTTGATCCACTTCTTCGCCCTTAGTTTGATTACACACCTCTTATTGTTGTCCCACCCTTTTTACAGTCTTTGATGTTGGCTCTTCATAAGTTCAAAGTTTCGGAGGGGCACAAGAAATATTCAATCGATGAAGCCGAGCCCCTTCTTCTGTTTGGACTCAGTTGTGGAATGTTCTCTTCGCCGGCTGTAAGTACATGTGATTGCCATAATTTTCTGGAAAGATATGGCACCTGAATATTTTTTGCTAAATCTGTTGGTACCACCCTCCTTTAAACATCTATTTTTTCTTAACCGGTTAATAAACATAAAGTATACTCTGCTGTCATGCAGGTAAGAATTTTTACGGCGGAAAATGTGAGGAATGAGCTGCTGGAATCATTGAGAGACTACATCCAAGCGTCTGTCGGTATAAGTGACCGAGGGAAACTACTAATCCCAAAGTTACTGCAGAGCTATGCCAAGGGGGCTGTCGAAGACTCTCTGTTCACGGACTGGATCTGCCACCATCTCTTGCCTGACCAGGTTGCAGCCATCCGGGACTCCTCTTCCTCACAGAGGAAGCAGCGGCTCCTTGGGGCACGCAGTTTTACTGTCGTTGCGTTCGACTCGAAGTTCCGGTATCTCTTCTTGCCTGACAGCAGCAGCAGCTCCCACAAGCCACAGCCCAAACAGGCTTCCTAAGCTAATCCTACCAGCTTAGTATATCTGGCCCACATTGGGCTAGCTAGTTGTATATTATATGATGTAAATTTTGGGGAGAAAAAGTATACGACACGACAAAGCTCAGAAGCCGCTGCAGAGAGGATATTTCGTTTGCAAAACTGGATTATCATCTTGGAAGAACGCTGTGCTTGATCTCATTGTGTTCCAGTACTGGCTTTCATACTGGAGATAATCTTGTAGTCTTCGTTTTCTCATTTTTTTCTTTTGTAAAGTTATTTTCTGTTGGTCAATTGATTTGTAAGTTGGTACTAATAAATTGGATGGTGAGAGAGTTCTTTTTTGTCCACTGAAATGTGGGTATAGCTGGAATGAAACCGTATATTGGATGGTTTTTGCAATTCTCACTAATACTGAATGCGTTCAGAACAATGCTGAATCCAATTTACAGTGTCAGTAACTTGTAAACTGGATGGGTTTGATCTTTTGGACATAGCCACATCTCCAAAACATTTCTTTGACCACTAATTTATAGTACGTAGATAAAAGGCGTTTGGAAACCAAAAGCGAAAACATCGTTTGGAAACATCCGAGGCACAGAGAGTATGTGGACTAGGTAGCAAAATGAAAGGAAGCAACAACATCCTCCAGTCACATGAATGATCATACTAAAGCTACTTCCAGACAACAGCAGTTTTTCAGAAGTGGCACTGAGAGAGTGCCCAGGATAACCAGGTTGCAGGCTTCTGGTTGTCTGTCGGCGAGCTCCAGGCCCACATACTGCCTTCCCTAATTGCCAGGGGACCTCTTCATTGGTGTTCCCTAATTGACAGCCAAGGACGCCGCCACAAATTCCCTGGGGTTTTCATCATGATCAGGATCATCAATGCTCTACAGAAAAAAATACAGAGTACACATTTACGGAAGTATGAGGAGCAAAAGTATGAGAACGCAAACTGTGTTCACTGGAACACGGCAGCTAGAGTTATCAAAAAGGACGCAGCAGTAACACAATGTATGTACTGCAACAGTTCTATTGCGGAGATTACCTTGAGAGAATCAGTAGCTCGCTGCACCTTCCTCACACATAGTAGCCATTACAGATTTGACGACACGCAAAATCCTGCGGTAGTGGAAGAACAGACAACTCTCCTTGCCCTGTAAACCACTGCGATGGTGCCGGTTGCTACCAGCAAGGTTGTTGCATGGGCTGCCCCCTATCACCAAGTCAAAACCACCCAATCTTCTTGTATGATATTCGATCAGATCATTGCTCAAACTTTGCACATCGTCAAACTCAATCAATGTGCCTTGCTGGTCAGTCTGACCCCACCATCCTCTGAATATCCTTCTGTTCACTTCAGATTTTTCGACAGAAACTACTGCTTTCAAGCGTATCCCGAGCCTGTGGAGAGCTACCTCTGCTCCTCCAATGCCGGTGAACAAGGAAAGAACAGTCATGCCATTAGGAAACATCGTTTTGAGCACTGACAAGTGATAGGCTACAGTATCCACTTGGAAAGAATTTCCAAGAGACTTGTACCTATCGGTCATGCTAACTTCTCTTGTGTGGTTGATTGGGAAACCAAGTAGTTGCTCTATCTCAGCAGGTTCCAAAGGAGCAGCTATGTTCTTTCCGGTCCACACCAGATTCCATTTCCTACACTCATTTAAGATCTGTGTTTGAACACTTGCAGTTGGTGGGCTAGTTGAGCTTGCAAGAGTATGTTGAATCCACTCGGTCACCGTTGCAGGTGCCTTAACAGTTTGCAAGCAATTGAGTTTCCTTCTATCATCCCATTTAGGCCACCACTGCTTATAATGAGGGAAGGTCTCAAGTATAGTCTGTGGCGGGAGGGGGAGACGTAACCTATTCTCAATGGGGAGATTATGAACATAACCCCTTTTTCTAGCAGTTGCGCAAATATTTTGTGAATCCACAAATTCTGGTTTGATTCCGTGCAAATTTTCTGAGATAGTGCTCCATGTGTCTTTAGGAGCCTTTGCCACGTTCTCATAGTAGAAAAACGGGCGTCCTTTTGCTTCCTCAGGAAGACTTCTGTTAACTGGCGGTAGCCTATGCCTATCATTAGGCAGACTAAACCCGGTCATGGGATTGGGAAGGCGCATAGAGTTTTCCTGGCTACCATCCAAGCGGCGGCGGGGTTGGTTACCTTGCACTCGACCTCTGTATAGCTTCCTCTTGTTCTTGCTCTCCTCCATGATTTTTTCTTCTTTTCTCCCCCCAAAGGACATGTTAGTGGCCTGCAAAAATTATACATTAAAAGAGTACATGACGGGCAACTAGGAAAAAAAAAAGATAGAAAGACTACAAAATCCCACAAAAAGGAAAAGGAACTGTCTGTCAATATGGGCATATCATAACAATCAGAGTTTCGTAAATGCAGTCAATCTCTAGCCCCTGTTAGATTTGTTCTTTTATAGTTACATCATCTTCAATAGATCCATGTCTTACTCTGTATTTGTTTGCAAGGCAACGCCACAGTACATGTAGCAAAGGTGCATCCTCTGTTGTGTTTGGGGGTTAGGATCCTGGATTGGAACATACTACCTGATTACTCATTACATCTACAAGGACAAGATGGTTCACTGTTGGTTATTCATAGTATCTTCAAATTTCCAGGTATAGGAGTCAAAATGCAAGGAGGAGCTTTCTGAAAAACAATTCAGCTGTCGAATAGATTTGAGTGGTCTGCAAGCTTTTCTAGCTAGCACCAAAGTGTTTGTGGTCTCTGCCATTTTTCTAAATTAGCATTCTATAACAAGGAGTGACGACTGACGAAAACAAGGTGCTAGCGTAGCTACATGTTTATACCTACATAGTACTCCCTGTACTTCATGTTAGCATCCTTACATTTAATATGCTAAAAACTACTCCCTCCGTTCCATAATTCTTGTCGTGGTTTTAGTTCAAATTTAAACTAAAACTACAACAAGAATTATGGAATATAGGGAGTACTCTATAAGTAAAATACAAGCTACGTAAGATTTCATGGTAATTTTGTTGGATAGCAAAAGGCTCGAGATTGATGATATGCTCATAATTTAAGCTATTGTCACCTGAAAGAACATTTAAGTGATGCTAGTTTGCAGGTCAAATTAAACATTATATCATGGATTCTTTTGTGTAGCATGCATGGCATTTTCTTAGCAGGTCTCATATTCAAATTTTAAAAGCAAGGCCCTTCTAGGTCTGCATATATTGAGCTAAACTACTCACCAACATAGGAAGTCCAGTTTTCTTTTTCTTATATTTCTGCAGTCTGGTATATCACACTATAAGGAAACCCATATTTGCATCAGAAACTAGAATGCACATGATTCATCATTCTGCGCTGTATACACACTCAAACAGAACGCTCACTCATACCTCTTTTTACATTCCGTGCCAATTTTCTGTCCTTTAATATTCCTCAAGTTATGTTCTACATTCCATACCTCTTATTTGTGCTCCTTTTGCTCTATTGTTGAAGCACATGGAATTGGTGATTCAAAAGTATTTACAAGCATGTTATCGCTAGGTATTGGAGGCTATTTGTGAAAGGAATCTTGGATGACACTTCAGATTTATGTGCAGACAACAAATTTTTAGGTCTCATGTTAATGTCATCCGACATCTAGCATTTAGTCACGGAGAGGAGACCTGAACTTTTTAGGTTAATCTAATATTGCCCAAGAAGCTACTAGCCAACACCAGATAATCAGCCAGGCCTATTAAACTGACCTTATTGTATTTTGTTTTCTCTGTTATTATCGTTATCTCTAACTAATTGGCACTCGCAATTTACAATGCTTCACATCGGCAAAATTCAAAATGCAGGCATATTGCAGAGGGTGTAGAACAGTATGAATACATGTTTCATGTGAACTTTCAGATAGCGGCTATTTTAACATACAATACATGCTCAGATCTTGGAGGTGTTTTATACAATCTCAAAAGGTATGTGACATGTATATTTTTATTGGATCTTTATTATGTTTGACATCAGGAATTACAACATGCTTTTGGCTGGAGCGTGCGCACGTGGCCCCATCGACTATTATGCAATCCTCAGATGACAAGGTCGTTGTGAGACACCATGCTTTCTTATACTGTGTGACAACCATGAATGGTTGGGACAAGTGATCTATATCGTTGTGCATGACATAGCAATGCAACAACATAATTTGGGGTTGCTCAAAATAGCATCAAATCTCTATAGTTCCAATAGGTCTCTAAGACATAATGATTCAAGTAGATAATAATTGCTAAACCTAACACTATACTCTGACCCTAGGCTGCGACACTAAGGTTTTGAAGTCTCTTAACTTTTCCGTACATCTTGCATCTGATTTTTTTTGAGAAAACTGATAGTGAATTGAGCATTATGTGGCATTGTAACATGTAAACTCCTTCTAGACATTACTCAATCATATTACTATGCATTTGCATTTTTAACTCCTAAAACCTTGAACTATGATATTTTTTATCTGCTATACTCAAAGTCATCTATACACAGATCATGACAATCATCTTCTGGGATTGGCCATGGCAACCGCACAATTAGCAAGGCCGTTGTTAGATTCAGAACCTTTCTCTCTGAAGGTAAGTGTATGCACGTTATGGTGAATTTAGGTACAATAATATATAGAATATTTTAATTATGTATCACGAGACAAGGATATTTACTCCGTTTAATTTATAGATCATATATAAGTAGTTGTTGGTCTCAGGAAACAAATTAACCGGTTATCCTAAAGCAGTTGTTGTTCTCAGAAAACTAACCTGTTATTCTAAAGTATATGGCTTCAAACTGTACAGTCTATTACAAGTTAGAATTTTAGTGATTTTTTAGATATTTTAGCTATTATATTCCCTTTTATCTTAGCCTTGTTGTAATGCAGCTGCCATCAAAATTGGTATATATACTAACCTGTTATTCTAAAGTATATGGCTTCAAACTGTACAGTCTATTACAAGTTAGAATTTTAGTGATTTTTTAGATATTTTAGCTATTATATTCCCTTTTATCTTAGCCTCGTTGTAATGCAGCTGCCATCAAAATTGGTATATATACAAGTATATACTTCAAATCCTTTAGTATGCTGACCACGAAAAATCATATTAGGAATTCTACAAGTAAATAAAGCTCAATGCACATCATTATATACACTCAACAAACATATTAGAAGATAAGTGATAGAAAAATACTGGGAATGAAAAGTACTTCTAAATAATCAATTAGAAGAGTGTTCCAACCTACTCGGTGATGTATAATCCATATGCCACTTTTTCTTTTTCAACAAATATGACATAAAAGAAATCTCTACAGATCCCAACAAGTGACCGATTCTTGCTTAAATTTGAATATGTAATGCTCAATTACTTCAACAATTATTGATTCTTTAGTGTTAATTGGCCCAATATGTGATAGTGACTCGAGATGATGACGAAGCCATCGTGAGAACGGGAATATTTTCGAATAGGTGATTGCTCCTACATTTCTACACGCAGTAATAACTAAATTTTGGGCAATTTTAAAAATAAATTCAACTGATCTTCTGTTCTCGGGGTTGAAGAGAGACCAATATCAGGAGAACTCAAGGAATGAATGAAAGAGGAAATACAAAAAATACTGTGAATACTTGGTTATCTATTATTCAGTTCTAAGTATCAATATACCAAGTGAGACAATTCTCTACACAAACATACATACGTACAACTTCATTACATTTAAAATTATGTCTTTATTAATTTCTTTATCATATGATGAACTATTTATACTTTGTGGGAATAGAAGTGGCCATATAGAGTAGAGAAGTAACATTAGTTGTTACAGAGCATTTAAGTATGAAATGTGAAGTGCTTCGACTTTACCCTCATTCAAGATAGTATAATGCTAATATTATTTGCACAAATATATAATATTAGCATTATACTATTTCGAATGAGAGTGAAGTCAATGCAATCTCAAATTGCTAGACTACAAAATTGCAATAAAGTTACGGTGCTAGTTATACATAACACATGCGTTTGCCTCAAATTAAAAGAGCGAAATAATTTTAATATTCACCAAGAGTCAAAAGAAAATCTACCTCATGTTGCGATGCATGTATTGAATCGATCAGTACATCCATAGAGGCGTCGACACCTAAAAAATGTAAATTTTTTTTAGCATAAAGTCTCTTTTCATCAAAGCATGATCATATCAACAAATTGAAGAGAGAGATTACCGCATATGTTAATAGCCCTATCCACTTCATCTCCGGGAAAGCCCATTTCCTGTAGGGACTTGATCTTCTCATCCTTATCAACCATCTCTTGCAAGAAGTCCTGCAAAAAGGCACAACAAAAATGTTTAATGTTCAAATGCATAAGAAATGAAGATAAAATAAGTGTACATAGACAGAACTTTTTTTTTGAATCATCAAGATCAAAGATCAGGTCAGGACAATAATAGACTCATTTGATTACTCTTAGGGGGTATTGGTTTGATATTAGTCAACCTCATTTTTTTAGATATCATACTATTACATGATAAAAGGATGAGATAATCGTCGGATGAAAGGAACTATGTGTGAGTGGATGCTTGTATTTTCGTCATGAGGAGTAGTGATACCAAGTAGAGAATAGCTTCAGTTGCTGGGCATGACATTCATGGACTGGTGACACCTAGTAAGCATAACCTAATCAGGTTTAACTTCTAAGTCAATGAGAAGGCAAAAAAAAGACTTTACTCATGCCACAAAGCAAGCATATGCACCCCGCATAAATTTAGATTGCTTCATGTCAGCTATTATGTTGTTTGTTTTACTTATACCAAGTAATACTTAAACAAATAAACAGGGTAAAGATTACACGAATATCATCATATGTATAACGAAAGAAAACTTAATTACAAGCTGAAGATAATGGACCTCATCAGAGTTGGGCTCCCTCCCACCAGCATCCTCGCCATCTTCAACACCCAGGGGGGCGCAAGGAGAAGTAGTGCAACTACCCACACAGTCATCACCTAGGAACTACATTTCACATGCCAATTGTAACACAGTCCCTCCACCATGCAACATGAGCATCATTGGATAAACTTAGTAACAGAACCACATGGGCAGTTACCTTATAGGTGAGAAGGTGATTGAGCAACTCATCTTTATCATTGTGCCCTGAAAGCATAAGAATCTGTTACAACAGAAGATACAAACACAAACATGAAAAATGAAATGAAATTGACTACTTTAATCTTACCAACTTCTTTGATTACTTTCAACACATGCTCCTCTCGGAAACCCATTCCCACATATTCCTGAACCAAATCATATGATGCTTTCCCCTTGACACACTCATTGACATCCTTCATACAGTTACATGACACCACATCATAATCATAATAATAGCAAGATGAAGCTCATATGCTAAAAGACACACTTTATATCATTTACTACTCCCCTTACCAGCGTAGATGGCCCAGGTGCACCAAAGTTCCTCAAGGCCGCAGCCGATGAGGGCTCAGCCTCAACATCAGCATCCCACTCAAACGCATCACTATCATCGCTATCGCTAATGCAGATCTGGGACATGATTTAAGCATGATTCGATTAGTACCAGTATAGAAAAGATAAGTGACATGTACAGAAGAAAAGTTCTCCCACTCCACGTCCTACCCATGATGTTCTTCTCTAGGTCCTCGTGTCGAATTGATGCCTTTGCATTTTTATTATTATAGGTGTGTGCTTTTAAGAACAAATTGTGATGTTATGTATAGCTTCATTACCAAAATCTAGTACTCCCTCCGATTCATATTAATTGACTTCAATATGGATATATCTAGAACTAAAATGTGTCTAGATACATCCATATTAGAGTCAATTAATATGAACCGGAGGGAGTAATATCTTTGGTTTTCCAAATTTTGTCCTTTGTTGTAAAGAATAAAACGAGTGCAGAGTTCTGCTCACTATAAATGTCCTGTATGTGTGTAATTTAGAGAGTAGATTGCCCAGATAAGAGAACCAACACAGCTAGTTATATAATGATGACAGTAATAACTAATAACACATAGACTGTTGGGGAAGATACTTTCAGTGGCTTCTTGCATTGTCACTTAAGTCTAAAGTTACACTCTTCTACACATCAACTGTTTAAGACCTTTTGCATTCCTAAATCCTAACTATGCATCTACATGTCATGCTCCATTGCATTGTTAGTAGAGCTATGATAGTAACAGATATATTGTTTGCTCATTCGTGGCTTGGAAAAGCAGGTGGTAGTAAAACGGTGCCAATAAAAGATATTAGCATAGTTTGGAAATGCTCTTTGTGAATGCCAACAAAAGACAATACAGTATATTCAGAAATACGCTTGGTAAACCTCCTTGAGAAATAGCATGCGATCGAATTAGGCAAAGGCCGACTAGTTTTCATTACCAAAAATCTATTTTTGAGCATGTTTTCGGATACCTCAGACTCACTGATTGAATTTTCACTTAGCAACATGGTTAGTTTCCAGTTAATTATAGCATGTAGACATGATTGCAAAGTACTTTTCAATCTATTTATCTCCTCATTCATGTACACACGACTTAGCTTCAATATCTCCAAGAGTTCTATGTGTGCTTCCACAAATTGTTACTATGTAGTTTCTGTGATTGGCTACTGTCAGTTTCTTGGAATAGTTCTCACAAGAAGTTGAGCTCTGGAGTCTGATACGCATCATCCTTACTGGTATGGAACATCAAAGAGCTTTGGCATCAGTACTAGGGGACACGATTTCTCTGTCTCACCGTGTCACTGGTCTCACTGCTCATTTGTTGCGATCATGGCCAAATCTATCTACAGAGGAAATAGCCAACACAGGGAACGGCCAATTGCTGTACTGACGGAGAGTGGTTCCTACGAACATAAAAGGACCCGCAATTTTTTCTGTACTGACGGAACGCCGCCCCCTCTCGTCCAGGAAAAAGAAGGAATCAATTTGGAAAGCACGGATTTTTTGTACTTGTCACGGCAGGAAGCGGAAATAAATTGCGATTACGTACGGACTGAATGCAGGGCGGATTGAGGCTTACCACCATCGTCGTCGATGTAGGAAGACGCGGCCCCTCCTCTCTCTCGCGCGGGCGCTTCCGCGTCGTTCGTGAGGAGGCGGCGGCGGCGGCGGAGGAGGAGGAGAGAGGAGCGGCGGCGACGGCGCAGGAATGCAGGATCCTTATCCTCCGCCTTCAGACGAGAAGGGCTCGCTGCGACGGTTACGGCGACAGCGGAGGAGAGGAGAGGATGGAGAGCGCTGGCTTCCGATGGCGGGCGACGGTGGCCTCGCCGGGACGAAGCCTCCGGTTGGGGTTTTTGCTGGTTTCTTCCGGAGAGCTCTTGCTCGGGTGCGTGTAGCAACTGCTCCAAGCAATGCTCAGCAAGTGACGCACTGACGCTCCTCTCCTCTCCTCTCGTGGGCCTCCAATGTCTCGCACGGCCCACGGACCACGGCCCACGGCCCACGGACGCGTTCTGACATGTGGGACCGACGTGTCATCGTCGTGCGCTTCTTCATTTCCCCTTCTGCTCACTTCCCCCGCCTCCGGAACACTCGCACCGGCGGCGAACGGCGGCGCCGCGCCGTCACCTCGCGGCCGCGCGGGACGGGTAGCCGGACGCGACCGATACTTCCAGGTGATCACCGCACCTGACCTCCCTGTCGTTATTCTTTCTCCGCGAATCGTAGGTGCATTTTGGTTCGCTCGTTTCCCGGCGTGGTGGCCGGAGTTGTTCCGGCGCCGCCGGCCTGCCGCAACCGCTGCGCGAGTGGTTTTATCCGGTGATAGTGCCGCCTCTAGTGAGCGAACCACCGTAGGTATGGATTGCTCGAGGATTCGTTGCCTGGAGCCAGACTCTTTTCAGAATTCAGGAATAATTATTAGGTCACTGGTCTCAGTATGGGAAATGTGTGTGCTGGGGTTGCGCAGGCCAGAACCTGCTGTGGTTTAGCATAATCTCAATCTGACGTTGCAACTTCAAGCAGAAGAGGTCGCCGCAGAGCCAGAGAGACCTGTTAGTTGTTGTTTTCTAACTATTCTCTTTGCAATTTTTTTTTCATTTCGTTATGAGATGATGTTTTTAAGAAGCATTTGTTTGCTCACTTCACTGTTTGGATCATCCTATCATTATACTGTCTTCTTGTTATGATCACTCTATTTTTGCTGAGTCTGTGCTGAGTGGGCACCTCTGTTTATGCCATTGTGCCCCTACAGTTGTCTCCTAGGAGCAAGGGATGATATAGTTTCAATTTGCTGCTGATATTTTAATGCATAACTTAGAAGGAGAAGGCTGGATGCCAATGAATCAACAGACTGCTCATAATTATTACTCATGAGTCATGTCATGCATAATTTGTCTTTTGAGAAAAGAACGGAAAAACAGAGATGAATTACAAGAGTTCCGCAGCAGCGGCATGTTACTGTACAAAAGAACTAATGAGGCCAGTGAGAACATAACTGGTAGCTCTTTGCAAAAATAAACTATACATCTACTCTGTGTACTGCACTATAACTTGCTAATTACATTTGTGTGCTGACTAAATTTTGCTTCTGAAGGTTAGAATCTACGCCAGTCAGGAAAGATACTACCTCCTGTATAGTTGGCCTCATGCCAGGATTACGGTCGACACACCGGCAAGCAGCTTCAAGCACCTGCAGCATCTGCTCTTCATATCCTGTACCTCTCAGTGTTGGATCCAGGACTTCAATCTGCTTCCCGTTGGATCTCATCTCCTGTACCCACTGGACAAGCTCTTTTGACTTGGGACACATCTGAACAGGCCGCCTCCCCGTTAGCAGTTCAAGCAGAACCACTCCAAAACTGTACATGTCACCTCTCAGTGTAGCCACCCATCCTTGCCCGTACTCAGGGGGAATATAACCGAGTGTACCAACCAACTCAGTCGAGACATGAGTATTGTTAGGAAAGATCAATCTGGATAGCCCAAAGTCTGCAACGTAAGCTTTGAATTCTTTGTCTAGTAAGATGTTGCTGGACTTAATGTCACGGTGAACAATGTGAGGCTTGCATACATCGTGGATGTAGGATATACCCTGGCTTGCTCCTTGGGCAATCTTCAGCCGCATTGGCCAATCGAGAAATGAGCTGGCATCATAGTCCCTGTTGTGAAGCCAGTCGTCCAGGCTGCCATTCTCCATGTAGGAGTATATCAGGAGTCTCGAATGTCCCTGTATGCAGTAACCCCAGAATGGTACAAGATTGTCATGCTGTGCCACGGAAAGTGCATCAACCTCTGCACTGAACTCCCTTTCCATCAGACACATTTCACTATTGAGCTTTTTTATGGCAACCTTTGAGCCATCAGATAGCTCAGCCTTGTAAACTAGGCCATAACCTCCAGAGCCAATGATATGATCCTTGTCAAAGTTCTTTGTAGCCTTCAGGAGATCAGTCAGTTTGAGTTTGTTTTCTTCTCCCTTACCCCGTGGAACCATCACCAAGGAGTATTCTGAGTTGAAGTCTGAAGATTTGTCTTCTATGTCATCATTGTTGCTCCTACTTTTTTTGTTCATGAAACTTGTGCCCCTGAACAAGACAAGGAGACGAGCTAACAAGAATAGGATGGCCACCCCTCCAAAAAATACACCAAATGCAAGTGCAAAGACACCTTTCTTTTTCCGTCGTTTCTGGGTTATCAGAGCTGTTTTAGCTGAACCACAATAGTTTACAAGCATAGGACCACACAGTTTTGGGTTGCCATCAAAGCTAGAACTAAGAAATGTGCTAAGCTGGCCTACAGTTGGAATAGGTCCTTCTAGGTCATTATTAGAAATGTTGAATTTGGAAAGAAAGTGCAAGTTGTTCAGTGCAGCTGGAATTGCACCACTGAGATGATTGCCGGACAAGTCAAGCACCTGCAGGTTCGTGAGGTTGCCAATCCGTTCCGGGATCTCTCCAGATAATCTGTTGGAGCTCAAGTTGAGAGAAATGAGTGCTTTCAACTGACCAATCTTCTCAGGTATCTGACCAGTGAAGCTGTTGTTTCCTAGATTCAGTACTTTAGGAAAAGCACTGGGCATGAGGTATTGGATAAATGGACTCTTAAAATAAACAGGCAGCTCAAAGACCTTTGGTGCAGTCTTATCTGATTCTAGCATTTGCATTTCCATTAAGGCGGTTGGAATTTCCCCTGTAAGGCTGTTGTTTGATACATCCACATAAAAGAGGAAGTTTAGGCTGCTGATCCAGTCAGGTATTGTTCCGGTTAGTTGATTGTTGTGTAAAAATATCATCCCCAAATTTGTGAGCTTTGATAACCAATGGGGTATTTCTCCAGACAATGAACAATCATTCATTGCAAAGACCTGAAGGTTCTCAAACCCACCAATGTCGTCGTCCTCTGGCATGGTCTCATGCAGAAAGTTGAACCCAAGAAGAAGGGTGGTGAGGTTCCTGCAACCCCTAAGGATCTGAAGTGTTCTTGTAGTATTCGTAAGAGAGTTTTTAACAAGTGATAGGAATGAGAGGGACTCCAGATTGCCTATTTTTTCAGACAATCGACCATCAAACTGATTGTAAGATAGCCGTAGTGCAGTCAGCTTGCTGCAGGAGTATATGCTTTCTGGAATACTGCCAGTGAAGTTATTGTACACAAGATCTAAATTCTTTAGATTGGGCAGGCTTGAGAAGTTGACCTTGGTAAGTTCTCCACTGAAGTTATTGCTCTTAAGGTCAATTATCACGAGATTTGTGCAGTTGCTCAGAGCGGATGGCAGCTCCCCTGACATCTTATTGCTGTCCAAATGGAGCTCCTCCAATCTCTTCAGCTCACCTATAGAATCTGGAATGTTGCCGCTGAGTTCATTCTTCCCAATATCAAGGATGACCAGATTTGTGAGCTTGATGATGCCATTGATCACTCCTTCTAACCGGTTGCTAGGTAATGAGAGGTGCTCTAGCCAAGTAACCTTGAAGAGTTCATCTGGAAGTGTCCCACTGAGGTTGTTGTAGCCGGCGCTGAGAAATTTCAGCACGGAGCAATTACTGACCCCCAGTGGGATGTTTCCACTGAATTCGTTAAAACTGAGTTCAAGCACAGCAAAAGATGGTGCACTAACACAAGGTGTAGTTGGTATCTGCCCAGTAAAACTGTTGGTGCTGGCATTGAGCACGACCAGGCTCTTCATCACCTCCCATGTCGTAGTTGGAAACCTTCCTGTAAACAAGTTGCTCGAGATGTTCAGTACCTGCAGAGGCCGGGCAGGGGTTGAAGATGGCAGCTCACTCAGGCCTCCTGTCAGGCGGTTGAAGCTGACGTCAAGGATAATGATGCTGCTTGATGACACCAATTCCGACGGCAGGCCACCGGACAGCGAGTTGCGCGACAGGTTGAGGCGCAACAGGCCGGTGAGGTTTCCAAGGAACGGAGAGATGTACCCCTCGAGACCTCGAGAAGCCAGCGAAACATCGGTGACCGTCCTACTGGGACCGCTGCAGGTGATCCCTTCCCACGTGCAGCAGTCCGTGTCGCTCCGCCACAACGCCTTGAGGCCGCCGTCCTGCGAGAGACCCGCAAGGAGCCGGAGAAGGGAGCTCTTCTCCTGCTCCGTGCAGGAGCTGGTTGGAGAGGCCAAGGAGATCAGCAGCACGAGTGCCAAGCCGAGAAAAGGTATGGGTGATCCGCTCCTGTTTGAGGAATGCTGTGGCTGCATGGCTTCCACAGAAAGCTAGCAAGGGAACCTATGGGGGGCTGGTGAACAGAGAGAAGGAGAAGAAGGGAACAGCTCATGCCTCCGTTTTGTTTCATCCTTTCTGGTCATACTCAGGAAAATAAAAGAAATGGTTCAAGGATTGGCTGCTACTGCATATGGGTCACACCATTTTCTATGTTCACACGATGACATTTTCACCGGGGCCGCCCGCCTGCTATCGTGTTATTGGTAAGTTGACTTCGTATGCATGGATTGGTGTGTATCCTTACTAGTTATTAGCAGTCATCCGTGCTATGACAGCATGCATTTGATTAGCTTGGCCCGACATCACTTATCTTACCTGCTTTACCATGCCTTATGCTGTTGTTATTTAGTGACAGATACCGAAGAATAAACTCACTTATTGATTCACCCTTTATTTTTTCATGAGCAGGAAAAGACGTGTTTAAGATCGAGCCATGTAGGATATGTGATCAACGAGGCAGCAGCATCCCGAGGGACTGCGTAATTCAATGCTGTCGTCGATGTCGCGGTCAACTCGTGCACATGATTTGGGAGAAGAAGCAAGTGGAGGTCCATTATGTGAACATGATTTTTGGAGAAGAAGAGCAAGTGGAAGGCAACATGTGAACATGATTTCGGAGAAGAGCAAGTGGGAGGGCAAGACGACAGGAACAGATTAATGGAGGGGTTGCCTCTCTCTCTATTTCATAGAGAAGAGGCTCAAAAGCCCTTTTTTGGAACTTCGGATCCCCTACAGACTAGCTACATGACTGCCAATGAGCTGCATTTCTAGATTAAGATATACATGAAGTAAGCATGTTTGTAGTTTAAAACGGACAATTATTGTTGATATGATAAGTGAGTGGTCGGTACCATTGATACAATATCCTGTGCAATGAGCTGACGCTCAAAATTGAACGGACTAAAGGATTTACAGACAATGCATAATAGTCGCAATTGTTTACTTTGCAAATAGCCTATCGGATCTGAGTGATGTGATTATCCTGGCAAGTTGTTAAATGTCAACTTGACTAGCTCCACGCTGCTTGCTCTTGTCCGAGGGTGGCTTGTGAAATGACGAACAGGGCCTCCTGTGAGCTACTCCCTCCGTTCCTTTTTATAATGCCTATTGTTTTTTCGCAATTGTTTCAGAATATAAGAGGAAAACTGTGTTTTTTTGCAAATAACCCCTTCTACCGATTTGTTTCCGTCCAGAAAATCTGGAACGAATCTGTTCATGTAGAGAAAATCTGGTATGCAATCACGTAGAGAAAATATGGACGTGAGATTAGGAAGGAGTAGATCACGCACGCGTCTGTTAAGGAAATAGCAAATACAGATCACGTGAGATTAGGAAGGAGTAAGCCGCGCGTAGGGAGCAGATCACGTCTCCGATCTGTTTCCAGTTTTTTCTCTCTCAAATAGCGCTGGGGGTTTTGTGTCAATAAATTTGCTTGCGCTAATTTCCGTGCCAAAAAACAATAGGCACTATAGAAAGGAACGGAGGGAGGAGGGAGTATCAGTCAAAGAAAAGAAAAGGAGAGCAGGGCTTCCTTTCTTTTAAACATAGGGTAACACATAGATGCATACAAGTGTTGCAGATTTTTCTAGATACATTATACTTAAACGCGTTTTTTTGTGTAGGTACATGTAATTCTAGACAAATATATGATATTTATTTTAAATAGAGGGAGTATACATCAATGAGAATATGTCAACGCTGTAAGACAGTAGAGCACCAAAAGAGATTGTTGCCCTTGTCCACGGATAAATGAGCACTTATATTTTTCCCATGGTACCAAGACATGTTAGGGCATCTTCAACCGGGCGACCCATCCCGCGCCCGTGCGTTCGGATGGGTCCAGCCGGACAAAAACCTGGCCCAGCGCGCGGACCCATCCCTAAAACGGACGCCCGCGACGTCCGGATCGACGCAAACCCGGCCCAAATCTTGGCCGGGTTTGCGTGCGCGGACGCGAAAGGCTGGTCGCTCGCGTACGTCCCTTGTCTGCCCCTGGCCCGCGTGTCATAGACATAAACCATTTTTTTCATTAAAAAGAACTCATTACATTTTTTTAAGCTCATACTTCTATCCTAATACGTACGGGGCCGGCGGCCTCGTCGGCGACTCCTCGCCGGCTCGCCGTCGGGGCCGTGGATTTCTCTCGACGCGGACGGCCTGTACGCGTGAGGATTTCTCTCGAAGCCGGAGCGGGCGGCGGTAGCGGCGGCTTCGGCGGAGGCCTTCATCCTCCTCCTTTCTGTCCGCGCACCTCGGCGCGCGCTCCGCCTCCCTGCGGCGGAATCATCCGCTTCCCGCATAGCTCCACCTCCGCAGGCGGCGCGGCCCACGGTGCGCGCCGGCGGACGCGGCGGGCCTGGGCCTCGTGGATGTCCCCGCCCGCGCATGCGCTCTGCCGGCCGCGCTCCGCCGAGTCAGCATCCTCCCGGCGCGCGCCGAGCGAGGGCATCTGGATGAGGTGGCGGGCTGCTCGCATAGCGAGCAGCTCGTTCTTCTGGCCGAGGAGGTCGCCCAAACGGCGGCGGCCGGCCCGCCAGGTGGCCTCGTGTTCCTTCGTCACGCGCGTGAGGTCGGCGAGGCACTCCTCGATGGCGGCGTTGATGCTCGCCAGCGCGAGGTCCTCCTCGTCGACGGGCTCCTCCGCGGCGGCCGCCCCCTCCTCCGCGGCCTCGTGCCAGCCGTCCGCGGTCTCGTGCCAGCCGCCCGCGGCCGCCTCCACCATCTCCGTCGCCGGCCTTCTTTGCCGCCGCCGGCAGCGACGCGGAGCGCCTCGTCGTCGGCGACCCACCGCGAGTCCGCGCGCTCCTCCTCCTCCGTCCTGGAACCTGGCCCGGACGGGGAGAGCTTGGCCCACGTGGCTCGCAGGTGCGCGGCATGGAACCGGAGAAGGTGGAGGGAGAGGATGGTGATGCGGTCGTGAGACCGCCGCCGTCTTTATAGCCGGCGGCCGCGGGAACTTGGGCGAGCGCGCACCAAAGCGCGCGGGAACTTTCCCGCGCGTTCCACCGCCTACCATGGCTGTCCCATCGAGGCCTGCCATGGCGCAGCGCCGCGCAAGGAAGACGAACCACGTGGCGTCTCTTTAGGTCGCCGCGTTGGGCGCCGCGTGCGACCCAAACGGACACGCGGACGCGGGCCGCTCTCCGCGTGTCCGCGCGGCCACCCAAACAGCCCAAAATGGACGGCCCAGCGCGTCCGTTTGGGCCGCCCGGTTGGAGATGCCCTTAGCGTCCACTCAGCTTTAGAAAAGTCCATTCCATCCCAAAGCCCGGACCGAAGGAAAGAAGAAAACTCTTACTTATAAGATGGTCACAGCCTCTTTGCATAAGCGAGTTAGGGCATCTCCAACAGGGCGACACAAACGGACATATTTCGTCCGTTTGCGTCTGCGTGGACAAAAAACGCGCTCCAGCGGCTAGACGCAAAACGTCCGCAGCGTCCGTCCTGACGCAACCGTGGACCAAATATGCGTCAGGAATGCGTCTATGCGGATGCGTCCGTGCGTCCGTTTGGGCTGCATGCAGTCCTCTCCCTCCTCCTTTAATCACGCATGCGGTCATTCCTAGCCACACAAATAGAATCTTTCCCTCTCTCACCTCTCTAATCACGCATGCGGTCAAATAAATGCGTCCCGCCGCTGGAGAAAGGGCAGACACATGCGGACATACAGACGTTTTTTGTGTCCGTGCCCGACGCAAACGGACATAAATATGCGTCGCCCCGTTGGAGATGCCCTTACGACTAAACTTGAGTAGCCTCCACCGACGCCAGGAGCAGCCCTAAGAGCATCTCCAGTCGCGTTCCCTAAACCGCCCCACAAAGAGATTTGGGGCGCGCTGGACAAAAAAACGTTTCCAGCCGCGTCCTCCAAAACCGTTTTTTGTCTCGCGCCCCCCGATACGGTGTTCGGCGCCTCGAGCCCGTCTCCGCCCACGGACGCCCGGGGACCGGACACACCGAAAGCGAGGCGGGAAGTGGCGGGAACGCGTCGCGGCAAATTGAATTTTAATCTAACCGCCGCCTACCTCGCAACGGAAGCTGGCGCGCAGCCGACGGTGCGCTTCGCGCAGGCAAGTGTCTCGTCACGCCCAGCTCGCGTGCCGGCGCACGAGCGCCACCGCCCCGCCTCCCTCCGCCTATAAAAAGGCCGCCTCTCATCGTTTCTCTCACACACAAACCCTAGCGTCTCTCTCCCAGCCCTAGCCGCCACCATCTCAAGAATCGACGCCATGGCTGGTAGAGGCAGAGGCTGAGCTCGCGGCCGTGGTCGTGATCGTGGCCGCGGCAGAGCTGCACGCTCGTCGTCGTCGTTCTCATCGTCGAACATGCAGGATGAGGAGGGGGTCGTAATGTTCGAGTTCATCGTCGTCCTCAAGGGCGACACACACGGCATCCAGAGGCTGCCGGACACCTTCAATGACTTCGTCGCCGGCGACGAGCGCCGGTCGCCGCACAGGGAGGATGCGCTGCGCCGGTGGATCATGGACGTGATCTACGACGCGCGCGGCAAGATGTACCTCCGCATCGGCCGGGAGAAGTTCGCGCGCTACCACCGCCTTGAAGCCAGATTCGTCCTCGTGTTCTCCTACTTTGGCGACAGGGACATGAGCGTCAAGGTGTTCGACGAGACGTGTTTCCGCCGGAACTACCACGGCGACAACGCCGAGGAGGACGACGACTGATGAGTGTTGTTTCTTCGCAGCGAATATATGCACGGAGGTTTCTGGTTTTTCTTCCTCAGAAGAACCAACAAGGGCACCCTCACCACCAGGATTTTCCAGTTTGGGTGACTGGGTGTGCCCTCGAGTGTTCTTTCTTGGCAGCGAACACACGAAACTTTCGATGCCCGGCCTAGTTAGGTTTAGTTATTTTACAACATTTTATATTTGTGTCAACCATGGTTCAAACTATGTATTAGTTTGTGGAAAACTATGTTCCAAACTATGTCTTCGTGTAAACCACGTTTCCAATTATGTATTAGTTTGTGGATTGTTTCTTCTCTTTATTGAAATAAAAATGCAAAAAAATAAAAAAAAGAGTGTTTTAATGTTTGGGGGCGGCGTTTAGGGGACGCGGCTGGGGAGCGACGTCCCCCAAACGTGGCACGAACGAAGCACGTTCCTCAAACGCTCAATCCGGCGCCGTTTGGGGGCGGTTTGGGGGACGCGACTGGAGATGCTCTAACATCACATCCCCCAGGAAGGCATGCGATGCTTGCTCTAATACCAGATGTTAGCTATACTCAAGTTTAGTCAACACTCACTGATACGGGGTGGCCTTTGGACACCGCCGCCTCAAGACCGACAAGCCCTCCTCGTGGTCCAATGACACGAGCTCGAGCCCAAGCACTACGCCAAGAGGTGAATTCGCTCCTCTCTACATATGCCTTTGACACCCCCTTGGATGGCGTGCTACTTCATGCCAATATCCTATGTTCAATCAGGTACATCGACCAAGACGCAAGCCATGGAGACCAAGCCAATGAAGAGAGAGTTGGAAATGATGAAGATGGAGCTACAATGCCCAGGCCGGAACTTCCGCCTCCCAGACCGGAACTTCCGCGATACCTCCTGATGCTTCAAGATGCCGTCCCGCGCCGGAGGAAAGGATCCAGCCGAACTTCCGCCCGAGGGACCGGAACTTCCGCCCACCCGAACTTCCGCCCAAGTTCCTCTCAAGTTCGAAATTACGCCAAAACGCCCCTGGATGTTACTGCAAGGAAATGGGCCATTTTCGGAACTTGGCGAACGGCGGAACTTCGGCGGGAAGTTCCGGCTCCAGACCGAACTTCCGTGACCCAAACTTCCGCCCAAGACGGCCGGAACTTCCGCCACCTCGAACTTCAGACATCGATTTTCCGTGTACTACCCCCCCCCCTACTATAAATAGCCTAGTTGGCTCGGATCTGAGATTAGGATTGATGTGAAACTAAAACACGAGCTTTGCTCTTGACCCTTGTGGGAACCCTTCTAGATCTACCATCTACGAAGTTATCAACTCTTCTAGGAAGTCGATCTCTTCCATTCTAGGAATTCTAGTGTTTGGATCTTTTGCTATTTGCAATTCTATCTTTGCGCTCTTTTCCTCTTTGGAACTCTATCGATTTCTATTGCCAATCTTTTGTGAGGGCTTCTACTCCTCGTGAGTCTTTTACCTCGCAATTCTATTGGGTTGGTGTATCGGGCCAACGAAGAACAACCGGTTTGTGTGTGTGCGTTGCGTTTGTATCTCCGATCCACCCCACCTACCACCGTGTTCTTCGCGTTCCTCCACCTTCCCCCACGAATCCCTTCAAATCCGTGAAGATCGGGCACATCCCGGGCTTAGCCCTTATCATATGGTATCAAGAGCTCCTTGGTTAACACGGATTTGACCCCCACACCCACCAATTCCACCAATTTCGCCCAAAAAATTTCCAAAATTTTTTTCCCAAAAAATAGCCCCAAATTGGCCTTGGTTGGATCTCGCGATTTGTTGAGTTTTTGGTGGTTTTGGTCCAATAGAAAATTGTCTTTGGTGTTGATCTGCAATTCCCCACCTTCCCACCGCTCTTAGTGCCAAATTTTCCACGAATTCGAAGATTTTCGGCAAGGATTTCCGCCCAAATCGAAGAACAGCCCGCAGATCTGATTGCGACGGAAGTTCCGCCCGAAGGACCGGAAGTTCCGGGACCGAAGTTCCGCCCTCAGACCGGAAGTTCCGCCTGGTCGAAATTTTGACAGCATCCTTCGTTTTGTTTTGGCACTAACCCCTTGTGTTTGGACTTCGTTGTGTGTGCCATTTCAGCTACCATAAAGCTTCCGCAACATCAACAACGACGACGGCACCCCGAGGATCCAAGCGGTTCATTTGACACCTTCCACCATAGCAAGTTCAAGATCGTCGGCCACCATCATCAAGTGGTATAACTTGCCCCCTAACTTGTAGCCCTAGCTTCCTTTGCATACCTTTCCTATCGAGAGTGGCTTTCTAGTGTTGCGAAGCATTGCGCAAGCGTCCCGATCGTGAGGGTGTGCGTGTGTTGAGCAAAGCTACGAAGCAAGCTCGTTGTGAAAAGATAAGCAAAAGAAGTGTGACATACTTACATAGATAGTAGTAGCCTTCCATAGTGAGAAAAAGAAAGCTTCTAAGCATACAAAAAAAAAAAAAAAAGAGTGTGAGTGACACCTATACACAAAAGAGTCCAAAGCTTATAAGCAAAAGAGAGAAAAGAGAAGAGAGGCGTCTTGCGCAAATCTTGTTGCTTCTCAATTTTGCAACCAAGCCACGGTCTCTCTTGCGTTAGCGTGACACCGAGCTAGTAGTCTTCGTTAGGACCAATTTTGTTCGTGCTCATTTTCCGTCGCGCTAACCCCATTTTGTCCCACGCGTGTGTTCCACCTTGTGCATGCCTTTTGTGATCACCGCCTTTGACTTGTGACTTTTGGATCTTACCCACTTTTGACAATAGACTTTTCGTTTGGTTCTTCCATTTGGTTTTCCACACCCATACCTAACACCATATAGAGTTTTTGTTTTGTGTGTGTAACCGGTTGTTCTTCACCTTGACACACCTTTCCAATTTTGTTGTGAGTCTTTGACTTACTTGTGAGTTTTCCTCTAACCCCCACAACATAGTTCTTGTTTTAGTTTGTAACCATGTCTAGTGGAGAGGGGAACCAACTACCAATGACGCGGCACCAACATTGGATCGCTACTCAAGCCGTCAACAAGAGCATACATGATATCACGGCAAGGATAGATGAGACCGTCATTCGCTATGAAGAACGAGCTCAAGTGCAAAGAAGAGACCTCAATGTCCAAGTGCAAGACCTCCATGACAAGCTTGATGCTCAAGCCCATGATATGAGGGAAACACTCGCTACTCAAGGTCAACAAAACATGGCGAGCATGAGAAGACAAGAAGAAAGGTTGGCACGCCTTGAGCAAGCTATTGCCACCATCGCCAACAACCGAAGCCAACACTCAAGGTCTTCGCGCTCTCATAGTTCAAGGCATCGAACTCCGTCGCCATCTCACCATGCCTCTAATGATGACCCACACCACCATAATGTGGATGCTCAAGTACTTCAACGACAAGCTCAAGAAATGGAGCAAGCAAGAGTTCAACTTGAACAAGAAAGGCTACAACAAGCAAATCGCGAAGCTCAATTCCAAGAGGAACAACAATGTCTTCGTCATGATCAAGATCTCCTTCATGCACGTGAACAAGAACGTCGTCACCATGAACAAGAGCAACATCAACACCAAGGGCAACCTCGCCCATCTCAAGTGAACCAAGAACGCCAAATTATCAATGTTGATGCTCCTCAAAATGATGGCACAAGAAGGAACAACAATGACAATAGAAGACACAATTCCTTCAATCACCGAGCTCGTCAACAACCTCATGCACATCAAGATGAAGCAAGGCACCACAATGAAGATGACGCACCAAGTGAAGCTAGTGTAAGGTGATGACCCACAAGTATAGGGGATCGCAACAGTCTTCGAGGGAAGTATTACCCAATTTATTGATTCGACACAAGGGGAGACAAAGAATACTTGTAAGCCTTAACAGCGGAGTTGTCAATTCAGCTGCACCTGGAAACAGACTTGCTCGCAAGAGTTTATCGAGTAACAGTTTTATGGCTGGAAATAGTGAAATAACAAAGAAGTGAAATAAAGACAAGTAGTGATTATAGTAAACAGCAGATTAAAATACGTAGGCACGGGGACGGATTTAACGGGCGTTGCATGGATGAGAGAAACTCATATAACAATCAAAGCAGGGCATTTGCAGATAATAATAAAACGGTATCCAAGTACTAATCAATCAATAGGCATGTGTTCCATATTTAGTCGTACGTGCTCGCAATGAGAAACTTGCACAACATCTTTTGTCCTACCAGCCGGTGGCAGCCGGGCCTCTAGGGAAACTACTGGAAATTCAGGTACTCCTTTTAATAGAGTACCGGAGCAAAGCATTAACACTCCGTGAACACATGTGATCCTCACATCACTACCATCCTCCTTGTCCCGATTTCTCACTTCGGGGCCATTGGTTCCGCGACATGTGTATACAACTTGGGTAAGATCATAAACAACGAATATCTTCATGAATCAATAACATGTTCAGATCTGAGATCATGGCACTCGGGCCCTAGTGACAAGCATTAAGCATAACAAGTTGCAACAATATCATAAAAGTGACATCTACGGATACTAGGCACTATGCCCTAACAATCTTATGACTATTACATGACCAATCTCATCCAATCCCTACCATCCCCTTCAGCCTACAGCGGGGAATTACTCACACATGGATGGGGGAAACATGGCTGGTCGATGGAGAGGCGTTGGCGGTGATGGCGGTGAAGATCTCCTCCCCCGTCCCCGGAGTGCCGAACGGAGACTTCCGGCTCCCGCGACGGAGTTTCGCGATGTGGCGGCTCTCGGAGGGTTTCGACTTCGACTTCTCTCCGTGCGTTTTTAGGTCGAACCCGATAAGTAGTCAAAAGGCCGGAGGCGGCCGAGGGGGCCACACCATGGCCGCGCGCCCCCCCGGGCCACGCCGCCATATGGTGTGGGGCTCGGGCCTCCACCTCTCTTGCCCTTCTCTCCGTCAATATTCGTAAAATAGGGCCTTCGCATAAATTCCGAGGATTTTCCCGAAAGTTGGATTTCTGCACAAAACGAGACACCATATAATTCTGAAAACAGCGTTAGTCCGTGTTAGTTGTATCCAAAATACACAAATTAGAGGCAAAACAATAGCAAAAGTGTTCGGGAAAGTAGATACGTTTTGGACGTATCAACTCCCCCAAGCTTAGCTTATTGCTTGTCCTCAAGCAATTCAGTTAACAACTGAGCGATAAAAGAACTTTCACGAACACATTTGCTCATATGATGTATATATTCTCATGCTATGGCTAATACTTAAGCAGTTCATAATGAGATACATGCAAATAAGATTATCCAACAGCTATGTCAATCATGGAGAGGTACCAACAATTAATAATAAGCACCATGAATCATGTATATAGCAGGATTGCAATGTTCATAAGAGAATATGATAAAGTGGTATCTCGCTTGCCGTATTTGATCGGCAAAACATAAATGCCGAGGCACCTCTTGAGTTCATAGAAAGACTAAGTAGTGATTGTCAAAGATAAAAGCATCAAAGTTATACCACAATCAATCATATTTTGAGACAAGCATATTATACTAAGAATGACAGTTGTGCTCTCAAGATAGTGCTCAAAGAAAGAATGGAGACACAACATAAAAGTAAAAGATTGACCCTTCGCAGAGGGAAGCAGGGATTAACATGCGCTAGAGCTTTTCATTTGTAAAGCAGGAGTAAAATTATTTTGAGAGGTGTTTGTTGTTGTCAACGAATGGTAATGGGTACACTAATGATACGTCTCCAACGTATCGATAATTTCTTATGTTCCATGCTACTTTATTGATGATACCTACATGTTTTATGCACATTATATGTCATATTTATGCATTTTCTGGAACTAACCTATTAACGAGATGCCGAAGAGCCTTTGTTTTCTGCTGTTTTTGGTTTCAGAAATCCTAGTAAAGAAATATTCTCGGAATTGGACGAAACTTTCGCCGGGTCCTATTTTTGCACGAAGCTTCCGAAGACCGAAGAGATAACGAAGTGGGCCACGAGGCAGGCAGGAGCAGGCGGCGCGGCCCATGCCCGGCCGCGCCGACCTACCTCTGGGCCCTCGTGTGGCCCCCGCGTTGACCCTCCGCCTACTTAAAGCCTCCGTCGCGAAACCCCCAGATCGAGAGCCACGATATGGAAAACCTTCCAGAGACGCCGCCGCGAATCCCATCTCGGGGATTCGGGAGATCGCTCCGGCCCCGGAGAGGGGATTCATCTCCGGAGGACTCTACACCGCCATGGTCGCCTCCGGAGTGATGAGTGAGTAGTTCACCCCTGGACCATGGGTCCATAGCGTAGCTAGATGGTCGTCTTCTCCTTGTTGTGCTTCATTGTTGGATCTTGTGAGCTGCCTAACATGATCAAGATCATCTATCTGTAATTCTATATGTTGTGTTTGTCGGGATCCGATGGATAGAGAGTACTATGATTATGGTGATTATCAATCTATTGTTTATGTGTTGTTTATGATCTTGCATGCTCTCCGTTATTAGTAGAGGCTCGGCCAAGTTTTTACTCTTAACTCCAAGAGGGAGTATTTATGCTCGATAGTGGGTTCATGCCTTCATTGACACTGGGACAGTGACAGAAAGTTCTAAGGTTGTGATGTGCTGTTGCCACTAGGGATAAAACATTGATTCTATGTCTAAGGATGTAGTTGTCGATTACATTACGCACCATACTTAATGCAATTGTCTCTGTTGCTTAGCAACTTAATACGAATGGGGTTCGGATGATAACGAAGGTGGACTTTTTAGGCATAGATGCAGTTGGATGGCGGTCTATGTACTTTGTCGTAATGCCCAATTAAATCTCACTATATTTATCATATCATGTATATGCATTGTTATGCCTTTCTCTATTTGTCAATTGCCCGACTGTAATTTGTTCACCCAACATGCTTTTATCTTATGGAGAGACACCTCTAGTGAACTGTGAACCCCGGTCCTATTCTTTACATAGCATACAATCTACCAATTGTGTTTACTGTTTTCTTTGCAAACATATCCCACTCGATACGTTTAATCCTTTGTTACAGCAAGCCGGTGAGATTGACAACCTCACTGCTTCGTTGGGGCAAAGTACTTGGGTTGTGTTGTGCAGGTTCCGCGTTGGCGCGGAATCCCTGGTGTTGCGCCGCATCACATTTCGCGACCATCAACCTTCAACGTGCTTCTTGGCTCCTACTGGTTCGATTAAACCTTGGTTTCTTTCTGAGGGAAAACTTGCTACTGTGCGCATCATACCTTCCTCTTGGGGTTCCCAACGAACGTGTGAGTTACACGCCATCAAGCTCTTTTTCTGGCGCCGTTGTGGAGATCAAGACACGCTGCAAGGGGAGTCTCCACTTCTCAATCTCTTTACTTTGTTTTTGTCTTGCTTTATTTTATTTACTACTTTGTTTGCTGCACCTAAACAAAACACACAAAAAATTAGTTGCTAGTTTTACTTTATTTACTGTCTTGCTCACTATATCAAAAACACAAAAAAAATTAGTTACTTGTCTTTACTTTATTCGCCTTGTTTACTTTTTGCTTATTGCATCATGTTTCCTTTTAATTTCACCACAAAAGACATACCGGTAGGACGTGGGTCCATAGTTGGGAGAAATAATATAGAAGAATTTTTCAATCATGTTAGTATTACTGAAGATTTTGAAGATAGACACTTGGTAGAACTTGCTCCTACCTATGAAATTGCTGCTGCTGCTTTAGTTAGCATGTTGGAAACTAAATTTGTTAATCTCAATCCTATAATCCAACACATGTTTCTTACACTTGGTGATATGGAAGAAGGGGAAAAGAACGATTTTGTTTTAGAAACCCTTCTTAGAGAATTTGGTGGTCTAGCAAGAGAGGCTAGAAAGGTTTTTGCTAAATTTAATATGCTAGGTTCTCATACCAATTTTATTGGTCTCCTTGAAAAAATGGACATGGATAGAATAAGGTACACTAATAATATTAATGATGGTGGGGAGATCAAATCACCAATACCATGTAAGCTCCTAGCTATGAATGATGCACTAGAAAATAACTATGCTTGGCTTGTTCCTGAAAATTTGTTCGATGAGAGTAGCAAGCCTAAGACTAATGAAAAGGGAGATGCTAAAACTTATATATCAAATATACTATGCTTGGTTGAGAAAACTCCCAACACCCCTGGTAATGATGTTGATGCTTCTACTCTCGATGTTACTTGATTTGCACTTTCTGCGCCTAGCTGAAAGGCGTAAAGAAAAGCGCTTATGGGAGACAACCCATGTTTTTACCTACAGCAATTTTTTGTTTTGTTGAGTCTTGGAAGTTGTTTACTACTGTAGCAACCTCTCCTTATCATGTTTTTGTGCCAAGTAAAGTTTCTATGTCAAAGTTGATGTTATATTCGAGCGCTGCGCAGAAACAGCATTGCTGTCTGTCACGAATCTGGGCACAGTTCTCTGTAGAAAATTCGAAAAAATCTGCCAATTTACGAGCGTGATCCTCAGATATGTACGCAACTTTCATTAGTTTTGAGTTTTTCCATTTGAGCAAGTCTGGTGCCAGCTTTAAATTCGTCTTTACGGACTGTTCTGTTTTTGACAGATTCTGCCTTTTATTTCGCATTGCCTCTTTTGCTATGTTGGATTTATTTCTTTGATCCATTAATGTCCAGTAGCATTATGCAATGTCCAGAAGTGAAAATAATGATTGTGTCACCTCTGAATGTGTGAATTATTAATTGTGCACTAACCCTCTAATGAGTTTGCTTGAAGTTTGGTGTGAAGGAAGTTTTCAAGGGTCAAGAGAGGAGTATGATATACTATGATCAAGAGGAGTGAAAGCTCTAAGCTTTGGGATGCCCCCGTGGTTCACCCCTGCATATTTTAAGAAGACTCAGCGTCTAAGCTTGGGGATGCCCAAGGCATCCCCTTCTTCATCGACAACATCATCAGGTTCCTGAAACTATATTTTTATTCAATCACATCTTGTGTTCTTTACTTGGAGCGTCGGTTTGTTTTTGTTTTTGTTTTTGTTTGAATAAGATGGATCCTAGCATTCACTTTGTGAGAGAGAGACACGCTCCGCTGTTGCATATGGACACATGTGTCCTTAGGCTTTTACTCATAATGTTCAAGGCGAAGTTTCTTCTTCGTTAAATTGTTATATGGTTGGAATTGGAAAATGCTACATGTAGTAATTCTACAATGTCTTGGATAATGTGATACTTGGAAATTGTTGTGCTCATGTTTAAGCTCTTGCATTATATGCTTTGCACCCATTAATGAAGAAATACATAGAGCTTGCTAAAATTTGATTTGCATATTTGGTCTCTCTAAGGTCTAGATAATATCTAGTATTGAGTTTTGAACAAGAAGGAAGACGTGTAGAGTCTTATAATGTTTACAATATGTCTTTTATGTGAGTTTTGCTGCACTTGTTCATCCTTGAGTTTGCTTCAAATAACCTTGCTAGCCTAAACCTTGTATCGAGAGGGAATACTTCTCATGCATCCAAAATCCTTGAGCCAACTACTATGCCATTTGTGTCCACCATACCTACCTACTACATGGTATTTCTCCGCCATTCCAAAGTAAATTGCTTGAGTGCTACCTTTAAAATTCCATCATTCACCTTTGCAATATATAGCTCATGGGACAAAATAGCCTTAAAAACTATCGTAGTATTGAATATGTACTTATGCACTTTATCTTTTATTAAGTTGCTTGTTGTGCGATAACCATGCTTCGGGGAACGCCATCAACTATTGTTGAATATCATGTGAGTTGTTATGCATGTCCGTCTTGTCTGAAGGATCTATCATTTTAGTGGTTGGAGCATGCAAAATTGTTAGAGAAGAACATTGGGCCGCTAACTTAAGCCATGAATCATGGTGGAAGTTTCAGTTGGACATATATCCTCAATCTCATATGAGAATAATAATCATTGCTACATGCTTATGCATTTAAGAGGAGTCCATTATATGTTGTCCATGTTGTCCCGGTATGGATGTCTAAGTTGAGAATAATCAAAAGCGAGAAATCCAAAATGCGAGCTTTCTCCTTAGACCTTTGTACAGGCGGCATGGAGGTACCCCTTTGTGACACTTGGTTGAAACATGGCATGCAAAGATCCGGTAGTCCAAGCTAAGTAGGACGAGGTGCGGACACTATTAGTATACTATGCATGAGGCTTGCAACTTGTAAGATATAATTTTCATAACTCATATGCTTTATTACTACCGTTGACAAAATTGTTTCATGTTTTCAAAATAAAAGCTCTAGCACAAATACGGCAATCGATGCTTTCCTCTTTGAAGGACCATTCTTTTACTTTTATTGTTGAGTCAGTTTACCTATCTTCCTCCACCTTAAGAAGCAAACACTTGTGTGAACTGTGCATTGATTCCTACATACTTGCATATTGCACTTGTTATACTACTTTATGTTGACAATATCCATGAGATATACATGTTATAAGTTGAAAGCAACCGCTGAAACTTAATCTTCCTTTGTGTTGCTTCAACACCTTTACTTTGATTTATTGCTTTATGAGTTAACTCTTATGCAAGACTTATTGATGCTTGTCTTGAAGTACTATTCATGAAAAGTCTTTGTCATATGATTCACTTGTTTACTCATGTCATTACCTTTGTTTTGATCGCTGCATTCATTACATATGTTTACAAATAGTATGATCAAGATTATGATGGCATGTCACTTCAGAAATTATCTTTGTTATCGTTTTACCTGCTCGGGACGAGAACTAAGCTTGGGGATGCTGATACGTCTCCAACGTATCGATAATTTCTTATGTTCCATGCTACTTTATTGATGATACCTACATGTTTTATGCACATTATATGTCATATTTATGCATTTTGGAACTAACCTATTAACGAGATGCCGAAGAGCCAGCTGTTTTCTGCTGTTTTTGGTTTCAGAAATCCTAGTAAAGAAATATTCTCGGAATTGGACGAAACTTTCGCCCGGGTCCTATTTTTGCACGAAGCTTCTAAACCGAAGAGATAACGAAGTGGGGCCACGAGGCGAGCTAGGGCGGCGCGGCCCAAGCTGGCCGCGCCGACCTACCTCCCCGGGCCTCGTGTGGCCCCCGCGTTGACCCTCCGCCTACTTAAAGCCTCCGTCGCGAAACCCCCAGCATCGAGAGCCACGATACGGAAAACCTTCCAGAGACGCCGCCGCGAATCCCATCTCGGGGATTCAGAGATCGCCTCCGGCACCTGCCGAGAGGGGATTCATCTCCTGGAGGACTCTACACCGCCATGGTCGCCTCCGGAGTGATGAGTGAGTAGTTCACCCCCTGGACCATGGGTCCATAGCAGTAGCTAGATGGTCGTCTTCTCCTTGTTGTGCTTCATTGTTGGATCTTGTGAGCTGCCTAACATGATCAAGATCATCTATCTGTAATTCTATATGTTGTGTTTGTCGGGATCCGATGGATAGAGAGTACTATGATTATGGTGATTATCAATCTATTGTTTATGTGTTGTTTATGATCTTGCATGCTCTCCGTTATTAGTAGAGGCTCTGGCCAAGTTTTTACTCTTAACTCCAAGAGGGAGTATTTATGCTCGATAGTGGGTTCATGCCTTCATTGACACCTGGGACAGTGACAGAAAGTTCTAAGGTTGTGATGTGCTGTTGCCACTAGGGATAAAACATTGATTCTATGTCTAAGGATGTAGTTGTCGATTACATTACGCACCATATACTTAATGCAATTGTCTGTTGCTTAGCAACTTAATACTGAATGGGGTTCGGATGATAACCTGAAGGTGGACTTTTTAGGCATAGATGCAGTTGGATGGCGGTCTATGTACTTTGTCGTAATGCCCAATTAAATCTCACTATATTTATCATATCATGTATATGCATTGTTATGCCTTTCTCTATTTGTCAATTGCCCGACCGTAATTTGTTCACCCAACATGCTTTTATCTTATGGGAGAGACACCTCTAGTGAACTGTGGACCCCGGTCCTATTCTTTACATAGCATACAATCTACTGCAATTGTGTTTACTGTTTTCTTTGCAAACATCTTCCACTCGATACATTTAATCCTTTGTTACAGCAAGCCGGTGAGATTGACAACCTCACTGTTTCGTTGGGGCAAAGTACTTGGTTGTGTTGTGCAGGTTCCGCGTTGGCGCGGAATCCCTGGTGTTGCGCCGCATCACATTTCGCGACCATCAACCTTCAACGTGCTTCTTGGCTCCTACTGGTTCGATTAAACCTTGGTTTCTTTCTGAGGGAAAACTTGCTACTGTGCGCATCATACCTTCCTCTTGGGGTTCCCAACGAACGTGTGAGTTACACGCCATCAACTAACTACCTCATCAACCGGACTCACAAGAGCGGCTCCCATTTTATTTATTTTTGGGTGGCACTCCTTCCAACCTTTCTTTCACAAACCATGGCTAACCGAATCCTCGGGTGCCTGCCAACAATCACATACCATGAAGGAGTGCCTTTTTATTTAAGTTAAATTATGATGATGACACTCCCCCATCCTTTGCTTACACAAGCCATGGCTAACCGAATCCTTCGGGTGCCGTCCAACAATCACAAACCATGGAGGAGTGTCTATTTAAGTTAATTAATTTGGGACTGGGAATCCCATTGCCAGCTCTTTTTGCAAAATTATTGGATAAGCGGATGTGCCACTAGTCCATATGAGAATCCGTCAAAAGTAAATGACAAGGTTGAAAGCTAAACACCACATACTTCCTCATGAGCTATGAAACATTAACACAAATTGAGAAGCATTTTGAAAGTTTTAAAGGTAGCGCATGAGAATTTACTTGGAATGGTTTGAAATGCCATGCATAGGTATTTATGGTGGACACTTTGGAACAACTTGGTTTTCAGGTGTTTGGAAGCACGAGCGTTCCCGCTCAGTACAAGTGAAGGCTAGCAAAAGACTGGGAGCGACAAATCAAGAGAGCAAGAATCGTCATAATCATGCTTGCAAAATAAATTAACGAAGGCATAAAAGTGATACAAGAACTCAAGCAATATAAATCATCGAGGCTTAATTGACTTTTTGTTCAGTCATATGCATGCGTGAGCATGTGCCAAGTCGATATAAATGAATTATTCAGAGGAAGATACCACAATGCCATACTTACTTGTGAATAAAACAATGCAAGCAAACATCCATGACATGCTACTCATATTAATAAATTGGACCTAAACATGAGAGATCATGAACTACTAGACTTTCTCACATAACATATACCTCACATGAACCAACTAAGCATGCTCATATGGATGAGTATATGTACAAAAATGAAAGCAAATAGAGTTCATACCAGCCTCTCACCACAATCAGATTGTCGTAGATCGTCATTATTGCCCTTTCACTTGTGTAGCTTGGATAATATGAAATGAAAACCACGCTCCAGCCACCGAAGACCATTGAACTCATGATGAACTTTACAAACCAAAGAAGAACAGCAAATATTTTTGGTGTTTTCGAATTAGAAACAAGAACGAAAAGAAAACAAGCAAACAAAGCAAAATCTTTTTGGGTTTTCTTGTAGCAAAACAATGATAGCAAATAAAGCAAACTAAGAGCAAGGAACCAAATAAACAAATGGTGAAGAGAAACAACAGAAATATTTTTGGTCTTTTTGTGTTTTAGGAAAGAAACAAAGTGAAAACAAAAGAATGCAAACACAGAAAAGCAGGATGACAGAAATCTGCCAAATCCTGACAGCAGTACAGAAATCGAAATTAACAAAAATCTTCCATTGCTCAGACCAAAAAGTGTTCAACTAATGAAAGTTAGATAATAACCTGGGGTACATGCTCAAAAATTGGAAAATCAAAATAACGATCTGGCTGTGCGTACGAATTTTTTTGGTAACAGCCCAGAATCTGTCTTTGGACAGCACTTCCCCAAATATCATCTCCCCCTCATTAGAAAACCACTCTAAGGACTAAACAAGTATGTACAAGTATCCAGCAACCATAATATGCAAAGAATGAGTGATGCCGGTATACCTCCCCCCAAGCTTAGGCTTTTGGCCTAAGTGGAGTTCATTCCCAACGAGGGTCGGAGTTCCACGCCGGTGGATCATACATGGAGTGGTAATAGGGCCCCTGTGCAGAAGAATATCGTGGAGGTTCCACATGCCCATGATGTTGATATGAGGAGCTCGCTGCATCGGATGAAGAGTCGGGGTGCTCCTCGGCCTCCTCCACATCTTCCCTTGCACGACGGCCCTTTCTATGTATGCGTTTAGCTCATTTTCTGTGATCGACCACCCGTCCCTGGCATCAAGGTTAAACAAAGCAGGTGCAGGCAAGCGTACTAGTTTTTCAATTTTCTTAGTTATACTCCAACTTTTCTTATACAAAGTTATCCTATAATGCAGGTTGTTCAAATTAGATGCATCTGAAATAAACTCATGTATGATCATGGAGACAACATCAAGTTTCTCTATAGAAAGCGGAATATCTAAATGGTGAGGTCCTACACCATGCATAGCTAATAAGCGAGAGGCGATAAGACCTCCACAAATTCCTCCTTTCTCACGGTTAGTAGCAAGTCTACAAGCTATTAAAGCACCCAAATTATAAGTCCTATCCTGTTGCAAAGCAGCAGCTAAGAAAGCCAAATCTTGGACAGATAATTTACCTCCAGTCCTTCTCGCAAGAACGCACTTTGTAATGAAATAGGCAAAGTAGCGGATGGCTGGCTGTTGAATGCTACTAATCTTACCACTATCATTGGAGAAGCTCCTCCCATTACAAATCCTTGTATAAAGATTTGAGAGCTCCCGCGGTGTTCCCCTGATCTTCTCGCAAGATCCCCATCGCGGCACTCTAATTGCTGTACAAAAATCACTGAAAGGCAAGTCGATAGTTTTGTTATAAATCTTGTACCGGACCATGGGGTCAGTTTGAGACCGGTGAAATTCGAAATCCTGCACAACCGACACCGTTAGTTTAGCATATTGGTGAGGTTCACCAACAGTAAAATTTCCCAATCCTGCATTGGAAATTAGTGTTTGAACGTCTTGCAGGATTCCTGCATTCCGCATAAAGTCCGTGCATGGGTAATAAGAGGGGTATACTCCCTCTTCACGATGAACTCTCATGACTTGTTGTACCTCCAACTCTTCTTGGTTAAGTTGGTGCATACTTCCTTCCATTTTCTGAAATTTTTCAACAATCATTATAAAATTTGATTTCAAGGTATGTAATTGAAGGGAACTACTATAGGAACTTGCTAGAGTACTAAACATGCATCAAAACTAATTTCTTCCACTTAGAACAAGCAATGCAAGCTCACTAAACATGTTATCTACAGCAGCAAAATATTCAAGATATACTCAACCAAATGAAATTCTAATTGGACAATCAAAGGAGTCACATACCAAGGAGTAAAGTGCCAAATTTCAAACAGAAATCTGGGCTGAGCAAGGAGATCGAAAAATCGCGAGTTCTTGAGCAGAAACACGAGTGAGAGAAACTTGGTACGAGCTTTTTCGGAGAGAGAAGATGCTGGGAGGAAGAGATGATGTAGTGGGGCAAGGGGTGGCCCACACCACAAGGTGGCGCGGCCCCTTGCTGGCCGCGCCGCCTATGGTGTGGCACCCCCTGGTGCCCCACAGGTCATCCTCTAGTGCTCCCAGGTGCCTCGTCGAAAAATAGGACCAACGGTGTAATTTTTGTAATTTTTAGAGAACTTCGAAAAATGCACATTTCTGGGTATTAAATTAATGATTACTGCGCAGGAAAATGATTTCCAAAATCTTAAATGACTAAATCATATTGCAAAACAAAAGTGCTACAGCAAATAAAATAGGTGGAGGGAGAAAGAAAGAAAGAAATGCTGTTTAGCTCTTTTATGCAATAAAATATACTTGTTAACAAGGTTGATCAAGTCTTGCTACCAAATAAATTTTATATGACATAAGAAGAAATAAACCTCAAATCAATCATGTTACCTTGTATTGAATTGATATGGATCCAATCAAAAGAGTTTGATATTCCTCTTTAGGCTCATATATAGGACAATCAATGGATCCCACTTTGATAGTTCTCACATTAAAAATTGTATTGACTCCACATACTTTATCAATCCTCTTGGGAAAATAGATAGTGTGTTCCTTATCATCAACATTGAAAGTAACCATGCCTTTATTGCAATCAATAACAGCCCCTGCAGTATTAAGAAAGGGTCTTCCAAGAATAATGGACATATTATCATCTTCAGGCATTTCCAACACAACAAAATCAGTTAATATCAAGCAATGTTGAGTAACTTGAACAGGAACATTTTCACATAAACCAACAGGAATAGCAGTTTTATCAGCCATTTGTAAAGATATATCAGTTGGTATCAATTTATCTAAATCAAGTCTCTTATAAAGAGAAAAAGGCATTACACTAACACCTGCTCCCAAATCACATAGAGCAGTTCTAACATAATTATTCTTGATGGAACAAGGAATAGTCGGTATACCTGGGTCGCCCAACTTCTTTGGAATCTTACCATTGAAGGAGTAATTAGCGAGCATAGTGGAAATTTCCTCATTGGGGATTTTCCTTTTGTTAGTAACAATATCTTTCATATACTTTGAATAAGGAGGCAATTTAATAGCATCAGTCAAAGGGATTTGCAAAAATAAAGGTTTCATCCAATCACAAAATTTATTATAATGTTCCTCCTCCTTTGATTTTAGTTTCTTAGCGGAAAAGGCATTTGCTTTTGAACCCAAGGTTCTCTTTCATTACCATGTTTCTCAGTAATAAAATCTTCTTTAGTGTACTTTTTATTTTTAGCATGCTTTTCAGGTTCTTTTTCAATTTCTTCTTTATCAGGAGTATCATCCTTATCATTATATTTATCATGTTCATTACCACTTTCAGTGCATCGAAATAGAAATACTATTAGGATCATTAACAGGTTCAGAGGATTCTACAACATTCTTATGTTTCTTTTTCTTTTTCTTAGATGGGGCACTAGTTTTAATTAATTGAGAATCTTGTTCAACTCTTTTGGGATGCCCTTCAGGATATAGAGGATCCTGGGTAGAAACACCACCTCTAGTTGTTACTTCATAAGCATGTTTTTCTTTAGAATTATTTCCCAACAAGTCATTTTGCACTTTAGTAAGTTGATCAATTTGAGTTTGCACCATTTGAAAATGTTTAACAAGTATCTTAACATCATTGGAGGTTCTTTCCACAATATCATGCAATTCACTAATAGCTCGGGAATTTTCCATTAAATGATTCTCTACTCTCATATTAAAGTTTTCTTGCTTAACAATATAATTATCAAACTCATCTAAGCATTGAGCAGGAGATTTTGAATACGGAATATCTTCCCTAGTAAAGCGTTGAAGAGAGTGTACCTCAATCGTGGATGAAGGGGGAATTGTCTCACATATATCTTCTATAGGAGGTAAATTCTTCACATCTTCAGGTTTAATACCCTTCTCTTTAAGAGACTTCTTGGCTTCCCTCATATCTTCATCATTTAATTTAATCATACCCCTCTTCTTCACTATCGGTGTCGGGGTTGGTTCAATTGTAGACCAATCATCATGATTCCGGCCTATTTTAGCCAATAATTCTTCAGCGTCGTCTGGAGTTCTTTTCCTGAAAACACAACCAGCACAACTATCCAGGTATGCCCTAGACTCAATGGTTAGTCCACTATAAAATATATCAAGTAAATCATGCTTTTCCAAATCATGGTCAGGCTGAGCTCTAATAAGAGAGCAAAATCTAGCCCAAGCCTCAGGCAATTTCTCTCCATCTTCCTGGTCAAAATTATAAATTCTCTGCAAAGCAGCATGTTGAGCACTAGCAGGAAAGTATTTACGGAAGAAAACATCAAGCAATTCTTTTGGACTTTTAATAGAACCAGAAGGAAAATTATTATACAAAATTCTAGCATCATCCTTTAATGAGAAAGGAAAAATTTTAGCGACAAAATAAGTACGCATCTTAATATCATCAGAAAACAAGCCACTAAGAGTAGATAACTCAGTCATGTGTTCAACAGCACTTTCTTTTTCAGTACCACAAAAGGGTGTTTTCTCAACAATAGCTACATGAGATAGATCAAGAGAAAAATCATAATCTTTATCCCTAATGTTTATAGGAGATGTGGCAAATTTAGGATCAGGAGACAGTTTATATCTAACAGCATGTTCTGCAAGCAACTTTTAAATTTTTCTTGCATCGTAGTAGCATTGCATTTTTCAATAAAATCATCATCAAGCTCTACATAATCTTCATCAAGATCATCACTAGAATATTCAACAGACTCAGGTGAATTAACAGTAGCAGCATTTTCATTAGGAGTTTCAGTATTTTCAATTTGTCTAGACTTAGCAATTGTAGCATCTAGAAAAGATCCTAACGAACCATCATTATCAAGCACAGAAGCATCATCACAATTATGAGAGGAAATTTCAGATTCAGCAGAAGTACCAGCATTTGAAGTTTGTGGTGGTGAAACAAGTTTACCTATCACAGATGGTGAATCAAGAGCAGCAGAGGTACTAAGAGTTGTACCTTTTCTTGTAGTGGATGGTAATATAGCGATCTTAGTATCGCGAGGTTTACCCATGATGGAGAATGGCAGCGAACAATATCAATCCAAGTGAACTTCCAAATAAAGCTATGCTCCCCAACGGCGCAGAAAATAGTCTTGATGACCCACAAGTATAGGGGATCGTCATCTTCGAGGGAAGTATTACCCAATTTATTGATTCGACACAAGGGGAGACAAAGAATACTTGTAAGCCTTAACAGCGGAGTTGTCAATTCAGCTGCACACTGGAAACAGACTTGCTCGCAAGAGTTTATCAGTAGTAACAGTTTTATGGCAGTGGAAATAGTGAAATAACAGAGCAGTGAAATAAAGACAGCAGTAGTGATTATAGTAAACAGCAGGATTAAAATACTGTAGGCACAGGGACGGATTTAACGGGCGTTGCATGGATGAGAGAAACTCATATAACAATCAAAGCAGGGGCATTTGCAGATAATAATAAAACGGTATCCAAGTACTAATCAATCAATAGGCATGTGTTCCATATTTAGTCGTACGTGCTCGCAATGAGAAACTTGCACAACATCTTTTGTCCTACCAGCCGGTGGCAGCCGGGCCTCTAGGGAAACTACTGGAAATTAAGGTACTCCTTTTAATAGAGTACCAGAGCAAAGCATTAACACTCCGTGAACACATGTGATCCTCACATCACTACCATCCCTCCGGTTGTCCCGATTTCTGTCACTTCGGGGCCATTGGTTCCGGACAGCGACATGTGTATACAACTTGCAGGTAAGATCATAAACAACAAATATCTTCATGAATCAATAACATGTTCAGATCTGAGATCATGGCACTCGGGCCCTAGTGACAAGCATTAAGCATAACAAGTTGCAACAATATCATAAAAGTGACATCTACGGATACTAGGCACTATGCCCTAACAATCTTATGACTATTACATGACCAATCTCATCCAATCCCTACCATCCCCTTCAGCCTACAGCGGGGGAATTACTCACACATGGATGGGGGAAACATGGCTGGTCGATGGAGAGGCGTTGGCGGTGATGGCGGTGAAGATCTCCTCCAATTCCCCGTCCCGGCGGAGTGCCGAACGAGACTTCGGCTCCCGCGACGAGTTTCGCGATGTGGCGGCTCTGGAGGGTTTTCGCGACTTCGACTTCTCTCCGTGCGTTTTTAGGTCGAACCCGATAAGTAGTCAAAAGGGGGCGTCGGAGGCGGCCGAGGGGGCCACACCACATGGCCGCGCGGCCCCCCCTAGGCCGCGCCGCCATATGGTGTGGGGCCCTCGTGCCTCCACCTCTTGCCCTTCTCTCCCAATATTCTAAAATAGGGCCTTCGCATAAATTCGAGGATTTTCCGAAAGTTGGATTTGCACAAAAACGAGACACTGTGAAAACAGCGTCCGTGTTAGTTGTATCCAAAATACACAAATTAGAGGCAAAACAATAGCAAAAGTGTTCGGGAAAGTAGATACGTTTTGGACGTATCATAAGGCAACACCCTCGGCCACCACTTGGAAGGCGTCCTCCTCCTCCAAACCGCCGCAATGATGATGAGGATCTTCATCAACAACCTCACAACCATAATGAGGATCAAGAGGAAGAAAGACCACCTCCTCGACGCAATGACCGCAATGAGGAAGAAATCTTTGGGAAGCTAAAATTCACCATGTCCAAGTTCCAAGGAGAGGAAGATCCCGACGCATACTTGTCTTGGGTCCTCAAGGTTGACAAGATATTCCGCATCCACAACTTCTCCGAAGCAAAGAAAGTTGCCATGGCATCACTTGAGTTTGAGGGATATGCAAATGTTTGGTGGGAAGAGGTAAACAAGAAGCGTGAGAAGGAAGACTTAGAGCCCATTGACACATCGGAAGAGATGCAAGAAGTCATGCACACCCGCTTTGTGCCCACCCACCACAAACGTGACCTCTTCAACAAGCTCACTCAACTCAAACAAAGCTTCAAGTCCGTTGAGGAATACTACAAGGAGATGCACATGACCATGATGAGTGCAAATGTGGATGAGCGAGAAGAGCAAACTATGGCAAGATTCTTGAATGGATTAAACATTCCCGTCAAGAGGATAGTGGAATTCTTGCCTTACAAAAACATGGTTGAGTTACTCCACCAAGCAACAAGGGCCGAACGCCAAGTGCGAGAAGACTTAGCAAGTGCAAAGACAAAGACCTTCTTCGCCACAAGAAATAAAATGAATGCCTCCTCAAGCATCAAGAATACAAGTGAAATTGCCTCCAAGGATCCTTCAACGCAAGCAAGAAGTGTCATCAAGACAACAAGCTTCAAGCCGGAGCAATCAACTATGTCCTCCAAAGCTTCCACCGGATCTAGTAACATCACTTGCTTCAAGTGTGGTGCCCTGATACGTCTCCAACGTATCGATAATTTCTTATGTTCCATGCCACTTTATTGATGATATCTACATGTTTTATACACATTATATGTCATTATTATGCGTTTTCCGGAACTAACCTATTGACGAGATGCCGAGGGCTTGCTGTTTTCTGCTGTTTTTTGTCAGAAATCCTAGTAACGAAATATTCTCGAATCGGACGAAATCACCGCCAGGTTCCTATTTTTCCGGAAGCTTCCAGCACCGGAGAGGGACGAGAGGGGAGCCAGGGGCCCCACACCACACCCCGGCGCGGGCGGGGGCGCCCCTAGGGTGTGGGCACCCCGTGGCCCCTCCGACTCCTCTCTTCGCCTATTTATTCGTCCCTGACCTAAAAACACCGATACGGAAGACGAGACGCGAGAAAACCTTCCAGCCGCCGCCATCGCGAAATCAAGATTCGGGGACAGTCTCTGTCCGGCACTGCCGGACGGGAATTGCCCCGAGTCGTCTCCACCGCCATCTTCACCGCCATCGCTGCCTCCATGATGAGGAGGGAGTAATTCACCCCGAGGGCTCCGGTAGCTATGTGGTTCATCTCTCTCTTATGTGATCTAGTTGAATATCGTCTATGTGCTACTCTAGTGATGTTATTAAAGTACTCTATTCCTCCTCCATGTGTGTAAAGGTGATAGTGTGTGCACCGTGTGAGTACTTGGCGTAGGCTATGATTATGATCTCTTGTAGATTATGAAGTTAATTATTGCTATGATGGTATTGATGTGTATTATTCCTCCTACATATGCATGATGGTGATAGTGTGCATGCTATGTTAGTTCTTGGTGTAATTATGTTGATCTATCTTGCACTCTAAGGTTATTTAAATATGAACATTGCATTGTGGAGCTTGTTAACTCCGGCATTGAGGGTTCGTGTAATCCTACGCAATGCGTGCATCATCCAACAAAAGAGTGTAGAGTAGTCCTATTATGTGATCATTGTTGAGAGTGTCCACTAGTGAAAGCAGGATCCCTAGGCCTTGCTTCCAAGCATCGAATCTCCGTTTGTTTACTGTTTTGTTGCATGTTTACTCGCTGCCATATTTTATTCAGATTGCTATTACCACTCATATACATCCATATTACTTGTATTTCACTATCTCTTCGCCGAACTAGTACACCTATACACCTGACAAGTGTATTTGGTGTGTTGGGGACACAAGAGACTTCTTGCTTTGTGATTACAGGTTGCTTGAGAGGGATATCTTTGACCTCTTCCTCCCGAGTTCGATAAACCTTGGGTAATCCACTTAAGGGAAACTTGCTATGTTCTACAAACCTCTGCTTGGAGGCCCAACACCTACAAGAATAGAAGCACCCGTAGACATCAAGCACTTTTCTGCGCCGTTGCCGGGGAGGAAAGGTAAAAGGCACTCATACTCCGGTTCCAGGTAACAGACTTTTCTGGCGCCATTGTGTGTGTGCTCGAAGCTATTTCCTTTAGACTCTGCAATTACATCTTTTTGTTTCTTGTTTACACTAGTTAGGCATAATGGACAACAAAGAGCTTCTTATTCTATTTCCTGATTTAAGACATGGATGGTTTGATACAAAAATTAAAAAACCTATGGAACCTTATTTACATGATAGTAGCAATGTTATTAGTATGAATGCAATTACTGCTAATGCTATGAAGAAGTCTAAGCTTGGGGAAGCTGGTTTACATAAAAATAATCTTTTTAGCTCCTCCGCTTTGGAAGAAATATTTTGTTCTGATAATGCTTTATCTCCCATATGCGATAACTTTAATGATGCTTCTGATATTTTAAATCCACCTGCTGAAAGTATTCCGTATAAAATACCTATGAAAATTATTGAACGTGTTATGGATAACCGCTATGAAGGGGATGGAACTGTCAATCCTAGGAATCATTTACTGTTTTTGCATGAATTATGCGGGTTATTCAAGTGTGCGTATTTCAATGGATGAAGTTAGAAAGAAATTATTTGTTATGTCGCTATCTGGTGAAGCGGCGCATTGGTATAAACTATTGAAGGACGGGCGCTCTCTTGATTGGAAAGATATTGTGCCTCTATTTTATTCCAAGTTCTATCCTCCAAGTGAAATTCACAAAGATCGAAACCATATATATAATTTTTGGCCTCATGATGGAGAGAGTATTGCCCAAGCATGGGAGAGATTGAAGACTTCAATGCTCAAATGCCCCAATCATGAGCTTCAGGTAATATCATCATTGATAATTTCTATGCAAGACTTTCTTTTCAAGATAAGACCTTGCTGGATACTACTTGTTCTGGATCATTCACGAGCAATAAAGAAGAGTTTAAAAGGGACCTTCTTGATCGATTAAGGAGAACGCTGAAGATTGGGAGAACGACAAAGGTAAAGAGTCGTATAAACTATGATTATGAATGCATTGAAACTTTTATGAATACTGATAAATTTCGAAATATGAGTGCTACTTATGGTCTTGACTCTCAAGTTGCTGCAAATCTTTATAAAGCCTTTGCTTCTCATTTAGAATTGCCTAAAAAGAATTTTGATAAGTATCATGAACCTTTTAAAGAGGCTTGCATGAAGAATGACATTGTTGTTAATGATTGCAATAAGCATGCTCAAACTCCTAAGAATGCTATTTCCTATAAGCATGTTAATTTTTGTGGAATACATAGACCTTGTGGAATTAATCAAATAGAAGATGAATATTGTATCCATCACAGAAATGAAAAAACTAGAAAGTGGTCTAGAGCTCTAGATGATCTTGGAGAAAAAGTGTGTGCCCTCTATCCTTTTATTTGTGAACTTTGCCATAGAGTTGGTCATTTTAATTTTCAATGTTCCTCCAATGATAATTCAAACCCCATGAGTGCTGCAAATTTGTATTGTGATGATGAAATTATTCCTAATCAGCATGATGAACTTACCTTATTTTTGAAGTGTGAAGAATTATCAAGAAAAATTTCTTTGTTAAATATTAACGATCTTGATATTGATGATGTCCTGCATGGTTGTCTTTCTTATTGCATTGATAATAGCCATACAAATACTTACATACAAAATATTTTAGAAGATGACACCTTGCCAAAATATGATAGGACCGCTGTGTGTTTTCAACTAATTAATGAAAAGGAGGGATCCTCCCAAGTTTCTTCTATTGTTTCTAAAAGTAAATCAGGTTATGCGGACAAGCCACCCTTCAAGCCTCTTCCTCCTAAAGAAGGGAATGAGGAGAAGGAAGAGAAGAGGAAGAAGAAGGAGAAGAAGAAGGGAACAAAGAAGAAGAAGAAGAAGGAGAATAAAAAGAAAGAGGTAACGGCGTATCCCGCGTGAACGAGATAACGCTAGGTAACCGTAAGTATGTTGCTCCTAATGATTATTGTGATAATGAATCTGAATACGATGATCTTCCTATGCCCTTTACATACATTAACGATCATGATTTGAATGAGCACACTACCTTTGATATTGGAAATCTCTTTGGTACTGATTATGAAAGTGATGATGATAGCATTATTCATGTCCCCTTAAACGATGATATTGAAAGCCCTAAGCTTGTGGATGTTGTGCTTGAAGATCCTATATTTGAGACTTCTACTTTTAGTGAAAATGATGATATTACATATTCTGGTTTAGATAATTGCTATAGAGATGTATATGACACATGTTACAATTATCCTTATGAAACTTGTCATAGTTATGATGGGCTTGCTAAAAACCATTCCCTTAGTATGCAACTTGTTTACCATGTTCAAATTCTTGATAATAATCTTGCTCCAATTACTATTAATGAGAATAACTCTTCTTATGCCAAAATTAATGATACTTCTATGCATATGAACCATGATAAGAATGTTTTAAGTGACGGGTATATTGTGGATTTCATCAATGATGCTACTGAAAGTTATTATGATAGAGGGAAATATGTTTATATGCATCTTAATAATATTAAGTTTCCCCTCTTTATGTTGAGAATCTTTAAGTTACTCGTGTTTTATCCTCTTATGCTTGTCACTTTGCTCTTCATGAATTCATTTGTGTATAAGATTCTTCTGCATAGGAAGCATGTTAGGCTTAAATGTGTTTTGAATTTCCTCTTGAAGCTCTCTTTTGCTTCAAATACTATTTCTTGCGGGTGCATCACCAAAATTGCTGAGCCCATCTTAATGGCTATAAAGAAAGAACTCCTTGGGAGATAACCCATGTGTTATTTTGCTACAGTACTTTGTTTTATATTTGTGTCTTGGAAGTTGTTTACTACTGTAGCAACCTCTCCTTATCATGTTTTTGTGCCAAGTAAAGTTTCTATGTCAAAGTTGATGTTATATTTGGGATCGCTGCAGAAACAGCATTGCTGTCTGTCACGAATCTGGGCACAGTTTTCTGTAGAAAATTAAAAATCTGCCAATTTACGAGCGTGATCCTCAGATATGTACGCAACTTTCATTAGTTTTGAGTTTTTCCATTTGAGCAAGTCTGGTGCCAGCTTTAAATTCGTCTTTACGGACTGTCTGTTTTTGACAGATTCTGCCTTTTATTTCGCATTGCCTCTTTTGCTATGTTGGATTCATTTCTTTGATCCATTAATGTCCAGTAGCTTTATGCAATGTCCAGAAGTGAAAAGAATGTTTGTGTCACCTCTGAACATGTGAATTTTTGATTATGCACTAACCCTCTAATGAGTTTGCTTGAAGTTTGGTGTGAAGGAAGTTTTCAAGGGTCAAGAGAGGAGGATGATATACTACGATCAAGAAGAACGAAAAGTCTAAGCTTGGGGATGCCCCTGGTTCATCCCTGCATATTTCAAGAAGACTCAAGCATCTAAGCTTGGGGATGCCCAAGGCATCCCTTCTTCATCGACAAAGTATCAGGTTCCTTCTCTTGAAACTATATTTTTATTCGTCACATCTTATATACTTTACTTGAAGCGTCTGTATGCTTTTGTTTTTGTTTTTGTTTGAATAAATGATTGTTGGGAGAGAGACACGCTCCGCTGGTTCGTATGAACACATGTGTTCTTAGCTTTTAATTTTCATGGCGAAGGTTGAAACTGCTTCGTTAATTGTTATATGGTTGGAAACGGGAAATGCTACATGTAGTAATTGGTATAATGTCTTGAATAATGTGAAACTTGGCAATTGTTGTGCTCATATAGATCTTGTTTAAGCTCTTGCATCATGTACCTTGTACCCATTAATGAATAATTACATAGAGCTTGTTAAAATTTGGTTTGCATGATTGGTCTCTCTAAGTCTAGATATTTTCTGGTTGAGGTGTTTGAACAACAAGGAGACGATGTAAAGTCTTATAATGCTTACAATATGTTTATATGTGAGTCTTGCTGCACCATTTCATACTTGAGTTTGCTTCAAATAACCTTGCTAGCCTAAACCTTGTATCGAGAGGGAATACTTCTCATGCATCCAAATACTTGAGCCAATATTCATGCCATTTGTGTCCACCATACCTACCTACTACATGGTATTTCTCCGCCATTCCAAAGTAAATTGCTTGAGTGCTACCTTTAAACCATTCAAAATTTATCACCTCTGATTTGTGTCAATGTTTTATAGCTCATGAGGAAGTATGTGGTGTTTATCTTTCAATCTTGTTGGGCAACTTTCACCAATTGACTAGTGGCTTCATCCGCTTATCCAATAATTTTGCAAAAAGAGCTGGCAATGGGATTCCCAGTCCCAAATTAATTAACAAAAATAGACACTCCTCCATGGTATGTGATTGTTGGACGGCACCCGAAGGATTCGGTTAGCCATGGCTTGAGAAAGCAAAGGTGGGGAGGAGTGTCATCATAATAAAACTAAAATTAAAAGGCACTCCTTCGTGGTATGAGATTGTTGGGCACCCGAGGATTCGGTTAGCCATTTTGTGAAAGAAAGGTTGGAAGGAGTGCCACCCAAAAACAAAATAAAATGGGAGCCGCTCTTTGAAGGTTTGCCTGGCAAGGGGGTTAGAGTACCCGCTACCATTCGTTGACAACAACAAACACCTCTTAAAACTTTACTTTTATACTCTCTTGATGTTTTCAAAATAAAAGCTCTAGCACAAATATAGCAATCGATGCTTTCCTCTTTGAAAGGCCATTCTTTTACTTTATTGTTGAGTCAGTTTACCTATTCTTTCTATCTTAGAAGCAAACACTTGTGTAAATTGTGTGCATTGATTCTTACATGTTTACCTATTGCACTTGTTATATTACTTTGTGTTGACAATTATCCACGAGATATACATGTTAAAGTTGAAAGCAACCGCTGAAACTTATATCTTCCTTGTGTTGTTTCAAAGCTTTCCACTAAGAATTTATTGCTTATGAGTTAACTCTTATGCAAGACTTATTGATGCTTGTCTTGAAAGTATTATTCATGAAAAGTCTTTGTTATATGATTCATTTGTTTACTCATTATCTTCATCATTGCTTCGAATCTCTGCATTCATCTCATGTGCTTTACAATAGTATGATCAAGGTTATGATGGCATGTCACTTCAGAAATTATCTTTGTTATCGTTTTACCTGCTCGGGACGAGCGAACTAAGCTTGGGGATGCTGATACGTCTCCAACGTATCGATAATTTCTTATGTTCCATGCCACTTTATTGATGATATCTACATGTTTTATACACATTATATGTCATTATTATGCGCTTCCGGAACTAACCTATTGACGAGATGCCGAAAGGCCGTTTTTGCTGTTTTTGGTTTCAGAAATCCTAGTAACGAAATATTCTCGGAATCGGACGAAATCACCGCCTAGGTTCCTATTTTTCCCGAAGCTTCCGAGCAGGAGGGACGAGAGGGGAGCCGGGGGGCCCCACACCACACCCCGGCGCGGGCCAGGGGGCGCCCCCTAGGGTGTGGGCACCCCGTGGCCCCTCCAACTCCCTCTCGTCGCCTATTTATTCGTCCTGACCTAAAAACACCGATACGGAAGACGAGACGCGAGAAAACCTTCCGAGCCGCCGCCATCGTGAAATCAAGATTCGGGGACAAGTCTCTGCCCGCACCGGACGGGGAATTGCCCCGTCGTCTCCACCGCCATCTTCACCGCCATCGCTGCCTCCATGATGAGGAGGGATTCACCCCGGGGCTGAGGGCTCCTTGTAGCTATGTGGTTCATCTCTCTCTTTATGTGATCTAGTTGAATATCGTCTATGTGCTACTCTAGTGATGTTATTAAAGTACTCTATTCCTCCTCCATGTGTGTAAAGGTGATAGTGTGTGCACCGTGTGAGTACTTGGCGTAGGCTATGATTATGATCTCTTGTAGATTATGAAGTTAATTATTGCTATGATGGTATTGATGTGTATTATTCCTCCTACATATGCATGATGGTGATAGTGTGCATGCTATGTTAGTTCTTGGTGTAATTATGTTGATCTATCTTGCACTCTAAGGTTATTTAAATATGAACATTGCATTGTGGAGCTTGTTAACTCCGGCATTGAGGGTTCGTGTAATCCTACGCAATGCGTTCATCATCCAACAAAAGAGTGTAGAGTAGTCCTATTATGTGATCATTGTTGAGAGTGTCCACTAGTGAAAGCGGATCCCTAGGCCTTGCTTCCAAGCATCGAATCTCCGTTTGTTTACTGTTTTGTTGCATGTTTACTCGCTGCCATATTTTATTCAGATTGCTATTACCACTCATATACATCCATATTACTTGTATTTCACTATCTCTTCGCCGAACTAGTACACCTATACACCGACAAGTGTATTTGGTGTGTTGGGGACACAAGAGACTTCTTGCTTTGTGATTACAGGGTTGCTTGAGAGGGATATCTTTGACCTCTTCCTCCCCGAGTTCGATAAACCTTGGGTAATCTACTTAAGGGAAACTTGCTACTGTTCTACAAACCTCTGCTCTTGGAGGCCCAACACTGTCTACCAGAATAGAAGCACCCGTAGACATCATGCCCAAGGACATAAATCTTTTGAGTGCACAAACACAAGAGTTATGATAACTCGGAATGATGGGAATGTGGACTACTTAAGTGAAGATGCATATGAAGCCTTGGTGCAAGCCGCAACAACACTTGAAGATGAGGAGATGGAAAACCATGGGAATGTCTTATGCGAGCACGATGCAAGCCCATCACTTGTGGTGACCAAAGTCTTGACAACCCATGCAATTACTAATGAAGACCAAAGGTGCAACATCTTCCAAACAAGAGCCGGAATCAATGGCAAGTCCATCAAAGTCATCATAGACGGAGGTAGTTGCCACAACCTTGCAAGCACCGAACTATGCTCCAAGCTCAACCTCCTGCTACGGAAGCACAACAATCCTTTCCATATACAATGGCTTAGTGACAACGGAAATGTGAAGATCCAACACACCGTCACAATATCCTTCAAGATCGGCGCCTATGAAGACACCGTTGATTGTGATGTCGTGCCTATGACGGTGTGCCATGTTACTTGGTCGCCCTTGGAAATATGACAAGAAAGCCAACCATGATGGTCACACAAATGACTATAGCTTCAAGGTCGACGACAAGTACTTCATCCTACGCCCAATGACTCCTAGCCAAGTAATTGCGGACAATGCAAGGGCTTTAGCGAGGGCTAAGGAAGCTACCATCCATAGTGAGATGAGAGGTGAGAGAGTGATCCACCAAAAAGAGAGTGAGCGCCACAAACCATATGTGAGCGAGATGAAGAGTGTCCTCCTAGCCACCAAGAGTGAGATGAGAGAAGTGAACCACACCCCATCCACCAAAGTGCCCTCCGTGCTCACTTGCAAGGGACCATCTTCGGAGACTAACAACTTAACAACACTTCCTTCGTCTTTGTTGTCTCTTTTGAAGGAGCCTCAAGATGTCTTCCTCAACAATCTTCCTCTAGGACTACCACCGCTCCAAGGCATAGAACCCCACATCGACCGCATGCAAGGCGCCACACTACCAACATGTACCGCTTACCGCACCAAACCCGACGACCAAGAAGAAGGGCAACGTCAAACTCATGATCGTCAAGCACACGGGTATGTTCATGAAAACCTTAGCCCAAGTGTGGTTTCGACGATTCTTGTCATGCCTTTGGGTTGTTCCATATCCTTGTCACTCTTTTTGCGTCTTATGCAACTTGTCTTGAAACATCTTGTTGACAAGAGTGAGGATACCCTCATGTGTCCCATGAATCTCAAGGATCATATTGTATATGTGAGAGAAGCATTATGCATCTTATGGCCATTTACACACAAAAAGTTGATTTCCTTTGGATTTGCGGTTTCCTCCATTGGCATTGAAGTGAATTATTCAAACTTTGAGGATATACATAAGTGGCCATGCCAACCACAAGTGCGCAAGCTCGAAGCTTCCATGCCATTGCCATTTTCCATTCTCGCCATACGCACAACATTAGCACCATTGTTTGCCTTTTGGATGTTCCGTTTGTTTGGGACAACGCTACACAACATGCTTTTCATGACTTCAAAATGAAACTTCACTATACACCACTCCTTGTCCTACCAAAGGTTGACTACACCGATACAATATTTGTTCCCATTTTTACCAAGTGTTCCATTGAAAAAGAATTGGTTGATTTCCTTCCACATGATGATTTTTTATCCAAAGAATACAAAATTGGCATACTCGATTCTTCTTTGCGAAAGTTGCTTTTATCCAAGTTCTTGTTCGGATGCAACACCCCACCTCCAATTCTTCATGAGAGCACCAACATGGACTTCGACAAGCACACCATCACCATGAAGAAAATACATGAAGGCACAAGAGCAATCATACAAGCTACCCGCCTCAACGCCAAGAAGAAGGGACGAGATAAGACGCTTACCATGCTACCCACACACCACCATGACAACAAGATGATGAGAGACATCAAGCTTCAAGGCATACAACGCCCCATGTGTTTTCAAGCTAAGTCCATTTCCAACCCCTATACCAATGCTCAAACTTTTGATGTGGTAGTTAGAGTCCATCCTTTCGATCAATGCAAGCCATGCTCTCGAACGGTTAATGCTTCACACATGCATACATTGTTGCTTAGGGAGAACATTCGACTACATGGACGACCAACAACCATCGCCACGGACCATGACACGTGCTTCATGAACTTCAAGGGTACGACCCTCAAGACCAAGTACGCCATCAACATCAAGGATAGGATACCACGTCAAGGACATGACGACACTCTAGAGTCGAGGACGACTCTTTTCCAAGGGGGGAGATGATACGGGGTGGCCTTTGGACACCGCCGCCTCAAGACCGACAAGCCCTCCTCGTGGTCCAATGACACGAGCTCGAGCCCAAGCACTACGCCAAGAGGTGAATTCGCTCCTCTCTACATATGCCTTTGACACCCCTTGGATGGCGTGCTACTTCATGCCAATATCCTATGTTCAATCAGGTACATCGACGAAGACGCAAGCCATGGAGACCAAGCCAATGAAGAGAGAGTTGGAAATGATGAAGATGAGCAGCCAGTGCCGGAACTTCCCTCCCAGACCGGAACTTCCGCCGATACCTCCAGATGCTTCCAAGATGCCGTCCCGCCGGAGGAAAGGATCCAGCGGAACTTCCGCCCGAGGAACCGGAACCCCGCCACGGAACTTCCGCCCAAGTTCCGCTCAAGTTCCGAAATTACGCCAAAACGCCCCGGATGTTACTGCAAGGAAATGGGCCATTTTGAACTTGGCCGGAACTTCCGCCGTGGAACTTCCGCCCAAGACGGCGGAACTTCCGCCACCCCGAACTTCAGCACAATAATACTTTTCAGCGTGTAACTTACCCCTTCGCCCCTACTATAAATAGCCTAGTTGGCTCAGATCTGAGATTAGGATTGATGTGAAACTAAAACACGAGCTTTGCTCTTGACCCTTGTGGGAACCCTTCTAGATCTACCATCTACGAAGTTATCAACTCTTCTAGGAAGTCGATCTCTTCCATTCTAGGAATTCTAGTGTTTGGATCTTTTGCTATTTGCAATTCTATCTTTGCGCTTTTTTCCTCTTTGGAACTCTATCGATTTCTATTGCCAATCTTTTGTGAGGGCTTCTACTCCTCGTGAGTCTTTTACCTCGCAATTCTATTGGGTTGGTGTATCGGGCCAACGAAGAACAACCGGTTTGTGTGTGTGCGTTGTGTTTGTATCTCCGATCCACCCCACCTACCACCGTGTTCTTCGCGTTCCTCCACCTTCCCCCACGAATCCCTTCAAATCCGTGAAGATCGGGCACATCCCTGGGCTTAGCCCTTATCACTCACCCTATGCTCGGATGTTTATGCCCATGCGGCCTAGATACAAGAGGAAAAGCCCACTCCATAGGTTGGAAAAAGCGCTGGGCGTAAGCAAGGCGATTGGCATTCGCCTAGTGCCTAGGCGGTGCTTAAGCATCCTAGGCGCAACCTAGGCAGGCATATAGTTTGTACTATAAAGTGTGTAAATAGGTTATCATATGTGAATATACATTAATCAAGAGCATGTTAATGAGTAAATTACTATCAACTACCATTAGAATATGGCCCATATGTCTCGACAGTGAAATATGTCATGATTTCTTCACGGGGAAGACAATTTCATGGTTGCCCTGCCTAGATTTTCTCTTATGTCCTAGGCGAGGCGTTTGTCCATCGCCTAGTGCTTAAGCGCGAGTAAGCGTCTCCTACGCGTCGCCTTTTCCAACCCAAAAGCCTAGACCGAAGGGAGGAGCAAAAATCTCCCCTATAAGTTGGTTGGGACTAAACTTGAGCAACCTCCACCGGCGCCAACGACAAACCTAACATCGATGTTAGGTACTAAGCGTTGCCACTGTCTTTAGTTCCACCTCACTAGTGGGAGGGGTTGCGAGTAGCTTATCAAGGGGAGTAGCCACCTCACATCAGGACAATCTTTTGGGATGGAGAGGGCTCTTCGCTTGTCGGCTGGGCCAGATGCGCCAAACTTGCCCGAAACGCAACACGAGTGTGTGAAGTTGGGCCTGGAACGCTAACAATGGTATCGGAGCCAACATCACCATTCCCGCCTAGGGGGCTTCCTAGAGGAATATGGTGTGGCTCTACGGCGGACAACATGGTGGTGGTGGTCTCCTTCTTCGGTCACGGGGATGACAAGGAGCAGACGGTGGGGGATCCTGGTGTTGGCGGCACTTCGATTTTGGCAACTCCTAGATCGTGTTTCGGAGACCTAACATGGGGACATCGGGCGGCTGAGTTCTCGGGTGTGGTGTGCGGATGCTTCCGGGTGAAAGCTCGATGACAACGGTGGCGATGCCTACGGGTGTTGTAACCCTCTTGGGGCGTCGTTGTGGGTATCCTCCCCGCGATACAACTTAGGGTGAAAAGCCCAGACCTCACGCTCGTCGATGGCGGCGCAATACGTCGTCGTGGAGTCCCGATTGAACTCGGTTTCGTGCCAATGTCCTCGGTGGCAAGTTCGGGTTTTTGTGGTCTTTTTGTTTTTTTGTCTTTTCTTTGATTTGCTATGTAAAAAGGTTCTCCTCTCCACCTTCTATCGGTTCGTTCATTGCGGATTTATTTATAGCGAGGCGAAAGCCTATTTCGAGAAGAGTGATGTGGTCAGTGACTTTAGTCCAACCTTGCTAGCGGGAGGGGCGACGAACAGCTTATAAGGGAGAGTAACCATCTTGTGGGCCTGAGCCCATAAACGGGCCAAAATCGAAAAATAACCGCCAGTTTACGGGTTTGGGCTAAAAAAATGGCGCCGATCAGTTACCGTAAAAGGGCCAAAACCGAAAAAAAAATTTCGGGCCGAGACCAAAAACCCAAAACGACATGTATTTGTAGGGGTCGCTCGAGCGAACCGAACGCTCGATCCTTATCTAGGGCGCGCTGAAATTTCAGCTGACGGAACCGCTCGCTCTCTCCCTCCCCGCGCAGCCACCACACTCCGCCGCCGTCGCACCGCCCGATTCGCCCGAGCCCCGCACCCCGGAGCTTGCGTAGGTCGCCCCACACCCCGCCCGCTGTTCCTCGCCCAACTCCGGGTGCCGCCGCCGCATCCCCGTCCGAATCGAGGATGAGCTCGGGCGACGAGTTCGTCGATATCGATCTGTCGGATTCGTCGAGCTCGGACGATTCCGACCTCGACGAGCTGCTCCAGGACGACGAGATGGAGGCCACCATGCTCCTCCTCTCCGTCAAGGAGCTGGAGGACCGCGCAAAGCTGCTGAATCGGAGGTGCGGCTCCGTGTTTGGCCGGAACCACATCCAGCGGAATCGCCTCCTCGGCCACGAGCAGCTGATGGAGGACTACTTCGCCGAGGTACCTACCTATCATCCCCATCTATTCCGTAGGAGGTTTCGCATGTGGCGTAGCTTGTTCGTCCGAATCATCAAGGCCTGCGAAGCAAATTCGAATTACTTCAAGCAACGTATGAATGCCGCCGGGGTGATGGGTTTCAGCGCGTTCCAAAAAATCTCTACTTCCATGAGGGCAATTGCGTATGGCATCCCTACGGATTACACCGATGAGTATCTTCGAATTGGCGAAGATACTACATTGGAGTCGGTGCGCAGGTTTGCTCGCATGATTATCAAGTTGTTTGGGCCAACCTATCTCCAAGCTCCCAATGAGGATGACAACAAACGATTGATGGAGATAAATGAGAAAAGAGGTTGGTGAGACATGGTTGGTAGTCTTGATTGTATGCATTGGACATGGAAGAATTGTCCTAAGGCATGGCATGAACAGTACTGTGGCAAAAGCAAAGATGCAACCATTGTACTTGAGGCCGTTCATCGCAAGATTTGTGGATTTGGCATTGCTTTTTTGGTTTGCCGGGGACACTCAATAACATCAACGTGCTGCAAAGGTCCCCTTTGTTTGCCAAATTAGCAAATGGGGAAGCACCCACTTGCAACTACAAGGTCATGAACAATGAGTACACAATGGGATACTACCTAGCCGATGGCATCTATCCAGATTGGGCAACTTTTGTGAAGTCTGTCAAGGATCCCCAAGATAGAATAGAAGCTGAATTTGCCAAAGCTCAAGAAGCAGCTCGCAAGGACATTGAGAGAGCTTTTGGTGTTTTGCAGGCAAGGTTTGCCATTGTTCGTGGCCCAGCCCGAGTTTGGGACAAGAAAACCCTTGTCAACATCATGACATGTTGTGTGATTCTTCACAACATGATCATCGAGGATGAAAGAGAGTTGAGCTTGCCCTGCTTCTATGACAATGTTGGCACCCGAGTGAACCCAACGCAATCCGGATCGCATTAAAGCTTTCCTTGAAACTCATCGGCCGTCGCGTGTGATCCTACCATTCCATTCATTTGTTTGTCACATGTATTGTTGAGACATTTGTTCATTTGTCCAATTTTCCGAGAGATGTTGTAATTTGGTTGAGACATTTTTATTTGTTCAATTTTCCCAAAGCTATTGTAATAATTTAGTTCAGACTATTTTTTATGTGTTGTAATAATTTGGATGATTATTTGATTAATTATGATCAATTGTTCTATCTGTTGCATATGAATTCTATGAAAAACCATGCCTTTACGGGTTCGGAAAATGGCTGACGTAGAACAGAGCTCGTAACCAAAACTGAAAAACAGAATATTCTGTTCCAGCCATTTTTCGGCCCGTAAACACGAGTTCGGTGCACTGAACTACGGGTTTTCGGTTCGCGTTTTTATGGCTCTGCTAGAGATGCTCTAACACCTCATTTTGCCCCGTTTCCTTTTTTTTTCTTATGCATTCAGCAACAATGGGCTATACTTGTTGATTGCTTTACCATCACAATATATGCGGTGAATATTCCACCACATAAAATTCATGAACGTTTCAAATTCAAGTTTGCAGATGACTTGAACTTGAAACCTTCAGCACACAACTTCCAAAAGGGAAAAAAATGAACTGTGGCAGTGCCACTTGGCAGATTGCCTATTTTGGGCCGTGCTGCTGTGGCCTCTTTTTGTCGCCACTGGGCCAGCCTTTCTCGATGCCTGCGTCTCTCTCTCTTGCGCCGCCAGATGAACCCCCACAAGCCGGAACCGGCGAACGGCGGCCGCCGCCATCTTTTACCCGAGCACCGCGTAGAGAGCGGAGGTCAGCGATCGCCGCTCCATCTCCTATATTTCGTTAGTCTTGCTTGTAGACGCTGATTGCGCGTTGTGGCGTGGGAGATTTGTGGTTCCGGATGCTGGCCTCCTTGATTATCGATCGCAGATCGCCCATCTGGCGCCTGCTCAAGAATTAGCCCAGACCAAGCTACCAAACATTTTAGGTAGAAAAAAAAGGATAGGAGCAAACTCCAACGTAGACTTCGATTCAGAAAAATGCCATAGCAGGGTCAGTTGGTCAGCTTCTTGGCCTAATGTTGACGTTTTTACTTTTTACAGACCCAGGCCTTAATATGAACCTTAACATTTGGTGGAAATTTGGTGTCCTCTTAATTTTTACTTCTATTTTTATTTTTTTCATTTTATGTGCTGTTTCGGAAGCATGTATATGAGTCAATGAGTTCCGAGTGTATGCTTGCCATAGCATTGAGTTAGTACTGCTTCATTAGAAGGGTAATTTTCCCCACACAGTCGAAGCCCCATAACGTGTACTGATTTTGCACCTCAACTCTCCACAGTGTGGAATTCTTAAGGAACGTGATGGGGATGAACTGTGTAAATAGTTATAATCTGTACACTTGTTTACCATAATATGGAATACAATTGAAGGGAGGGAGGGGGGGGGGGGATTACAGAGTTAAAAAAATGGTAATCTGTCAGAAGCTTTGTCAAAATAACTGTAACATCTTTCAGTAGTAATTGTATGAACCTACATCTGCTATGTGCGCTGGACTACAATATAATCATGTGTAAAGGCATTCTATCTTAACTGAATTTTGCATCTGCAGTTTGCCGTCTACACTCTCCAGGAAGGAGACTAGTTCCTGTATCGTTGGTCTCATGCAAGGATTACGGCTGATGCATTTGCAAGCTGCTTCAAGCACCTTCATCATCTGGTCTTCATACCCTTTACCCTGAAGTGTAGGATCCAGGACCTCAAGCTGCTTCCCTTCTGATATCATATCTTGTACCCAGTTGACGAGTTCTTTTGATGAGGACAAGACCAGGACAGGCCGTCTTCCCGTGAGCAGCTCAAGCAGGACCATGCCAAAACTGTACATGTCACCTCTCAGTGTAGCAACCCATCCTTGTCCATACTCAGGCGGAATGTAGCCCAGAGTACCAACTAACTCAGTTGTGAAATGGGTTTTACTGTCAATCAATCTGGAGAGCCCAAAATCTGCGACATAAGCTTTGAATTCTCTGTCAAGCAGGATGTTGCTGGACTTGATGTCACGGTGGACAATGTGAGGCTTGCAGACACCATGGATATAAGAAAGGCCCCGGCTTGCTCCTTGTGCGATCTTGAGCCGTGTCGGCCAGTCAAGAAACAAGTTGGCATCACCATCGCTGTTGTGAAGCCAATCATCCAGGCTGCCATTCTCCATGTAAGGATATATGAGGAATCTTGAATCTCCCTGTATGCCGTAACCCCAGAGTGGTACAAGGTTGTCATGCTGTGCCATTGAGAGTGCATCAACCTCTGCAGTGAATTCCCTGTCCATCAGACACATAGCATCATTAAGCTTCTTGATGGCCAGCTTAGAGCCATCAGGTAAATCAGCCCTATAGACCAGCCCATAGCCTCCGCACCCGATGATGTTCTCCTGGTGAAAGTTATTTGTAGACTTCATGATGTCAGCGAATGTGAGGTTACTGTCTTCTCCCTTTCCTCGTGGCACTATCACTAATGATTCTTCTGAACCAATCTCAATTGAATATACTTCCACATCTCCACTGTTGCTGCTCCTGTTCTTGATTGTTGCAAGGAGACACCCGAGCACGGAAAGAGTAGCGGTTCCACCAAAGAACACACCGAATGTAATTGCAAAAATGGATTTCTTGCTCCAGTGTTTTCTAGAGCCTGACGGTCTTCCTGCTGAACCACAATTGCGATGGAGAATACGGCCACACAACTTTGGATTCCCTTCAAAGCTAGAACTTAGGAATGTACCAAACTGGACTCCGTCTGGAATTGGGCCTTCGAGGTCATTGTGGGAAATGTTGAATGCTGAAAGGAAGTGCAGGTTCTTCAGTGCTGATGGGATAATGCCTGTAAGATTGTTGCTAGACAAGTCGAGCACCCACAGATTTGTCAGGTTGCATAGCTGCTGTGGTATTTCTCCTGATAAGCTGTTGGAGCTGAAGTTCAGTATACCAAGTGAGTTCAACTGACCAATCTCCTCAGGGATCACACCAGTGAAGTTATTATTTCCCAGATTTAGCACTTTAGGGAAAGCACTTGATATACGATATTGACGTGATGGAGTTGCATAAACAGGTAGCTCAAAGGCTCTTGGGTCCAAACGTGGTGCCTTTGTCTTTTCTGAATTTAGCATTGACATCTCCATTAAGGCTCTTGGAATTTCGCCTGTAAGGCTATTATTTGATATGTCTAGGTGGAAAAGTAAGTTTAGGCTATTGATCCAGCCTGGTATTGGTCCACTGAGTTGGTTATTTTGCAAAAACAGCATCTCCAACTTTGTCAGCTTTGATAGCCAAAGGGGTATGTTTCCTGACAATGAGCAACCAGCTATGGAGAGAACCTGAAGGTTCTGAAAACCATCAACTATTTCATCTTCTGGCATGGATTCACCCATAAAGTTTGTCCCTCCGATAAGCAAGGAAGTGAGGTTCCTACAGTTCTTGAGTATCCGAATCGTGTTTGTGATATTTGTAAAATTGTTGAAACCAAGTGATAGGAAAGTAAGGGTTTTCAAACTGGCTATGTTTGGTGAAAGCTGCCCATACAAGTTGTTGCCAGATATGCGCAGTGCGGCCAGCTTGGTGCAAGAGTATATGCTTTCTGGAATTGTGCCGGTGAATTTGTTGTACAGAAGATCTAAACTCTTCAGATTGAGCAGGCTCGAGAAGTTAACCTTGGTAAGTTCCCCATCAAAGTGGTTGCTCTTGAGGTCAATTGTTATGAGATTTGTGCAGTTGCTCAGAGCTGACGGCAGCTCCCCTGACATGTTGTTGTTGTCCAGACGGAGCTCCTGTAATCTCTTGAGCTGACCAATTGAGTCAGGAATCTTGCCGCTGAAATTGTTCCCTCCAAGATCTAGAGTAGCGAGATTTCTGAGCTTGACTATTTGTGCACCATTGATCACTCCATGTAAACCATTGTCAGGAAGTGAGAGGTACTCCAGGGAGGAAGCATCGAAGAGTTCATTTGGTAGAGTCCCGCTGAGATTGTTGTGTCCAGCCTTGAGCACTCTGAGCATGGAGCAACTACCAAGTCCAGGAGGGATGCCACCTGTAAATTGGTTGTAGCAGAGTGCAACCACGGCTAGCGATGGTGAGCCTGTGCAGAAATGGCTTGGTATCTGCCCAGTGAAGCTGTTGTTGCTGGCATTGAGGGTGACTAGATTGCTCATCACCCCCCACGTGGTGGACGATGGAAACTGGCCTGTAAACAGGTTGCTCGAGATGTTCAGTACCTGCAGAGGCCGGACAGAGGTTAAAGATGGCACCTCTTGCATGTCTTCCTTGAGGCTGTTGAAGCTGACGTCGAGGACGATGATGCTGCTGGACGACACCAGCTCCAGTGGTAGGCCACCAGAGAGTGAGTTGTGGGACAGGTTGAGGCGCAGCAGTCCGGCGAGGTTGCCCAGGGACGGCGAGACGTGCCCCTCAAGGCCCTTGGAAGCCACGGAGACATCGGTGACTGTCCCATCCGCGCCACAGGTGACCCCTTCCCACACGCAGCAGTCGGTGCTGTTTTGCTTCCATGACGCCGAGAGGCCGCCGTCATGTGACAGCCCAGCATGGAACTGCAGGAGGGAGCCCTTCTCCTGCTCCGTGCAAGAACTGGCTGGAGAGGCCATGGAGAGCAGCAGCACCACCACAAGAGCATAGCCAAGGAAAGGTACAGGGAATCTGTTGCTGCACTTCTTGCATGAGGAGCGGAGCTGCTGCTGCTGCTGCTTCTCCATGGTTTTCCCGATCAAAGCTTTAGCATGAAAGCCAGATGGTTAAAACCTGATTCTGACTGGACCTGGTCAGGAAAGAGCATGAGGAGGAAGGAGGAGGTTTTGGGTCAAGGGTCAGAGGATCCACACTGGTGTTGTGTGCACTTGCCTCAGGCAGGCAGCAGCTTCCTGGTTCACACTAAAACATACACGTTTCGGTTGAGGCCACTCTGCAAATCTGCAATTATTTATCGAATCTGCAATTATCTATCGAAAAGCGCAAGCCCTCTTGCGCCAAAAAATAGCTGCTTTTGGTAGCCACCCTCTGATTCGTGATTATTGAATTGGTAATGGTACATGATGCACTTGTTTAATTGCGTTATGATCAGGTAGATACGATGCAATACGACATGACACGCAGAGCTTTTACCAACTTGACTATATTGTTACAGTCATTTTTTTATGGCATGGCAGCAATTATTGAGTGCTATTCTGGACAGTGATGACCATTGTTTGGTTAATTGTATTTTTACTGCTAGTCCGTTCACTCTTCTTTGTTATATTTCACATGCACAAAGTTTTTTTTAACTCAAGTTATTTTCTTATTTATATGTTCTACTTAGTATGATATGTGCTTGCAGTTGTTAGGCCACGAGATTCTCTTTCTAAACTAGTCTTTAGTGGCTTATGTGCTTGGTTTAGAGACTGAGTGGGCAATAATATTTTGTCTTTTTGATAAAGATATTTATTTTGGGGTAGTTGGTTTATTTTTCTCCTCAAATCTAACCCAGTGTTGGTTGGCTTCCAATTTGGCATACTTAGCCTCTCCAGTTTCAGAGGCTATAGGCCTGCAACAACTCTTTTTCGGGATATGACTTTTTTTTTTAGATATTGTTGTTTCGATCTCGTTAAGTACATAATGATATTCAAGTAGTGCTTCGTAGTTGCGAACACATCTAGTAAGCGCCAAGTTGCCTGCCACCTTGGCATGGATGAAGTTCCTAGTTGGCCACCTTGGCATATAGCGCAGAAGTTTACATGGGTGATTAGGGTCGTCGTGGTGAACATACTTCGTGCTTGAAGCAGTGTTTAAGTTGTTTTTTTTCAGTGGGCTGTAGCTAGACTATGGTGAGGTTTTGCCATACGTGGGACATGAATTATCTGTTGGGCTTCTTCTGTAGTACAAAACAGACCGATAGAGCCCATGCGGACTGAAGGCTACATTTCCGAGCCCAAAGCCTACCTGTTTAGGGACATGAATTATCTGTTGGGCTTCTTCTGTAGTACAAAACAGACCGATAGAGCCCATGCGGACTGAAGGCTTTTCCGTTTCCATCGCCTTGTGCTTCATCGGCACCATGCCTCCAGTCTACGCTGCTCTCGTCGGAACTGCCTCCTCCTCCACCGTCCGCGTATACACTCGCTTCCGCCCAACTGTTCGCCGGTGACTGTCCCTCTGCTGCAACGTCGGTCTTGGGGAGCCGCCGTGGGGAATGGCACGCCCCCAAGCTGCGGTCTCGGCAGCAGCGAAGTGCGCTCAACCTGCTTGACGGAATGCCGACCCGGTCGTCGTTGCTTGGATGGCGACTGTGGCCGTCGAGGATCTCGGGACGGCGTGTCGATCATGCTTGCGGCTCGGCCTTGCATGTAGGTTTCTTCACCACCTAAATCCGTTTGATGTGGTTGGTTCTTCTGATCCCCATTATTCCCCCCTGTACTACTGCTAGTGGCGGTATATTGTTAGTCACTTAATCTGTTATGCATAGCGACTTCCTGACATTCCATACACCTTAGTGGTAGTGCGTCCTCAGTTTACCATTCCAATCAGTCTACCAAACCAACTCCAACTCTGTTGGTTTTTACTTTTTAGTACATCCATTGATCCGGGGAAAACACTATGTTGTGTCTGCACTTGAATGGAAAACGTTTTCACTCTTTATCTGAGAACACAAGCCAATCGTTTCACATATTTATTCTCTTCTTTTTCCCACGCTTGTGAAGCTTAAGCATACACAATGCTTCAAGAAACATCGGGAAATAAAATGAAATAGAAAAAAAAAGCTTTCCTAAAAAAATATTATACTTTAAGTTCAAATTGACAACCTGTTGGGGGCTGTACAAAACAAAGTTTAAGGCTACTAGGCTAGTCAGAAGTAGTACTTCTAGTGAAGCTAGGGAAACTACATCTAACCTGTGCACCAAACGTACAATATTATGTACCATGTAGAATTCATCCAATCTTGGCCGACTTTTACTTCTGCAGGTCAGCATCTATACTGTCCAGGCAGGAAACTACCTCCATGATAACGGGCCTCCTGAATTGATCATGATCAACACACTTGCAAGCGGTTTCGAGCACCTTCAGCATTTGCCCTTCATACCCTGTTCCTCGAAGCATTGGATCCAGGACCTCTGTTTATTTACCCTCAGATCTCATCTATAGAACTCATGGGACAAGTTCTTTTGAGGTAGACATGACTGTAACAGGTCGCTTTCCTGTGAGCAGCTCAAGTAGGACTACTCCAAAACTGTATATATCCCATAGTGCCAACCAGCTCGGTTGTGACATGAGTTTGGTTGGGAAGGATCAATCTGGATAGCCCAAAATCTGCAACATAAGCTTTAAATTCTTTGTCCAGTAGGATGTTGAATGCTGAAAGGAAGTTCAGGCTGTTCAACCCAGCTGGTATTGCACCTGTGAGATTGTTTCTGGACAGGTCTAGCACCTACAAATTTGTAAGGTTGCAAGTCGATCGTGGGATCTTTCCTGATAACTTGTTGAAACTAAATCAAGTACAGCAAGCATTTTCAACTGGCCAATCTGTTGGGGAATCACACCTGTGAAGTAGTTGTGGCTTAGATTCAACACTGTTGGGAAAGATGTTACAACACGGTATTGAAGTGATGGACCACTATAAACAGGCAGTTCTAAGACCCTTGGGTCCCAATGAGTTCTGTTTTCCATTGACATTAGCATTGGCATCTCCGTCAAGGATAACGGGTTTTGTCCTGTAAGACTGTTGTTTTCGACAGAATTATGTATGCTTCAGCTCAAATCACCTTACATTGTTACATACTTTTACATGTCCATAGAATGAAATCACTCTCCACCCTATTTTATTTGGCAAACCTAAGAGCATCTCCAACAGACGCGCTAAAACCTCGCGCGCTATACCGGCGATTGGGCGCGCTGTATACCGCTCGCGCGCGGCATAGCGAATTTGCCCCCGGAGGCTGTATTTTGCGCGCGGTGTGCGAAAAACGCACCTCCACCAGAGGCGCTATTTTGCAGCGCGCGCGCGTCACAAACTGCTAAATCGGACCGTTTGTTTTTGAAAATTCATCAAACAAACTGAAATTTGATCGAAAATACGAATATATATTAAAAGTGCGCGATACAATACGACATTTTAACGAAAATACTAATAAAAACTACTCCTCGCCGTCGTCGGACTCCCAGTCGAAGTCGGAGCTGCTCATGTCGTGTCCGACACCGGCGTCGACGTCGTCGTGTACTGGAACTCGGAGGAGGACGAAAGGACGACGGTCGACGGCCCTGCGGCCTTCTCGTTCCTCCTCCTCCTCGCCGCCGCGTCGGCCCTCGCCTTCTTCCTCGCCGCGGAATCGGCGCGGCGCTTCTCGCGACTCGCCTTCTTCATCGCCGCCGCGCCGCCCCCCTCCTTCTCCGCGTAGAAGGCCGCCGTGGCGGCGACGCGCGCGCGCCCACGCAAGGCGGTTGCGCTCGTCCTGCTCCGCCACGCGCAGGCGCTGCTCGAGGTCGCGGGCGCGGCGCCGCTGCTCGTTCGTGATGAGCGGCGATGGCGGCGCGAGCATCTCCGCCTGCTCGCGCGTCCACACATCGTCGATTCATCCGCCGGGGGGCGGCCGAGGCGCCACGCGACGGCGTCGTAGGCTCGCGCCGCCTCATGCGCCGTGTCGTAGGTGCCGAGCCGGATCCGCTCCTCGCCGGAGCGAATCTCGGCGTCGAATCGGCCGCTCGGCCGTGCGCGGACGCCGCGGTAGCCGGAGGATGAGCGGCGGCGCGGCGGCATCTTCGCGTCGAGGAGGAACGGCCGGAGGCGGAGCGGCGCGGGAGGGAGAGCGGCGGGGAGAGAGAGGGCGGGAGGACGCGCGGGGAGGAGTGGCAGTTGGCCGCTTCGCGCGTGTCCTCTTTATGGCGCGCGCGGTAACGCACGCGGCAGATTTCGCGCGGGATAGCGCGAAAGCGCGCGGGCGGTAAATTTTTAGCGCGCGCGCAGTTTTCCCGCGTCCGCTGGAGCAGCGCGGCAGCGACCGCGCGCGGCAAAACGGCGGTTTTTTTGCCGCGCGAGGGTTTTAGCGCGTCTGTTGGAGATGCTCTAATAATGACTCACACCTATTGGAGAAGCTTGCTTGCTGGAAATGTTGTTAAACCTAAGTAACAGCCTAATATGAATAAGTCTTCATAAACCAAAGTAGACTGAAGTAGGATTAGCCAAAATACCTTGATAAGACTAATTGATCATACAACACCCCTACACCTAAGAATGCACTGAAGGCAATCATAAAGGCCACCTTGTAGTCAGTTTGTTTTCCTGTCAGAATGACGGATTGATGTGTTTCTGCAGAATCACATTTGTGAGTGAACATAGAGCCGCACAGCTTTGGGTTCTCATCGAAACTAGAATTTTGAAATGTATTAAACTGGCCTCCAGATGGTATTGGCCCTTCAAGGTCATTGTTTGAAATGTTGAATGCTGAAAGGAAGTGCAGGTTGTTCAATGCAGCTGGGATTGCACCTGTGAAATTGTTGCTGGATAAGTCTAGCACCTGCAAGTTTGTGAGGTTGCAAATCGATTGTGGGATTTGTCCAGATAACTTGTTGAAGCTGAAATCAAGTATAGTAAGCACTTCCAACTGACCAATCTGTAGGGGCATCACACCTGTGATGTAGTTGTGGCTTAGATTCAACACTCTTGGGTAAGATGTAATAAAACGGTGTTCTAACGCTGGACTGCTATATGTAGGCAGCTGAAAGACCCTTGGGTCCATATGAGCTGTGTTTTCAGCTGACTGTAGCGATGATATCTCCATTAAGGCTCTTGGAATTTCGCCTGTAAGGCTATTATTTGATATGTCTAGGTGGAAAAGTAAGTTTAGGCTATTGATCCAGCCTGGTATTGGTCCACTGAGTTGGTTATTTTGCAAAAACAGCATCTCCAACTTTGTTAGCTTTGATAGCCAAAGGGGTATGTTTCCTGATAATGAGCAACCAGCTATGGAGAGAACCTGAAGATTCTGAAAACCGTCAACTATTTCATCTTCTGGCATGGATTCACCCATAAAGTTTGTCCCTCCGATAAGCAAGGTAGTGAGGTTTCTACAGTTCTTGAGTATCCGAATTGTGTTTGTGATATTTGTAAAATTGTTGGAACCAAGTGATAGGAAAGTAAGGGCTTTCAAACTTGTTATGTTTGGTGAAAGCTGCCCATACAAGTTGTTGCCAGATATGCGCAGTGCCGCCAGCTTGGTGCAAGAGTATATGCTTTCTGGAATTCTGCCGGTGAATTTGTTTTTCAGAAGATCTAAATTCTTCAGATTGAGCAGGCTCGAGAAGTTAACGTTGGTAAGTTCTCCATGGAAGTGGTTGCTCTTGAGGTCAATTGTTATGAGATTTGTGCAGTTGCTCAGAGTTGACGGCAGCTCCCCTGACATGTTGTTGTTGTCCAGACGGAGCTCCTCTAATCTCTTGAGCTGACCAATTGAGTCAGGAATCTTGCCGCTGAAATTGTTCCCTCCAAGATCTAGAGTAGCGAGATTTCTGAGCTTGACTATTTGTGCACCATTGATCACTCCATGTAAACCATTGTCAGGAAGTGAGAGGTACTCCAGAAAGGAAGCGTCGAAGAGTTTATTTGGTAGAGTCCCGCTGAGGTTGTTGTGTCCAGCCTTGAGCACTCTGAGCATGGAGCAATTACCAAGTCCAGGAGGGATGCCACCTGTAAATTGGTTGTAGCAGAGTGCAACCACGGCCAGCGATGGTGAGCCTGTGCAGAAATGGCTTGGTATCTGCCCAGTGAAGCTGTTGTTGTTGGCGTTGAGGGTGACTAGATTGCTCATCACCCCCCATGTGGTGGACGATGGAAACCGGCCTGTAAACAGGTTGCTCGAGATGTTCAGTACCTGCAGAGGCCGGACAGAGGTTAAAGACGGCACCTCTTGCATGTCTTCCTTGAGGCGGTTGAAGCTGACGTCGAGGGCGATGATGCTGCTGGACGACACCAACTCCAGTGGTAGGCCACCAGACAGCGAGTTGTGGGACAGGTTGAGGCGCAGCAGTCCGGCGAGGTTGCCCAGGGACGGCGAGATTTGCCCCTCAAGGCCCTTGGAAGCCAGCGAGACATCGGTGACTGCCCCATCCGCGCTGCAGGTGACCCCGTCCCACACACAGCAGTCGGTGATGTTCCGCTTCCACGACGCCGCGAGGCCGCCGTCCTGCAACAGCCCAGCGTGGAACTGCAGGAGCGAGTCCTTCTCCTGCTCCGTGCATGAACTGGCTGGAGACGCCATGGAGAGCAGCAGCACCGCCACCACGATAGCACAGCCAATGAGAGGTATGGGGAATCCTCCATTGCTGTAATTCTTCCATGAGGAATGGAGCTGCTGCTGCTTCTTCTCCATAGTTTCCTGATCAAAGCTTTAGCATGAAACCTAGACTCTTAAACCTGATTCTGACTGGACCTGGTCAGGAAAGACCATGAGGAGGAGGAAAAAGGAGGTTTTGGGTCAAGGGTCAGAGGATCCACAGTCGTGTTCTGCGCACTTACGTCGTTCAAATGTGCAATAATCTATCGAAAAGCTCAGCCCTCTTGGCCAAAAAAAATTAGCAGCTGTTGGTAGCCACCCTTTGATTCCGTGATTATTGAATTGGTAATGAATGGTACGTACATGATGCACTTGTTTAATGGCATTATGATCAGGTAGATACGATACAAGATATAAGACGAAGAACTTTTACCAGCTTGACTACTGCTTACTATATTACGGTCTTTTCTTAGGGCATATCCAAGGGGCCGACGCATACCGCACGTCTAAAGTAGTCGCACACGTCCTTTGCATCGGTCTAAATTATCGAAATCGACCGCGCGTCTGTTTGTGCAGGGTTGCCCCTAGCGGCACAACGTAATTTTTTCCGTTTTGCATTCTTTCAACATAATTTACATAGTGAATAAAGGAAAATAAAAAATATAAATACTAAAAGGCGCATACGCCGCCTGCTACCCTAGCCTACTCCTCATCGTCGTCGCCAAGCACGACGAAGTCCGGTATCTGCCATGGCCAGTTGGCAACCGGTGGAACATACGCCGGTGCTGCCGGTGGTGGAGGTGGAGGTGGAGGAGCCCACAGGTTGAATGGTGGAGGTGGCAGCGTGTACGGGGCCGAGTTCTGCAACGCTTGTTGTAGGGCCTCGTCCTCCGTGAGGCATGGCGGCATGAGGTTCGTGGTGTACCGTGGCAGCGACGGCTGCACCGGTCCGTCCGCCTACGACACGAGGACGTCGAGCCTCTCGATCTCCTCATTGGTATTCGCCGTCGGGAACTCGAACTTCCAGCCCTCCGCCATGGCCGCCTGCCAGTCGTGGAAGACGCATGCGATGAAGTCGTCGTTGTCTTCCTTGGCCTCCTCGTTGTGGTAGACAAGCGTGTTGTCGTCGTCCTATAGAGGTGCAGGAGGAGCCGGCGGATGTAGTGTTCGACAGCGAGGCATCGGTGGCCGCTCGAACCGGAAGTCACGGTCGCCGAGGTAGCCCGCCTTCCTCCTCGGACCCTCCTCGGTCTGGCGCCAGATGTGTCATTATTTGACTCCAGGGCGAAGGCGGGATCATCGTGAGGGTCCGACGGCGGGTACCGCCGCCTGCACTGGATCTCGGCGCTCCTCTTCGGCTCGCGATGGGGCACCGGCGATACAGGCATCCGACGACAGCTGCGGTGACCTAGCATACCACTGCATTTATGTAGGGTCTTCTTCACAAATATCACATCCCTCAGAGTGGTACAACAGAATGAAGGGCCTTCTTCACAAATATCACATCCCTTAGAGTGGTACAACAGAAACATTGCAGGTTATAACACTCCACATTATTATTACAAACAAAGTTCTTAATCACTTGGTATTCTCATAGGTCTGATGAGAACACCCTAAGAGCTTACTTAAGTATCATTACAACTTTGAACTAGAAAGTAGACATGACGAGCTCAGCAACTTATTTAGGTAAGTCACTACGATGCTCGGCTCTGATATGTCTACGGTAGGTCTTTACTCCTCCGCATCCGTGTCATCTGCTCCGTAGAATATCTCATAGTCCACGCCTTCAACTCCTCCGGACAGATTTGGCTCCTCGTAGAACAACTCATACTCTCCTCCTGGTGCTCCGGTGTAGGCCTCCTCTTCGGTGTCACAGTCTAGCAAGGGTGTCGAAAGAAATTGAGTACAGAGGTACTCAGCAAGTTCAAAATAAAAGGTGTTTGATGCACTAGCTACGACCATTGATCAGAAAATCTCAGGTCAATGCATGTTTCTCAAACATTTCTTCAAAAGGTTTATTTTATTCTGAAAACTATGCCCACCAGTCTTCACAGGTTGACTAGAACTTCACGAAGTTCCTCTCCTGCCGTGTTCGCACTTCCTTTCCCGGAACAGGGAGTGACAACCACAATTCAATACACTCTACAGAGGTGTGTTACTTTTCTCATAAGAGAACTTATCATTGTTGCCAGCCGGGCGTATTTTCCCGTCCACACACTGGTGTGAGGCGCAGTATAAGAACCAAGTCAATCACTGCCTTCTCCGCGACCCTGCATACCCACCCTTTTGTCCATTCGCACATCCCCGGTAGACATCTCCTGATCATATGACTTTAGCCACGATGTGCTGCGGACAATCCATCATAGACGGTAGAGCGCCCTTCATCCACACGGATGGGGAGATTAAGTCCATCCCAAACTACTGAGTGTTCTCGCAACACACCAGATCTATCAAGTCCGTTGATATGCAGAAGGGAAAAGATACAACTGACTTCCCCAGAGCCATTATAGAGCTTATGGTTAACGTGATATGCACGGCGCTAGAATCACTAGACGACATTGGTGATTAGTCCTAGATGAGTAGAACCCTTGCAATGGAATCTCCACCATCAACACATACCATGGTTCCATTACCCACCACATAGTCATATTCATAATTGGAAAAGTAACATTTTATTTTCAATGCGGAGTGATAAATATATTGCTTTGCAAGTAAATTGATAGAACATAATCTATATGGCATGAGCAAGAGTGAACTTGCCTGGAGACTGCGAGATAGTGCGGCTCGAGGGTTTCGATGGAACCTGGACCTCGGGTTCTGAAAAAGAAGCATCATTGTCCGATAAGGACAATGTTATAAAATTCAAATGATGTATGCATGGTGGATTTATTTTTGGTTGAATCCCTTTCCCCGGAGTATTTCTTAAGATTTATGTGATTAAATCTTTCTTGGAATATTAATCCCTTAAATAATAATTTACAACTCTTTAGTATTATTTTAATGAGGATTTTCCTCAAAAGTAAAAGATTGGGAATATTATAATATCCCTTTTTAAAAATTGTTTTAACAAATATTTAAAGTTATTTGGAATTTTCCTTGATTTTTATATCCAAGGAAAAAATTAAAATTCTAAATTCCAACTTGGAATTCATTTTAAAATTTCCAGAATTTAAATTTGTATTTGTTGTTTTATTTCATATTTTATTTTGGTTATGGAATTTTAATGAATTATTCCTATTTTCTTGAATTTTTGGAGTTATTCTCGATTTATTTGCAATTTCTAAAGTGGAAGAGTTAAATTTAAAAGTGAAAAGGTTTAAATCCAATAGTGAAATGTCTAACTACCACTGGTTGAACCAGACCGGGCCGGCACAAACCGACCGAGTCGGTCCATTCCACCCCTCTCTCTCACACGAATCCCTAACCCTAACTCTCTCTCGCGATTCACTAGCGACCGAGTCGCCGCCTTAGTCGCCGTCACGCTTCGGCCAACTCCGGCCACCCCTGGCCTCACCGTTGGTCGCAATCGCTTCCCCTTGCGACGCTCTTCAATCCTATCCGCGTCGATCTGATGCGCGGCGTCTCCCTCTCTGGATCGCCTCCCCTCTGCATCTAGGGTTGTAACCCCTTGTTGTGTTCTTCGTCGATCCACGGCTCCAGATGCGGTGATGCCGTCATCGTCAATGTGCTGGCTACCTGGAACTTGGGTCGGCGCCGGTGGTGTTGTGGCGCCACTTGTGCCGCCGTCTCCAGGCATGCTGGTGCCTGTGGTGGTGATGGAGCTCGTCGGCTGACGTGGGCATAACCCTTCGGGTACTCGACATTGCCATACCCGGTGCAAACTATGAAGCTGGACCAGCACAGGGACTCGACGAGCTGGACCTGCACGCGCCTCAACTTGTACTACAAGGAAAGAAGACTCCAACACGAATCCTACTAGGACTCTTGTAAATCCTAGCTTGGCTGATATATAAAGCCAGGCAGGGGCACCCCTTAGGACATACACAATCAGAAACATAATTTTAGAGGCAACACGCCTAGACACCGCAATCCGCGGATTAGAACTAGACTAGATCCAACAACTCCACCTATGGCGGCCCCCTGTATACATATATTCATATAGTGGATTGCTAGCAGGACGTAGCGACCCTCCACCGCGGGGCGTGAACCTGGGTACGTCGTGTACCGCCTCGCTCCCGGAACTTCCGTCGTCGCCTTTCTCTAAAACCCAAGCCCCTCATGATGGGCATTGCCGAGGAACCGCCTCGTCAATTGGCGCCGTCTGTGGGAAAAGCGGCGACAGGATTTCGTCATCCGGGCGGGATTCTTCATCTACGTCGGCGGCCAGAACGCATCTGGCAAAATTCATCTATACCAAGCATGATCAACCTCATCAAAGACGTCATGGCAGCAGTCGAATCGGCGAAACCAACAACTCACGCATACCGGCGTGTATGGCTCCATGCAGGCGACAGATAAAAAGAAAGAACTTAGCAGAAATCAACCAGAGAACCAAGTCGGCAGAACCGTGCTGAGATATCCAAGTTTACGATGCAAGAAATCCAAGCGCTGGGAAGAGAAAGCGTATCAGATCAATCTACTGATTGGGAAAGTCAAGAGGAAAAAAGCTATTTGTCTTTGCTGCTTCAAGTGAATCAAGCAATTGAAATTCAAGTCATGGGTCGGCAGCTCCAACCATGGTCTCTGCCACCAACGAATTCTCCGTCAATACTGGATCGGTTGTGACATGCAGGTCACGTGTGAAGATAGAATATCGGATCCAGGCGCACAAGTCCTGGGCAAATAAACTTGTTCCGATTCAGATAACCAAGTTGGTCTATGAAGACAAAATACCAGTTGATACACATTCTGCGCGAAGGTGAATTTTGAAGAAAAGGCCATAAAATAGGGCACTACCAGGAGCTGACAAGGATTACCATTATCAAGAGCTTGCGACATGTCCGCCCGGCAATCATCGGGGGCACCCAAAGTATCGTGAGGACGGAATTCTCTCGGATGAGTACGGACAGCTCACCAACCCGTTCGTATCGTTGACTTCTTTCGACCAAACGCGACGGAACCTCGCTGTCACTTGCTCGCCATCCGGAAAAATACCAGATCGGAACAAGCTTCGAATGCTTCACCGCGCATAGTCGCCACGCTAGGGGCTCGCTCGTTGCTTCACGGACTTGATATATTCGGGAGCTCGCCCGTTGACTGCCCTGCTCGGCTAATCGCGCCCGCCATCGCGCACTCTTCTTACTCGGGGGCTCGCCTGCCGCGGACCCGACATTACGGACCCGATATATTCGGATGCTCACCCGCCGCGGATCGGCCATGTCAACCGCGTCCTCTTCATCGGCCACGTCAGCTAGGCACCGCGTGGCTACATCAACTATTTCAGCTGCGCCTGCCACATGGAGTATCTTTGGTGGCGTTTCAACTACGCCCGTCACATCAACTATTTCTGGACGGATGATTGCTTCGACTGCGCCCGCAGTGCGACCTGCTTCCATATTGGCCTCGCCACAGCCGGGCTACTGGATTTATCTTCTTCGGCTCTGGATATATCTTCTCCCGATGCACTCTCGGGTCGGTGGATTCACCGGTGTGCTGGAATTATACTCCCATCGGGAGCGCCGGTGTGCTAGAATTACTCGGGAGCTCCCGGAAGATCTTCAACTATTATGTTTATTCCCATCGGGAGCGCCGGTTCGTTGAGCGCTGGAAATATGAAGACTCCATACACTATTACTCCTGATGACCCACAAGTATAGGGGATCGCAACAGTCTTCGAGGGAAGTATTACCCAATTTATTGATTCGACACAAGGGGAGACAAAGAATACTTGTAAGCCTTAACAGCGGAGTTGTCAATTCAGCTGCACCTGGAAACAGACTCGCAAGAGTTTATCAGTAACAGTTTTATGTGGAAATAGTGAAATAACAGCAGCGGTGAAATAAAGACAGCAGTAGTGATTATAGTAAACAGCAGAATTAAAATACTGTAGGCACAGGGACGGATTTAACGGGCGTTGCATGGATGAGAGAAACTCATGTAACAATCAAAGCATGGGCATTTGCAGATAATAATAAAACGGTATCCAAGTACTAATCAATCAATAGGCATGTGTTCCATATTTAGTCGTACGTGCTCGCAATGAGAAACTTGCACAACATCTTCTGTCCTACCAGCCGGTGGCAGCCGGGCCTCTAGGGAAACTACTGGATATTAAGTACTCCTTTTAATAGAGTACCGGAGCAAAGCATTAACACTCCGTGAACACATGTGATCCTCACATCACTACCATCCCCTCCGGTTGTCCCGATTGTCACTTCGGGGCCATTGGTTCCGGACAGCGACATGTGTATACAACTTGCAGGTAAGATCATAAACAACGAATATCTTCATGAATCAATAACATGTTCAGATATGAGATCATGGCACTCGGGCCCTAGTGACAAGCATTAAGCATAACAAGTTGCAACAATATCATAAAAGTGACATCTACGGATACTAGGCACTATGCCCTAACAATCTTATGACTATTACATGACCAATCTCATCCAATCCCTACCATCCCCTTCAGCCTACAGCGGGGGAATTACTCACACATGGATGGGGGAAACATGGCTGGTCGATGGAGAGGCGTTGGCGGTGATGGCGGTGAAGATCTCCTCCAATTCCCGTCCCGGCGAGTGCCGAACGGAGACTTCTGGCTCCCGCGACGGAGTTTCGCGATGTGGCGGCTCTCTGGAGGGTTTCGCGACTTCGACTTCTCTCCGTGCGTTTTCAGGTCGAAACCAATAAGTAGTCCGAAGGGGGGTCGGAGGCCGGCCGAGGCGCACCACATGGCCGCGCGGGCCCCCCCGGGCCGCGCCGCCATGTGGTGTGGGGCCCTCGGGCCTCCACCTCCTTTGCCCTTCTGGCTCCGTCAATATTTTGGTAAAATAGGGCCTTCGCAAGAATTCCGAGGATTTTCCCGAAAGTTGGATTTCTGCACAAAAACGAGACACCAGCAATTCTGCTGAAAACAGCGTTAGTCCGTGTTAGTTGTATCCAAAATACACAAATTAGAGGCAAACAATAGCAATTGCGGGAAAGTAGATACGTTTTGGACGTATCAACTCCCCCCAAGCTTAGCTTATTGCTTGTCCTCAAGCAATTCAGTTAACAACTGAGCGATAAAAGAACTTTCACGAACACATTTGCTCATATGATGTATATATTCTCATGCTATGGCTAATACTTAAGCAGTTCATAATAAGATATGCAAATAAGATCATCCAACAGCTATGTCAATCATGGAGAGGTACCAACAATTAATAATAAGCATCATGAATCATGTATGTAAACAAGATTGCAATGTTCATAAGAGAATATGATAAAGTGGTATCTCGCTTGCCTGTATTTGATCGGCAAAACATAAATGCCGAGGCACCTCTTGAGTTCATAGAAAGACTAGAAGTAGTGATTGTCAAAGATAAAAGCATCAAAGTTATACCACAATCAATCATATTTTGAGACAAGCATATTATACTAAGAATGACAGTCGTGCTCTCAAGATAGTTGATACGTCCAATTTGCATCACTATTTTGTATCATAATTTGCTGTTATTCATTGATATATTTCATATTGGGACACAATACTTATGTTATTTCATCTATTTTGCATGTTTCATCATCATTGGAGGATCAAGCACCGGAGCCAGGATTCGCTGGAAAAAGCACCGTCAGAACGCAATATTTCGGAAGATCAACTCGTGGAAGGGAATTTCACGTAAATTCCTATTTTTCCAGATGACGGAGGGAGCAGAAGGGGAAGAGGAGAAGAGCCACCGTGGGCCTGACCACAGGCGGCGCGCCCAAGGCCCGGCCGCGCCACCCTGTGCTCGGGGCCCCACAGCCTCTTTCGCCTCCTTTTCGCTGCGTCTCCTTCGTCCCGAAAACCTAAGCCACGAGGATCCTCACGATGGTTACACGCCTCGCGGGGCGGAGAACACCAGAGAAAGAGCTCTCCGGCGGGCGGGAATCCGCCGGGGAAATTCCTGAGGGGGAAATCGACGCCATCGCCATCGTCATCGAGCGGGACATCATCTCCATCATCATCATCATCATCTCCACCATCTACACCGTCATCACCACCGCTGCACCTCGTCATCGCTGTAGCAATTCGGGTTAAATCTTGATTGTTTGATAGGGGAAACTCTCCCGGTGTTATTCTATACTTGTTGTAGATGCTATTGAGTGAAACCATTGAACCAAGGTTCATGTTCAGATTGTTATTCATCATCATATCACCTCTGATTGTATTCCATATGATGTCTCGTGAGTAGTTCGTTTAGTTCTTGAGGACATGGGTGAAGTCTAAATGCTAGTAGTGAATTATGGTTGAGTAATATTCAATGTTATGATATTTAAGTTGTGGTGTCATTCTTCTAGTGGTGTCGTGTGAACGTCGACTACACGACACTTCACCATTTATGGGCCTAGGGGAGTGCATCTTGTATTCGGTTGCTAATTGCGGGGTTGCCGGAGTGACAGAAACCCGAGCCCCCGTTAGTATATCGATGCAGGAGGGATCGCAGGATCTCATAGTTTAAGGCTGTGGTTAGATTTATCTTAATTACTTTCTTGTAGTTGCGGATGCTTGCAAGGGGTATAATCACAAGTATGTATTAGTCCTAGGAAGGGCGGTGCATTAGCATAGGTTCACCCACACAACACTTATCAAAACAATGAAGATTAATCAGCTGTATGTAGCGAAAGCACTAGACTAAAATCCCGTGTGTCCTCGGGAACGTTTGGTCATTATAATCAAACCGGCTTGTCCTTTGTGCTAAAAAGGATTGGGCCACTCGCTGCAATTATTTCTCTCGCATTTTATTTACTTGTACTTTATTTATCTGCAATATCAAAACCCCTGAATACTTGTCTGTGAGCATTTACAGTGAAACCTTCATCGAAACTGCTTGTCAACACCTTCGCTCCTCGTTGGGTTCGACACTCTTATTTATCGAAAGTACTACGATACACCCCCTATACTTGTGGGTCATCAAGACTATTTTCCGGCGCCGTTGCCGGGGAGTGAAGCGCTATTGGTAAGTGGAATTGGTAAGGAAAACCTTTACGTTTGTGCTGATTTTATTTTTCTGCCTGCTGCTATAATCATTATGGAGAGATCTTCTCTTCAATTTCTATTTGGGAAATCTACTACTACTGCAACGGTAGTGGATGAAGCGCCAGGTGAGGAAGTAGTACCATATAAAATACCTACGAAAATTATTGAACGTGTTATGGATAACCGCTATGAAGGGGATGGAACTGTCCATCCTGGTGATCATTTACTATTTTTGCATGAATTATGCGGGTTATTCAAATGTGCAGGTATTTCCATGAATGAAGTTAGGAAGAAACTATTCACTATATCGCTGTCTGGTAAAGCGGCGCACTGGTATAAATTGCTGAAGAATGGTGATTCTATTGATTGGGAGGACATTGTGCCTTTATTCTATTCCAAATTTTATCCTCCAAGTGAAATTCACAAAGATCGGAACCGCATATATAATTTCTGGCCTCATGATGGAGAAAGTATTGCCCAAGCTTGGGGGAGATTGAAGTCTTTAATGCTCAAATGCCCCATTCATGAGCTTCCGGTAATGTTATTATTGATAATTTCTATGCAAGACTTTCTTTTCAAGACAAGACCTTGCTGGATACTTCTTGTTCTGGATCATTTACACGCAAGAATGAAGAGTTTAAAAGGGACCTTCTTGATCGGATCCAAGAAAATACTGAAGGATGGGAGAACGACAAAGATAGAGAATCGTATAATTTATGATTATAAATGCATTGAAGCTTTTATGGATACTGATAAATTTCGTAATATGAGTGCTACATATGGTCTTGATTCCCAAGTTGTTGCAAATCTTTATAAAGCTTTTGCCTCTCATTATGAATTGCCTAAGAAGAATTTTGATAAGTATCATGAACCGTATAAAGATAAAATTGATTCATCTGTAAACAAATGTGTAGTGGTTGAAACTGTTGATAATGTTATTCCTGAAGCTTATATTGAAAAAACTCCTTTCCCTGCTAAAATGAAGGAGTACTCTGTCATATCTAGTGCGTTAATAAAAGTGAAAAGAAACCTAAAGAACCTGAAGAACAAATTAAAATTGAACCTGCTGTTGCTATAGTTAAAGATCTTGTGACTGAAAATGTGGAGGATGGTCATATTATTTTCTGTGAAGATGCTTCTAATATTGTTTCACATCCTAATAAATCCAAACAAGTTAGTGTTCCTATGCTATCTGTTAGAATTGGTGATCATTGCTATTATGGTTTATGTGATATTGGTGCAAGTGTTAGTGCTATACCTTATGAACTTTACACGGAGATTATGCACGAAATTGGTTCTTGTGAACTTGAAGATATTGATGTGGTTATTCATCTGGCTAATAGAGAAACTATTTCTCCAATTGGTATTGTTCGAGATGTGGAAGTTCTATGTGGTAAGATTAAATATCCTGCTGACTTTTTGGTACTTGGTTCTGCTGCTAGTGATTATTGTCCTATCATTTTTGGTAGACCTTTTCTAAATACTTGTGGAGCTATTATAGATTGTAAGAAAGAGAAAATTTTGACTAGATTTGCTGGTGAACCTTATGAATTTAACTTTTCTAAATTTACCAAAACTCCTTATAAAGTTGACTTGCCTAGTAATGATTTTAAAATGGAGCAGTGTGCATCTATTGTTCTTGTTCCTAATAACCCTTTGCAGCAACATTTGGAGAATAGTGAAAGTGAAGCTTTTAGGAAAGAAAGAGATGAGCTTGAGGAAATTTTTCGTCGCCAACCTATTCTCAAGCATGATTTACCGGTGGAAGATCTGGGTACAACACCACCACCGAAGGAAGATCCTGTTTTTGATCTAAAGCCTTTACCTGATAATCTTAAATATGCTCATATTGATGATAAGAAAATATATCCTGTTATTATTAGTTCTAAGCTTTCAGAGATTGAGGAAGAAAGGTTATTGGAAATATTGAAGAAACACCGAGGAGCTATTGGCTATACTCTTGATGATTTGAAAGGGATTTCTCCTTCTATTTGCCAACATGCTATTAATATGGAAGAAGATGCAAAGCCTGTTGTTGAACATCAACGTCGTCTAATTCCGAAGATGAAGGAAGTGGTAAGGAATGAGGTATTAAAACTCCTTGAAGCTGGTATTATATATCCTATTGCTGATAGTAGATGGGTTAGTCCTGTGCATTGTGTTCCTAAGAAAGGAGGAATGACTGTTGTGCCTAATGATAATGATGAGCTTATTCCTCAAAGAATAGTTGTAGGTTATAGAATGTGCATTGATTTTCGAAAAGTTAATAAAGTTACTAAGAAAGATCATTACCCTTTACCCTTTATTGATCAAATGTTAGAGAGGTTGTCTAAAAATACTCATTTTTGCTTTCTTGATGGTTGGGTTTTCACAAATTGCTGTTAAAGCTAAAGATCAAGAGAAAACCACTTTTACTTGTCCTTATGGAACTTATGCTTATAGGCGTATGCCTTTTGGTTTATGTAATGCTCCTGCTACTTTTCAAAGATGCATGTCTGCTATTTTTCATGGTTTTTGCGAAAGTATTGTAGAGGTGTTCATGGATGATTTTTCTGTGGGAATTCTTTGATAATTGCTGCGAAACCTCGATAAAGTTTTGCAGATGTGAAGAAACTAACCTTGTTCTTAATTGGGAGAAATGCCATTTTATGGTTAATGAAGGAATTGTATTGGGACATAAAATTTCTGAGAGAGGTATTGAAGTTGATAGAGCTAAAGTTGAAGCGATTGAGAAGATGCCCTATCCGAGGGATGTTAAAGGTATTCGTAGTGTTCTTGGTCATGCTGGGTTTTATAGGAGATTTATTAAAGATTTCTCTAAAATTTCAAAGCCTCTTACTAATCTTCTTCAAAAAGATGTACCTTTTGTTTTTGATGATGATTGTAAGGAAGCTTTTGAAACTTTAAAGAAAGCCTTAACAACTGCTCCTGTAGTTGAACCTCCTGATTGGAATTTGCCTTTTGAAATTATGTGTGATGCTAGTGATTTTGCTGTAGGTGCTGTCTTGGACAGCGAGTAGATAAAAAATTAAATGTTATTCATTATGCTAGTAAGACTCTTGATGCTGCTCAAAGAAATTATGCTACAACTGAAAAAGAATTGTTAGCTGTAGTCTTTGCTTGTGATAAGTTTAGACCTTATATTGTTGATTCAAAAGTTACAATTCATACTGATCATGCTGCAATTAGATACCTTATGACAAAGAAAGATGCTAAGCCAAGGCTTATTAGATGGGTACTTCTAGTTGCCGATAATCCTGTTGCTGATAATTTGTCTAGATTGGAAAATATTGCTTATGATCCTGTTCCTGTTAATGATAGTTTTCCAAATGAACAATTGGCTGTAATAAAGGTGAGCTCGCGAGAGAGCCCTTGGTATGCAGATTATGCTAACTTTATTGTTTCGAAGTATTTGCCTCCAACCTTTTCAGCTCAGCAAAGGAGGAAATTCTTTATGACTTGAGGCATTATTTTTGGGATGACCCACACTTATATAAAGAAGGAGTGGATGGTATTATGCGAAGATGTGTTCCTGAATATGAACAACAGGAGATATTGAATAAATGTCATGGAAGTGTTTATGGAGGACATCACGCTGGAGATAGAACCGCGCAAAAGGTTCTACAATCAGGTTTTTATTGGCCAACACTCTTCAAAGATGCAAGGAAATTTATTTTATCTTGTGATGAATGTCAAAGAGTTGGTAATATCTCCAGACGCAATGAAATGCCTATGAATTATACTCTTGTTATTGAACCATTCGATTGTTGGGGATTCGACTTCATGGGTCCTTTCCCTTCTTCAGACGGTAACACTCATATACTTGTCGCTGTTGATTATGTTACTAAATGGGTAGAAGCTATACCTACAAAAAGTGCTGATGGTGAGACCTCTATAAAAATGCTTGTAGATATTATATTTCCTAGATTTGGAGTACCTAGATATATTATGACTGATGGAGGTTCTCATTTCATTCATGGAGGTTTTAGAAAACTCTTGCTAAGTATGGTATTAATCATAGAATTGCTTCGCTTATCACCCTCAAACTAGCGGTCAAGTAGAATTATCAAATAGAGAGATTAAAGCTATCTTGGGAAAGACTGTTAATAAATCTAGAAAGAATTGGCCTAGCAAATTGAAAGAAGCGTTATGGGCTTATAGAACCGCTTATAAAAATCCTATGGGAATGTCACCTTATAAAATGGTTTATGGAAAAGCTTGTCATTTACCTTTAGAACTAGAGCACAAAGCTTATTGGGCTGTTAGAGAATTAAATAAAGATCCTAAATTAGCCGGTAATAAGAGGTTGTTGCAATTAAGTTCTCTAGATGAATGGAGAAGTGAAGCTTATGAAAATGCTAAACTCTTTAAAGAAAAAGTTAAGAAATGGCATGATAGAAGGATCATCAAAAGAGAATTTAATGTTGGAGATCAAGTTCTATTGTATCGGTCTCGTCTCAGATTCTTTGCGGGAAATTACTCTCGAAGTGGGAAGGACCATATGTTGTTGAGGAGGTGTATCGTTCAGGAGCAATTAAAATTACCTCTCTCCAAGGCAATGCCACACAAGTGGTGAATGGACAAAGACTCAAGCATTATATCTCGGTGATTCTTATAATGTTGATGTTGATATTATTCAAGTGGAAACACCGGAGGCTTTCATCAAAGGACAAATTGACAGTCCGCCGAACTGGACTTTGAATAGGTAACAGTATAGGTAATAAAAAGTCCGCGTTTACCTTTCCGAACATTATTTTTGCTGTTTTTGGAAAATATGAAAAATTACGGAATCGAAACGGAGTGGAAAAGACGCGCGAGGGCCCGTCACCACAGGCCGGCGCGGGCCCCACCCTGGCCGCGCCGACCTATGGTGACGGCACCTCGGCGTCCCGTTTCCACTCGTTTCGGCCGGAACCTTCCTTTTGTCGTAAAAATATTTGCTATATAATTCCCCGGACCGGAGGTCCCAATATCGTTTTCTCGTCGTTTTGTTTCGAGCTGTTTTCTGCCAGGATCCTTCGGATCTAGATCCATCATGTCTTCGTCGGGAACTCAGAAGGATAGCTTCTTTGAGGACGTCGTCAACCCGTACATGAACGAGTTGAAGATGCACCCCAAAGAGTTGCAGCTCGTGGATGGAGAGTTGCAGATCAAAGATGTCCAGGGTCCTAAGGGAGAAGGGAGCTTGGAAGACAGGATGGAGAAGCTGGAACAAGAGGTTTTCAACTACAAGAAGATGGCTGAGCGTGAAGTGGATATCTTTCACAAGATTGTGTCTGAACTCATTGATGGACACAAAAGGAGACTGCGAAGCTGTGGGACGATATCTCTCACTTCACGACACCACCAACAAACTCCAAGCTCAACTCTATGATGTCCATAATCAGAACTGTGAGTATGAAAACAGGTTTAAGCGCATAAGTCATGCTGCTAGTTTCAGGTTTCCGGAAACCAAGATGTCTTTTGTTGATGGAGGGCCTCTTCCATGGAAGTCTGATGACGACAAAGATTCACCATCATCGCCGAAGGAGTAATTCATCATCGGTATTGGCATCCCCTTGGTTTGTTCCAAGCTTGGGGGAGTGCCGCGGTATCACATCATCACCACTTTTATCTTTTACTATCAAGTAGTGTCATATCATGAGTAGGGAAGTTATCATATAGAATAGTATGCAATGTGGAAGTATCTCTCTTAGTTAGTTATCTATGTATCCGTTGGTGTGAGTTATCGTTATGGAATATTAATGAGAAGTCTTATCATTTACTTTTTGCACACCTTATTTTAGTTTGCAATCTCCATTATATGATTATTCTTGACATGAGTATTGATATCACTTTGGGAACATTAAGTAAATCTATTTGGTTTTGGCAAACTTAGCATTGGTCAATAGCAACAACATCCTGATGTTTAATAAAAGAGAGAAATACACTTAGATACATTACTCCATTATCTCTATGCTTAGTATTCTTAAGTTAAAATTGCTTGTGCTTATGAGAAAGATGCATGATTGTTTCTATCATATGTATATTTGTTTGTTTCCCTCAACCTTTATGCTTGCTATCAAACCTTGCTAGCCAAAGACCTGTATCGAGAGGGAATGCTTCTCATACATCCATAACCTTAGACCAAACCTATGCCATTTGTGTCCACCATACCTACCTACTACATGGTATTTTCTGCCATTCCAAGTAAATACTTCATGTGCTACCTTTAAATTATTCAAACTATACTACTTATTTGTGTCAATGTTTTATAGCTCATGAGGAAGTATGTGGTGTTTTATCTTTCAATCTTGTTGGGCGAACTTTTCCTAATGGACTAGCGGCACATCCGCTTACCCAATAACTTTGCAATAAGAGCAATGAGGTTCCCAGCCTCAATTAATAACTTTCATTAATAATTCTCTTCACATGTTTTGCTCTGATTCATCGTAAGCAACTTAATTTTGCAATAGACACTCCTCCATGGTATGTGAATGTTGGAAGGCACCCGAGGATTCGGTTAGCCATGGATTGAGAAAGCCAAGGTTGGGGGGAGTGTCATCCTAAATAAAACTAAAATACATGTGTAAACAAAAGAGAAGGGGATGATCTACCTTGCTGGTAGAGATGCCGTCCCTCATGGGAGCCGCTCTTGGAAGGTCTGTTTGGCAAGGGGGTGCCCGCTACCATTCGTTGACAACAACAAACACCGCTCAAAATCTTACTTTTATGCTCTTTATATGATTTCAAAACTTGAAAAGCTCTAGCACATGATTTAATCCCTGCTTCCCTCTGCGAAGGGCCTGTCTTTTACTTTTATGTTGAGTCAGTATACCTATTTCCCTCTATCCTAAGCAAGCAATTGAGTTGTTGTGAACCAATCATTTATGCTATGATTCAGTTGATCATGTCTTTTATACTTTCTTGTTTAGTACCAATTTTATCTGAATGAATATGACTTTGAAGTTATCAATGATTATGAAGAGATTGTTATGCTTAAATATGAAGGCTCAGCTATAAATTCTAATATGAAAGCTTTGCTTAGAAGTACAATCCGTTAGTAGTTCTCTGACCAAGAACAAAGTTTGCCATCACCAATTATGATTTCTTATGCACCTTTACTTGTGATTTCTCTTTACTTATTTCAAGATGAGTTATATGAGGAAGTTGTTTATTAGAATGTCTTGTGTGAATGAATATGATGCTTCTTGTCCGTATTTTATTTATCGACTCTTCACTCCATAAACATGTGGTCTTGTTTCTCGCGCTCCGCTTGGGGACAAGCGAGGTCTAAGCTTGGGGGAGTTGATACGTCCATTGCATCACTATTTTGTATCATAATTTGCTGTTATTCATTGATATATTTCATATTGGGACACAATACTTATGTTATTTCATCTATTTTGCATGTTTCATCATCATTGGAGGATCAAGCACCGAGCAGGACTGGGAAAAAGCACCGTCGTAACGCAATATTTCGGAAGATCAATCGTGGAAGGGAATTTCACGAAATTCCTATTTTTCCCATGACGGAGGGAGCAGGGGGAAGAGGAGAAGAGCCATCGGGCCCGACCACAGGCGCGTCCAAGGCCCGGCCGCGCCACCCCCGTGCTCGGGGGCCCCACAGCCTCTTTCGCCTCCTTTCTTCGCGTACTTCTTCGTCCCGAAACCTAAGCCACGAGGGATCCTCACGAGGGCATGCCGCTCTCCGGGGCTGAGAACACCGTAGAGAAAGAGCTCTCCGGCGGCGTGAATCCGGGGAAATTCCCTCCTGAGGGGGAAATCGACGACGCCATCGTCATCGAGCGGACATCATCTCCATCATCATCATCATCATCTCCACCATCTACACCGTCATCACCACCGCTGCACCTCGTCATCGCTGTAGCAATTCGGGTTAAATCTTGATTGTTTGATAGGGGAAACTCTCCCGGTGTTATTCTATACTTGTTGTAGATGCTATTGAGTGAAACCATTGAACCAAGGTTCATGTTCAGATTGTTATTCATCATCATATCACCTCTGATTGTATTCCATATGATGTCTCGTGAGTAGTTCGTTTAGTTCTTGAGGACATGGGTGAAGTCTAAATGCTAGTAGTGAATTATGGTTGAGTAATATTCAATGTTATGATATTTAAGTTGTGGTGTCATTCTTCTAGTGGTGTCGTGTGAACGTCGACTACACGACACTTCACCATTTATGGGCCTAGGGAGTGCATCTTGTATTCGGTTGCTAATTGCGGGGTTGCCGGAGTGACAGAACCCGAGCCCCCGTTAGTATATCGATGCAGGAGGGATCGCAGGATCTCAGAGTTTAAGGCCGTGGTTAGATTTATCTTAATTACTTTCTTGTAGTTGCGGATGCTTGCAGGGGTATAATCACAAGTATGTATTAGTCCTAGGAAGGGCGGTGCATTAGCATAGGTTCACCCACACAACACTTATCAAAACAATGAAGATTAATCAGCTGTATGTAGCGAAAGCACTAGACTAAAATCCCCGTGTGTCCTCAGGAACGTTTGGTCATTATAAGTAATCAAACCGGCTTGTCCTTTGTGCTAAAAAGGATTGGGCCACTGCAATTATTTCTCTCGCATTTTATTTACTTGTACTTTATTTATCCGCAATATCAAACCCCCCGAATACTTGTCTGTGAGCATTTACAAACCTTCATCGAAACTGCTTGTCAACACCTTCTGCTCCTCGTTGGGTTCGACACTCTTATTTATCGAAAGTACTACGATACACCCCCTATACTTGTGGGTCATCAATAGTGCTCAAAGAAAGAATGGAGACATAACATAAAGGTAAAAGATTGACCCTTCGCAGAGGGAAGCAGGGATTAACATGCGCTAGAGCTTTTCATTTGTAAAACAGGAGTAAAATTATTTTGAGAGGTGTTTGTTGTTGTCAACGAATGGTAATGGGTACACTAACTACCTCATCAACCGGACTCACAAGAGCGGCTCCCATTTTATTTATTTTTGGTTGGCACTCCTTCCAACCTTTCTTTCACAAACCATGGCTAACCGAATTCGGGTGCCTGCCAACAATCACATACCATGAAGGAGTGCCTTTTTATTTAAGTTTTATTATGATGATGACACTCCCCCCAACCTTTGCTCACACAAGCCATGGCTAACCGAATCCTTCGGGTGCCGTCCAACAATCACAAACCATGGAGGAGTGTCTATTTTAGTTAATTAATTTGGGACTGGGAATCCCATTGCCACTCTTTTTGCAAAATTATTGGATAAGCGGATGTGCCACTAGTCCATATGAGAGTCCGTCAAAAGTAAATGACAAGGTTGAAAGCTAAACACCACATACTTCCTCATGAGCTATGAAACATTAACACAAATTGAGAAACATTTTGAGAGTTTTAAAGGTAGCGCATGAGAATTTACTTGAATGGTTTGAAATGCCATGCATAGGTATTTATGGTGGACACTTTTGGAACAACTTGGTTTTCAGGTGTTTGGAAGCACGAGCGGTGTTCCCGCTCAGCACAAGTGAAGGCTAGCAAAAGACTAGGAGCGACAAATCAAGAGAGCAGTAACTGTCATAATCATGCTTGCGGCAAAATAAATTAACGGAGGCATAAAAATGACAAGAACTCTGAAGCAATATAAATCATCGAGGCTTAATTGACTTTTGTTCAGTCATATGCATGCGTGAGCATGTGCCAAGTCGATATAAATGAATTATTCAGAGGAGAGTACCACAATGCCATACTTACTTATGAATAAAACAATGCAAGCAAACATCCACGACATGCTACTCATATTAATAAATTGGAACTAAACATGAGAGATCATGAGCTACTAGACTTTCTCAAATAACATATACCTCACATGAACCAACTAAACATGATCATATGGATGAGTATATGTACAAAAATGAAAGCAAATAGAGTTCATACCAGCCTCTCACACACAATCAGATTGTCGATCGTCATTATTGCCTTTTCACTTGTGTAACTTGGATAATATGAAATGAAAACCACGCTCCAGCCACCGAAGACCATTGAAACCATGATGAACTTTACAAACCAAAGAAGAACAGCAAATATTTTTGGTGTTTTCAAATTAGAAACAAGAGCGAAAGAAAACAAGCAAACAAAGCAAAATCTTTTTGGGTTTTCTTATAGCAAACTAATGATAGCAAATAAAGCAAACTAAGAGCAAGGAACCAAATAAACAAATGGTGAAGAGAAACAACAGAAATATTTTTGGTCTTTTTGTGTTTAGGAAAGAAACAAAGCGAAAACAAAAGAATGCAAACTAACAAACACAGAAAAGCAGGATGACAGAAATCTGCCAAATCCTGACAGCAGTACAGAAATCGAAATTAACAAAAATCTTCCGTGGCTTAGACCAAAAAGTGTTCAACTAATGAAAGTTAGATAACAACCTGGGGAACATGCTCAAAAATTTGCAACTCAAAATAACGTTCTGGCTGTGCGTACGAATTTTTTTTGGTAACAGCACAGAATCTGTTTTTGGACAGCACTTCCCCAAATATCATCTCCCTCTCATTAGAAAACCACTCTAGAGACTAAAAATGTATAAGTATCCAGCAACCATAATATGCAAAGAATGAGTGATGCCGGTATACCTCCCAAGCTTAGGCTTTTGGCCTAAGTGGAGTTCATTCCCAACGAGGGTCGGAGTTCCACGCGGTGGATCATACATGGAGTGGTAATAGGCCCTGTGCAAGAAGAATATCGTGGAGGTTCCACATGCCCATGATGTTGATATGAGGAGCTCGCTGCATCGGATGAAGAGTCGGGGTGCTCCTCGGCCTCCTCCACATCTTCCCTTGCACGACGGCTTTCCCTTTCTATGTATGCGTTTAGCTCATTTTCTGTGATCGACCACCCATCCCTGGCATCAAGGTTAAACAAAGCAGGTTGCAAGCGTACTAATTTTTCAATTTTCTTAGTTATACTCCAACTTTTCTTATACAAAGTTATCCTATAATGCAGGTTGTTCAAACTAGATGCATCTGAAATAAACTCATGTCTAATCATGGAGAAAACATCAAGTTTCTCTATAGAAAGCGGAATATCTAAATGGTGAGGACCTACACCATGCATAGCTAATAAGCGAGAGGCAATAAGACCTCCACAAATTCCTCCTTTCTCACGGTTAGTAGCAAGTCTACAAGCTATTAAAGCACCCAAATTATAAGTCCTATCCTGTTGCAAAGCAGCAGCTAAGAAAGCCAAGTCTGGGACAGATAATTTACCTCCAGTTCTTCTCAAGAACGCACTTTGTAATGAAATAGGCAAAATAGCGGATGGCTGGATGTTGAATGCTACTAATCTTACCACCATCATTGGAGAAGCTCCTCCCATTACAAATCCTTGTATAAAGATCTGAGAGCTCCCGCGGTGTTCCCCTGATCTTCTCGCAGGATCCCCACTGCGGCACTCTAATTGCTGTGCAAAAATCACCGAAAGGCAAGTCAATAGTTTTGTTATAAATTTTATACCGGACCATGGGGTCAGTTCGAGACCGGTGAAATTCCTGTACAACCGACACCGTTAGTTTAGCATATTGGTGAGGTTCACCAACAGCAAAATTTCCCAATCCTGCATTGGAAATTAGTGTTTGCACATCTTGCAGGATTCCCGCATTCCGCATAAAGTCCGTGCATGGGTAATAAGAGGGGTATACTCCCTCTTCACGATGGACTCTCATAACTTGCTGTACCTCCAACTCTTCTTGGTTAAGTTGGTGCACACTCCCTTCCATTTTCTGAAATTTTTCAACAATCATTATAAAATTTGATTTCAAGGTATATAATTGAAGGGAACTACTATAGGAACTTGCTAGAGTACTAATCATGCATTAAAACTAATTTCTTCCACTTAGAACAAGCATGCAAGCTCACTAAACATGTTATCTACAGCAGCAAAATATTCAAGATATACTCAACCAAATGAAATTCTAATTGGACAATCAAAGGATTCACATACCAAGGAGTAAATGTGCCAAATTTCAGACAGAAATCTGGGTTGAGCAAGGAGATCGAAAAATCGCGAGTTCTTGAGCAGAAACACGAGTGAGAGGAACTTGGTACGAGCTTTTTCGGGAGAGAGAAGGTGCTGGGAGAAAGAGATGATGAAGTGGGGCAAGGGTGGCCCACACCACATGGTGGCCCCTTGGCCGCGCCAGCCTATGGTGTGGCACCCCCTTGTGCCCCACAGGTCATCCTCTGGTGCTCCCAGGTGCCTCGTCGAAAAATAGGACCAACGGTGTAATTTTTGTAATTTTTAGAGAACTTTGAAAAATGCACATTTCTGGGTATTAAATTAATGATTACTGCGCAGAAAATGATTTCTAAAATCTTAAATGACTAAAGCATATTGCAAAACAAAAGTGCTACAGCAAGTAAAATAGGTGAAGGGAGAAAGAAAGAAAGAAGTGTTGTTTAGCTCTTTTATGCAATAAAATATACTTGTTAACAAGGTTGATCAAGTCTTGCTATCAAATAAATTTTATATGACATAAGAAGAAATAAACCTCAAATCAATCATGTTACCTTATATTGAATTGATATGGATCCAATCACAAGAGTTTGATATTCTTCTTTAGGCTCATATATAGGACAATCAATGGATCCCACTTTGATAGTTTTCACATTAAAAATTGTATTGACTCCACATACTTTATCAATCCTCTTGGGAAAATAGACAGTGTGTTCCTTATCATCAACATTGAAAGTAACCATGCCTTTATTGCAATCAATAACAGCCCTGCAGTATTAAGAAAGGGTCTTCCAAGAATAATGGACATATTATCATCTTCGCATTTCCAACACAACGAAATCAGTTAATATCAAGCAATGCTGACTTGAACAAGAACATTTTCACATAAACCAACAGGAATAGTAGATTTATCAGCCATTTGCAAAGATATATCGGTTGGTATCAATTTATCTAAATCAAGTCTCTTATAAAGAGAAAAAGGCATTACACTAACACCTGCTCCCAAATCACATAGAGCAGTTCTAACATAATTATTCTTGATGGAACAAGGAATAGTCGGATACCGGTCGCCCAACTTCTTTGGAATCTTACCATTGAAGGTAATTAGCAAGCATAGTGGAAATTTCCTCATTGGGGATTTTCCTTTTGTTAGTAACAATATCTTTCATATACTTTGAATAAGGAGGCAATTTAATAGCATCAGTCAAAGGGATTTGCAGAAATAAAGGTTTCATCCAATCACAAAATTTATTATAATGTTCCTCCTCCTTTGATTTTAGTTTCTTAGCAGGAAAAGGCATTTGCTTTTGAACCCAAGGTTCTCTTTCATTACCATGTTTCTCGGAATAAAATCTTCTTTAGTGTACTTTTTATTTTTAGCATGCTTTTCAGTTCTTTTTCAATTTCTTCTTTATCGGAGTATCATTCTTATCGTTATCTTCCTCATGTTCATTACCACTTTCAGTTTCAGCATCGAAATAGAAATGCTATTAGGATCATTACAAGTTCAGAGGATTCTACAACATTCTTATGTTTCTTTTTCTTTTTCTTAGATGGAGCACTAGTTTTAATTAGTTGAGAATCTTGTTCAACTCTTTTGGGATGCCCTTCAGGATATAGAGGATCCTGGGTAGAAGCACCACCTCTAGTTGTTACTTCATAAGCATGTTTTTCTTTAGAATTATTTCCCAACAAGTCATTTTGCACTTTAGTAAGTTGATCAATTTGAGTTTGAACCATTTGAAAATGTTTAACAAGTATCTTAACATCATTGGATGTTCTCTCCACAATACCATGCAATTCACTAATAGCTCGAGAATTTTCCATTAAATGATTCTCTACTCTCATATTAAAGTTTTCTTGCTTAACAATATAATTATCAAATTCATCTAAGCATTGAGCAGGAGATTTTGAATACGGAATATCTTCCCTAGTAAAGTGTTGAAGCGAGTGTACCTCAATCATGGATGAAGGGGAATCGTCTCACATATATCTTCTATAGGAGGTAAATTCTTCACATCTTCGTGTTTAATACCCTTCTCTTTAAGAGACTTCTTGGCTTCCTCATATCTTCATCATTTAATTTAATCATACCCTTCTCTTCACTATTGGTGTCGGGGTTGGTTCAGGTGTAGACCAATCATCATGATTCCGTCCTATTTTTGCCAATAATTCTTCAGCTTCGTCTGGAGTTCTTTTCCTGAAAACACAACCAGCACAACTATCCAGGTATGCCCTAGACTCAATAGTTAGTCCACTATAAAATATATCAAGTAAATCATGCTTTTCCAAATCATGGTCAGGCTGAGCTCTAATAAGAGAGCAAAATCTCGCCAAGCCTCGGCAATTTCTCTCCATCTTCCCGGTCAAAATTATAAATTCTCTCCAAAGCAGCGTGTTGAGCACTAGCAGGAAAGTATTTTCGAAAGAAAACATCACGCAAGTCGGTTGGACTTTTAATAGAACCAGGAGGCAAATTATTATACCAAGTTTTAGCATCATCCTTTAATGAGAACGGAAAATTTTAGCGACAAAATAAGTTCGCATCTTGACATCATCAGAAAACACGCCACTAAGAGTAGATAACTCAGTCAGTGTTCAACAGCACTTTCTTTTTCAGTACCACAAAAGGGTGTTTTCTCAACAATAGCTATATGAGATAGATCAAGAGAAAAATCATAATCTTTATCCCTAATGTTTATAGGAGATGTGGCAAATTTAGGATCAGGAGATGGTTTATATCTAACAGCATGTTCTGCAAGCAACTTTTTAATTTTTCTTGCATCAGTAGTAGCATTGCATTTTTCAATAAAATCATCATCAAGCTCTACATAATCTTCATCAAGATCATCACTAGAATAATCAACAGACTCAGGTGAATTAACAGGTGTAGCAGCATTTTCATTAGGAGTTTCAAGATTTTCAATTTGTCTAGACTTAGCAATTGTAGCATCTAGAAAAGATCCCAATGAACCACTATCATCAAGCACAAGCAGAAACATTATCAATATTATGAGAATTTTCAGATTCAGCAGAAATACCAGCACGTGAAGCATGTGGCGGTGAAACAAGTTTATCAATCACAGATGGTGAATCAAGAGCAGCAGACTCAGAGTTGTACCTTTTCTTGTAGTGGATGGTAATATGGCGATCTTAGTATCGCGAGGTTTACCCATGATGGAGAATTTGCAGCGAACAATATCAATCCAAGTGAACTTCCAAATAAAGCTATGCTCCCGGCAACGGCGCCAAAATAGTCTTGATGACCCACAAGTATAGGGGATGTACAGTCTTCGAGGGAAGTATTACCCAATTTATTGATTCGACACAAGGAGAGAAAGAATACTTGTAAGCCTTAACAATGAGTTGTCAATTCAGCTGCACTGGAAACACTTGCTCAAGAGTTTATCAAGAGTAAGCTTTATGGCAATGGAAATAGTGAAATAACGGTGAAATAAAGACAGCGTAGTGATTATAGTAAAAAAGAGGATTAAAATACTCAGAGGCACAGGACGGATTTAACGGGCGTTGCATGGATGAGAGAAACTCATGTAACAATCAAAGCATGGGCATTTGCGATAATAATAAAAGTATCCAAGTACTAATCAATCAATAGGCATGTGTTCCATATTTAGTCGTACGTGCTCGCAATGAGAAACTTGCACAACATCTTCTGTCCTACCAGCCGGTGGCAGCCGGGCCTCTAGGGAAACTACTGGATATTAAGGTACTCCTTTAATAGAGTACCGGAGCAAAGCATTAACTCCGTGAACACATGTGATCCTCACATCACTACCATCCCCTCCGGTTGTCCCGATTTCACTTCGGGGCCATTGGTTCCGGACAACGACATGTGTATACAACTTGCGGTAAGATCATAAACAACGAATATCTTCATGAATCAATAACATGTTCAGATCTGAGATCATGGCACTCGGCCCTAGTGACAAGCATTAAGCATAACAAGTTGCAACAATATCATAAAAGTGACATCTACGGATACTAGGCACTATGCCCTAACAATCTTATGACTATTACATGACCAATCTCATCCAATCCCTACCATCCCATTCAGCCTACAGGGGGAATTACTCACACATGGGGGAAACATGGCATCGATGGAGAGGCGTTGGCGGTGATGGCGAAGATCTCCTCCAATTCCCCGGCGGAGTGCCAGAACGGAGACGGCTCCCGCGACGGAGTTTCGCGATGCGGCGGCTCTCTGAGGGTTTCGGCGACTTCGACTTTCCGTGCTGTGTCGAAACCAATAAGTAGTCCGGGGGCGCGGAGGCCGGCCGAGGGGCAGACCACATGGCCGCGCCCCCGGGCCGCGCCGCCATGTGGTGTGGGGCCCTCGGGCCTCCACCTCCATTGCCCTTCTGGCTCCGTCAATATTTTTGTAAAATAGGGCCTTCTGCAGAATTCGAGATTTTCCCGAAAGTTGGATTTCTGACAAAAACGAGACACCGGAGCAGTTCTGCTGAAAACAGCGTTAGTCCGTGTTAGTTGTATCCAAAATACACAAATTAGAGGCAAAACAATAGCAAAAGTGTTCGGGAAAGTAGATACGTTTTACTCCCATCGGGAGCGCCGGTGTGCTGGAATTATTACTCCCATCGAGCGCGTGCTGGAATTACTTGGAGACTCCTTGAAGATTCGACTGGCCATGGTCCCTTGAAGATTCGACCGTGCTCACGGTCCCTTGAAGATTCGATTGTGGGACGGTCCCTTGAAGATTCGACCGTGCTCACGGTCCCTTGAAGATCGACGTGCTCACGGTCCTTGAAGATTCGATCGCGCTCATGGTCCTTGAAGATTCGATCTCACGGTCCCTTGAAGATTCGACCGCGCTCACGGTCCCTTGAAGATTCGATCGCGCTCACGGTCCCTTGAAGATTCGATCGCTCACGGTCCCTTGAAGATTCGATTGTGCTCACGGTCCCTTGAAGATTCGACGCTCACGGTCCCTTGAAGATTCGACTATGCTCACGGTCTCGAAGACTATTACTCCCATCGGGAGCGCCGGGCGTGGTGCTGGTCCATTGGAATTCAAGAAGATATGAAGACTATTACTCTCATCGGGAGCGCCGGTTTGTTGGAACCCAAGAAGATATGAAGACTATTACTCCCATCGGGAGCGCTGGTTCATTGGAACCCAAGAAGATATGAGGACTCAAGTTTTGAAGAATTGCAGTAATTCGGGACACCCGAACTACATCATCAGGAACCTTGTTCGTATATTTCAACGAACATCGGTGCGATGGAAAATAGGCCCAGAGATTGCACTCTAAAAAAGCCTCTGAAACTACGAGTGCTATGATGCATAATCAACGGGGAAATTGCTCTTTTCCTTTGCTATAGATGCCTCAAAGAGTGCCGATAGAAAGGATAATGAAAAGCCTCTGAAATTACGAGTGCTATGATGCAAAATCAACGGAGACCTTGTTCTTTTCCTTTGCTATAGATGCCTCAAAGAGTGCCGCAAATAGCAAGGATCATGAAGCAACGGGGACCTTGCCCTTTTCCTTCGCTATAGATGCATCAAAGAGTGCCGCAGATAGCAAGGATCATGAAACACGTACGAAAATGACCCACGGTCAAGACATACATCGATTGAAAGCAAAGTTGCACATACAACGGGTTTAGCAAGACCTGCAACACGAGCTGATCACTCAAACAATTTGCTGACCAACGAATACACATACGCTTAAACGGGCAATTAAGATTTGCTCCTTCAAAATTTGCCAACGGCATTGACACGGTAAAAGTGCATATACATGTATCTACCGAAAAACTTACAAACAATGGCATCAACGATGCTCAAGGTGCATTGACGATTGCCCCTTGAAATATACAACAATGTGTCAACGGCACCTGAAGAAAACCGTAAACATCGGGTTGCTCGACTTGAGTCAACTCACGGTTGCAAGCATCGTGCCCCACTGGCTACTTCCATCGGGAGCGCCGGACGCGCACCCGATAAAATCATCGGCTCCCTCGGGCCATCATCTCAATCATCGGCTCCCTCAAGGCCATCATCTCAATCATCGGCTCCCTCAGGGCCATCATCCGAATCATCGGCTCCCCTCAGGGCCATCATCTCAATCATCGGCTCCCCTGGGCCATCATCTCAATCATCGGCTCCCCTCAGGGCCATCATCTCAATCATCGCTCCCTCGGGCCATCATCTCAATCATCGGCTCCCCTCGGGCCATCATCTCAATCATCGGCTCCTCCCGGGTATCATCTGAATCATCAACTCCTCTATCTATGGCATCATCGAGTCATCGGCATCAAGTTCTCGGAACTTGAAAAAGTTTGCGTGTTTTGACTTAGCATTTTTTACACCCCGTACATAACTATTTCATATTTATCTACAGGCTCGGGGGCTATCGGGAGCGCTTCGCGCACCCGATAAAAAATATGGCAACCTCGCCAACAAAGTAGAATAAAGTTGAAGACATCGGCATTAACAATCAAGATCTTCAGTAGTACAACTTGAGTCTATGGCTGCAAGCACCCGCCCATAGACTCGGCTACTCCCATCGGGAGCCGCGCACCCGACAAAAGCAACTTCGACTCTACATCAAGCACAAGATTCAATGATGATCAAGACATTCGGCAAAGGCAACTTTAGTCTCTCCCCGAAGCTTCACTTCGCCGACACTCGGGCTACGACGGGCATAACCCTTCGGTACTCGACATTGCCATACCCGGTGCAAACTATGAAGCTGGACCAGCACAGGGACTCGACGAGCTGGACCTGCACGCGCCTCAACTTGGACTACAAGGAAAGAAGACTCCAACACGAATCCTACTAGGACTCTTGTAAACCCTAGCTTGGCTGATATATAAAGCCAGGCAGGGGCATGATACGTCTCCAACGTATCGATAATTTCTTATGTTCCATGCCACTTTATTAATGATACCTACATGTTTTATGCACATTATATGTCATATTTATGCATTTTCTGGAACTAACCTATTAACAAGATGCCGAAGAGCCAGTTTGTTTTCTGCTGTTTTTGTTTCAGAAATCCTAGTAAAGAAATATTCTCGAATTGGACGAAACTTTCGCCCAGGGTCCTATTTTTGCACGAAGCTTCCAAGACCGAAGAGATATGAAGTGGGGCCACGAGGCAGAGAGGGTGGGCGGCGCGCCGCCCGGCCGCGCCGACCTACCCCCTCGTGTGGCCCCTCGCGTTGACCCTCCGCCTACTTAAAGCCTCCGTCGCGAAACCCCCAGACCGAGAGCCACGATACGGAAAACCCACCGAGACGCCGCCGCCGAGAATCCCATCTCTGGGATTCAGAGACGCCTCGGCACCCGCCGGAGAGGGGATTCATCTCCTGAGGACTCTACACCGCCATGGTCGCCTCCGGAGTGATGAGTGAGTAGTTCACCCCTGGACCATGGGTCCATAGCAGTAGCTAGATGGTCGTCTTCTCCTTGTTGTGCTTCATTGTTGGATCTTGTGAGCTGCCTAACATGATCAAGATCATCTATCTGTAATACTATATGTTGTGTTTGTCGGGATCCGATGGATAGAGAGTACTATGATTATGGTGATTATCAATCTATTGTTTATGTGTTGTTTATGATCTTGCATGCTCTCCGTTATTAGTAGAGGCTCTGGCCAAGTTTTTGCTCTTAACTCCAAGAGGGGTATTTATGCTCGATAGTGGGTTCATGCCTTCATTGAATCTGGGATCGTGTAGGTTCTAAGGTTGTGATGTGCCGTTGCCACTAGGGATAAAACATTGATGCTATGTCTAAGGATGTAGTTGTTGATTACATTACGCACCATACTTAATGCAATTGTCCTGTTGCTTAGCAACTTAATACTGAATGGGGTTCGGATGATAACTGAAGGTGGACTTTTTAGGCATAGATGCGTTGGATGGCGGTCTATGTACTTTGTCGTAATGCCCGGATTAAATCTCACTATATTTATCATGTCATGTATATGCATTGTTATGCCTTTCTCTATTTGTCAATTGCCCGACTGTAATTTGTTCACCCAACATGCTTTATCTTATGGGAGAGACACTCTAGTGAACTGTGGACCCCGGTCCTATTCTTTACATAGCATACAATCTACTTGTTTTACTGTTTTCTTTGCAAACATCTTCCACTCGATACGCTTAATCCTTTGTTACAGCAAGCCGGTGAGATTGACAACCTCACCGTTTCGTTGGGGCAAAGTACTTGGTTGTGTTGTGCAGGGTTGGCGCCGGAATCCCTGGTGTTGCGCCGCATCACATTTCGCGACCATCAACCTTCAACGTGCTTCTTGGCTCCTACTGGTTCGATTAAACCTTGGTTTCTTTCTGAGGGAAAACTTGCTACTGTGCGCATCATACCTTCCTCTTGGGGTTCCCAACGAACGTGTGAGTTACACGCCATCAGGGCACCCCTTAGGACATACACAATCAGAAACATAATTTTAGAGGCAACACGCCTAGACACCGCAATCCACGGATTAGAACTAGACTAGATCCAACAACTCCGCCTATGGCGGCCCCCTGTATACATATATTCATATAGTGGATTGCTAGCAGACGTAGCGACCCTCCACGGGGGCGTGAACCTGGTACGTCGTGTACCGCCTCGCTCCCGGAACTTCCGTCGTCGCCTTTCTCTAAAACCCAAGCCCCTCATGATGGGCATTGCCGAGGAACCGCCTCGTCAATTGGCGCCGTCTGTGGGCTTGAAGTTGATGCGGCCGCGCAAGCACTGCCTCGCCATGCCGCAACTTCTGCTCCCAGGCGCACAGTAAGATCCTCACTTCCCTCTCCTCTCACCTCTCTGCTTTTTCTAGTCCCTCTCGCTTGATCTGGCCATATGCAGCCCATTACTGGCCATGCCATGTCCATGCTTGTGTTGCTAAGCTACTGTTGTTGTTGCTCTAAATGCATTGCTATGCTCCTTTCTGATGCTTGCCATGATTCTAGCTTGCTCCTAATCATGTTTTATGATATGAACACCAGTTGCTAGTACTGGCATGTTGTATTTGATGTATGCAATTGTTGCTAGGTTGTACTGGGCTCTATCTGCTCCCATGGTTTCATTTGGAGCTTGTATTGCTACTGGTTAAATATGCTGCTATACTGCTGGTCCTAGATGTTGCTTGTCTGAAGCATTATCCATTGGCTATGCCTCCCAGTACTTGCTTGTCACCAATTGGTGAGCTGTGATGCTTACTGGAGTATGCTATTCTTGTACCTGTGTCTTGTGGTGCTACTGGTTCTATACCAGTGACACATCTGTGCTATTTCTATACTCTAATGTTGGTTACTATCATGCTATATCATTGGTTATGCCTCTGTGGTTTACTGAATCCTATACATTTGTTGCTTTGTGGTGGTTTACTGCCACTTGTAATTGATGAACCATGTGTTGTTAGTGATGACATTCATTTGATTTCCATGTTGTATTGGAAATAAATACATGTCTGAACCTGTTCAGGTTATGATGGCTTGCTTGCCAGTGTTGCTTGTTGGCTTAGGTTGCTTGCTTGCTTGTTTTGTGACCTCAGTAGCCTACTACTACCTCAGTAGCCTGCTACTGTCACTGGTTGCACAACAAAGTAGGGTATCTGGTTGGTTTTTATGAAAATAGTGATATCCACAGCTGGGAATCATGTAAATGAATGCCCTATGGTATCCTTTGAAGAAAAATAGATATTTCTGATGGTTTTGGAAACTAGGTGATGCTAGGTGATTCAGTTGGTCACTAAGACTAGTTTTATGTGGATTCTTTGGATAGGATGAGTATATTGGTTTACTTATGCATGTCCATCTGCTGGATTAACGAGTATTGGTTTGGCCTCTCTCTTGCCAGCATCACTTGGTCTATACCAAGTTATGACAAATTCTTATGGAGCATCTGCTCCACACCATGTGTGTGTATGTGCATGCTTATGATGGATTGGATCCTCTGGGTCCTCTCCAGGTATTAGTTATACCTTTCTCCAACTCCTAGATGAATTGTTTGGTTGATGAAGAAGCTTTGCTGGTTGATCTTGATCAACTAGCCCTTCTCCTCCTAGCTCCTAGTTGTTCTTGATTTAAGTCACCATGATTTCTTGCTGGTTTGGTTTGGTTTGGTTTGGGATGAATGAACTGGATGACTGTGAGGTTGCTGCTGTGTTCTTTCTGATGAACTGATGTTCCTGGAGGTTTCATCCCTATCTACTGTTTACTGTGCTATTTATAGCATGCCAGCATGGCCTGCTTGGTCGATAGCACAAGCTTGGTTGTGTGATGTGGTGTCCTCTCCATGTTTCACCATGGTGGTGAGTCATGGGAAAAGATCTGTTGCCATATGCTTTGGCTCTGGTTGGGACTTGATCCCCCTGCCTGAGCTTATCTCCCTAATTCTCATTCTTTTTACTGTTCAAGTGGCATTGCCACTTGTTACTGGACAATAATTGTTCTCTCCTTGTGTATCTTGCAGGTTTCAATTGGATCAAGAGTAAAGGATGATCAAGTGAAGATTTTTAGAAGAACTTAGTCTAGGAAATAATTCATGTTGTAATCTTCATTTTTATTTACTCATTTCTTATTTGTATTTGATCCTATTTGTTGTAATATCAATGAATTGTGTAATGACAATGTATCATGTGCGATTCATCAATAAAGCTCAAGTTTTTCTTATGAGCTATGTGTAATATATTTATAATGATTATCTTTGAATAACTTGTATGAATATTTAAATTGTTTGAGTTATTAATTATGAATTCATGTGAATTATGGTTTACTTATATTCCTATATGTTTGAAATTCAAATTTGAAATGCAAATTCAAACTCCTCTCCAAAACGCTTATTTCAAAAGATGTCATGTCGAAATTCATAGCACTCTCATCACCCTAACCCTAATGGCAACGAGAGAGAAACTTCGATCACTCTTTAGTGTAATGCAATTAAGCGCGTAAATTTCCCCCGTTTTGCGATGCAATGCACAACCATTTTCTAAATCTACCCCGCGTTTGTCCTAAGTTTTGGGATGTTACAATAGCCGCGTCTCCTTCTTGACGCCGTTACCGGACGCCTCAGAGTCGTGCTTCTTCTTCCCCATGGATGCGGCGGTGCGAGGAGGTGAGGGTGGGAGCGGAGGTGTCGGTGGTGTGGGCGATGGTAGGGACTATGTTGGTCACCTTTTAAAGGTCGGGGTGCGCGCGAGACATGATGCCATTGTTGGTGGCATATAAGTCCAGCCGCCGCCCGCCAGTGCGCGTCGAAGAGGAAGCGGCGCCATTGATGGTGAAGGTTGTGTTGCATATACGGAAGCGAAGACTGTCGAAGCGACGGCCGCGGAAGCGATGCGTCGAAACAGGCCTCTAGGTCAAAACGAGCGGTCACGCAGCGCGACCGCATAGCGCGGAGACACATCCAAGACGCAAATATACGCCACGGTTGCATCTCCGCGAACGGTCTAGTTACTATGCGTCAGGCTGCTGGGCTGGATAAGACGTATTTTTCGACTGCACGGATGCAAACGGTTACCTCCGTTAGAGATGCCCATATGGCATGGCAGGAATTCTCGAGTGCTATTCTAGTTAGTGGTGGCCATTTGCCGATAGTTATTTCTAGTTCATTCTTTGTTGCATTTCACATGGACCGAGTTATTTTCTTTTGTATATGGTTCTACTTAGTTTCCTTTCTATCTGTGCTTACGGTGGTTATGCCTTTTTTTTTTCTCCCTGAGAATAGGCCAAGGGTTTTCTATTTCTAAACTAACACAAATGGTGCTTAGTGGGTTATGTGCATTCTTGGTTTAGTGTCTAAGTGGGCAATAATATCTTCTCTTTTTAATACTACATGAAGATATTTTTCATTTCATTTTGGGAGTAGTTGGTTCATTTTTCTCCTCAAATCTAATCGAGCGTTGGTTGTCTGCCACCTTGGCATGGATGGAGTGCCTGCGTGGCCACCTAGTGTGATACAGTAGCTGCTTGTCCAGATCCCAGAATGGGGAATTTTTTTTCGAGTTGGTATAACGCGCCAAGCCCATCCAGAATGACCATGTCCGCGGTCGGCCTAAATTGTCAAGCCCAACATCCATTCTGAAGAGATGGAGAGGAGGCAGGAGCATTCCCTTCCCACGGCCTTCCGCAGCTCTGCTCTATGGCCATCCCTCCCCGAAAACCTCCAGCGATCTCGTGGGAACTGCCTTCTCCTCTCCCGCCACAGTACGCGCGACGTGCCATTGCTTCCACCCTCGCTTCCGCCAACTGCGCGCCGGCGGCTATCCCTCCGCCGCGATGCGGGTCTTAACTCTTATAAGAGCGGCCCTGGGTATAACGACACGCTGCCGTCTAGGCAGCAGCGCGCTGCGGTCAGGCTGTTCGGCGAAATGCCGACCCGGTTGTCGTTGCTTGCACGGCCGACCGTGGGCGTCAAGGAGCTCAGGATATCACGTCGATCATGATTCATGCTGGTGTGTGCCTCTATGTGCCGGTGGGAGATTCTGCACGCGAGGTCCGTGGTTTCTTCACCGTGGAGACCTGCGACATGATGTGTCCCTCTGATCCCCATTGCTATCTGCATCACTAGTAGTGGTATACTGTCGATATCTTATGCACGGTGAGTTTATGGCATTCCAAACACCTTAGCTGTGTTGCATCCTCAGTCTATCATTCCATTCGTTTCCATGCTTGGACCAAGCATCTGTAGTATCTACTAAACCAACTCCAACCCTGGTGGTTTTTAGTACCTCCAAAACGCTGACAGCATGCTGTATCTGCACTTGAGTGGAAACCAATTTCACTCTTTATCTCAGAATACAAGACAACCATTTCACTTGTTTATTCTTTTCCCCACGGTTTTGAAGCTTATATAATACTCCAAGGAAAGAAAGATGAACTAGAAAAAAGCTTTCTAATACGTATATTAAGTTCAAAATGACAATATGTTAGGCACTATACAAGGAAAAAAATGTAAGGCTAGTCACAAGTACTTCTATGAAGCTGAGAAAACTACATACCCTGTGCACCAAACGTAAATGCTATCTATCATGTGGGATTCATCCAATCTTGGATGATTTTATGTCTGCAGATCAGCACCTATACTGGCCAGGCAGGAAACTACTTCCATGATAGCGGGCCTCCGGAATTGATCACGATCAACACACTTGCAAGCGGTTTCGAGCACCTTCAGCATTTGCTCTTCATACCCTGTTCCTCGAAGCGCTGGATCCAGGACCTCTGTCTGTTTACCCTCAGACCTCATCTGTAGAACCCATGGGACAAGTTCTTTTGATGTAGCCATGACTGTAACAGGTCGCTTTCCTGTGAGCAGCTCAAGTAGGACTACGCCAAGACTGTATATATCACCTCTTAACGTAGCAACCCATGCTTGCCCATACTCGGGAGGAATGTAACCCATAGTGCCAACCAGCTCGGTTGTGACATGAGTTTGGTTGGGAAGGATCAATCTGGATAGCCCAAAATCTGCAACATAAGCTTTAAATTCTTTGTCCAGTAGGATGTTGCTGGATTTGATGTCACGGTGGACAATATGAGGCTTGCAGACATCATGGATATAAGAAAGGCCCAGGCTTGCTCCTTTTGCAATCTTGAGCCGCATTGGCCAGTCAAGAAATGAGCTAGCATCACCATCCCTGTTATGGAGACGATCATCTAGGCTTCCATTCTCCAGATAGGAATATATGAGGAGCCTTAAGTTTCCCTGGATGCAGTAACCCCAGAGTGGTACAAGATTTTCATGCTGTGCCATGGACAGTGCATCGACCTCTGCACTGAACTCCCTTTCCATGAGACACATTTCACCGTTGAGCTTCTTGATTGCCAGCTTGGGGCCATTATGTAGCTCTGCCTTGTAGACTAATCCATACCCTCCACATCCAATGATGTTCGCCCTGTCAAAGTTGTTAGTAGCTTTCAGAATGTCAGCCAGTTTGAGCTTGCTTTCTTCTCCCTTACCCTGTGGCATATGCATCACCACAACTGTTTGCTCTGAACACGAGTAGGATGAAGTTTCTTCAACATCTATGTTATTCTCCCTTCCTTTTTTTCTTGTAAAACCGTTCATCCTGACTGAGACAAGGAGACGCACAAGCAGCAAAAGAACAGTGATGCCTCCAAAGAACACGCCAAATGCAATTGCAAAAACAGCCTTCTTATCTCGTTTTGTGGAGGACGGAGCTATTGAATCTGAACCACATTTATGAGTGAGCATAGAGCCACACAGCTTTGGGTTCCCATCAAAACTAGAATTCTGAAATGTATTAAACTGGCCTCCAGATGGAATAGGTCCTTCTAGGTCATTGTTTGAAATGTTAAATGCTGAAAGGAAGTTCAGGCTGTTCAATCCAGCTGGTATTGCACCTGTGAGATTGTTGCTGGACAAGTCTAGCACCTGCAAATTTGTAAGGTTGCGAGTCGATCGTGGGATCTCTCCAGATAACTTGTTGAAACTCAAATCAAGTACAACAAGCATTTTCAACTGGCCAATCTGTTGGGGAACCACACCTGTGAAGTAGTTGTGGCTTAGATTCAACACTGTTGGGAAAGATGTAACAACACGGTATTGAAGTGATGGACCACTATAAACAGGCAGTTCAAAAACCCTTGGGTCCCAATGAGTTGCGTTTTCCATTGACGTTAGCATTGGCATCTCCGTCAATGATAATGGGATTTCTCCTGTAAGACTGTTGTTTGACACATCCATAAAGAAGAGATGGCTTAGGGAGTTGATCCAGCCTGGTATCGGTCCAGTGAGTTGATTTCTATTTAAAAGTAACATCTCCAAGCTTGTGAGCCTTGATATCCATAGAGGCACTTTTCCGGATAATTGGCAATCTTGGATGTCCAAAACCTGAAGCTTCTCAAAACCATCAATTATGTCATCCTCTGGCATGATCTCTCCCTTGAAGTTATCACCGATTAGAAGAGTGGTAAGATTCCTGCAGCTCTTAAGGATGTGAAGTGCATTTGTGATGTTTGTGAAAGAGTTTGTAGCAAGTGATAGGAAGGTGAGGTACTTTAGACTGCTTATTCTTTGTGAAAGCTGCCCATCTAATTTGTTGGTAGACACCCGCAGTGCTGTCAGATTGGTGCAAGAGTATATGCTTTCTGGAACTTTGCCGTTGAAGTTGTTTAAGTAAAGATCTAAAGTTCTTAGATTTGGCAGGTTGGAGAAATTGACCTTTGTAAGTTCTCCACTGAAATTGTTGCTCTTGAGGTCAATTGTTATCAGGTTCGTGCAATTGCTCAGAGCAGATGGCAGCTCCCCTGACATGTTGTTGTTATCCAAATGCAGCTCCTCCAATTTCCTGAGCTGATCTATAGAATCTGGAATTTTGCCACTGAATTTGTTCCCTCCAAGATCCAGGGTTACAAGATTTCTGAGGTTGGTCATGCGTGTACTATCAAGACTTCCATGTAAAACATTGTTAGGAAAAGACAGGTACTCCAACAAGGTAGCATCAAAGAGGTCATCTGGGAGAGTTCCACTGAGGTTGTTGTAGCCGGCTCTGAGCTCTCTCAGCCTGGAGCAATCACCAATTCCTGGGGGGATGTTGCCACTTAATTTGTTCAAACACAGATCAAGCACAGTGAGAGATGACGAAGTGTTGCAGACATCAGTTGGTATCAGCCCTGTAAAGCTGTTATTGCTGGCATTGAGGGCTATCAGATTCTCCATTGCTTTCCATGTGGTGGATGGAAACTGTCCTGCAAATAAGTTGCTTGAGATGTTCAGTACCTGCAGAGGCCGGGCAGGGGTTGAAGATGGCAGCTCTTCGATTGATCCATCGAGCTGGTTAAAGCTGACATCAAGGATGGTGATGTTGCTGGACGACACCAATTCCAGCGGCAGGCGACCAGACAGCGAGTTGTGGGAGAGGTTAAGATGCTGCAGCCCAGTGAGGTTTCCAAGGGACTCCGAGATGTGCCCCTCAAGGCCCTTTGAAACCAGCACGACATTGGTGACCGTCCCATCTAGTCTGCAGGTGATCCCTTCCCACTTGCAGCAATCTGTGCCATTACGCCATGAGGTGGCGAGGCCACCATCTTGTGAGAGCTCGTTGAGGAACTGGAGAAGGGAGTGCTTCTCCTGCTCCGTGCAGGAACTGGTAGGAGAGGCCAAGTAGATCAGCAGCACAAGTGCAACACCAAAGGAAGGTATGCGCAGTATCTTGTTGGAAAAATGGAGTGGCTGCATGGTTTTCTGGTGAAACTAGCATGGAAACCAGAGCTTAAATTGTGCCTTGACCGGAGAAAGTTCAATGGTGGTCTAATCACGAAACAGCGTCAGAAGAAAGATCTTGGTTCCATTTTGTTTTGTTCTTTGCAGTCGTAATCAGCACAAAGAAAAAAGTGGTGGGTTCACACTATGACGTTTCACTCGTGTCTGCTTGCTATAATCTACTGACAAGTCAATTTCCCAATCTTATGAAAACTAACCGTACAAAATATTGCATTGTAGTCATCCACTCGTTATCAACTCAGTCATATCGGATTTTTACTGCAACCTGACATTCCTTCTTTTACCGGACAAATCTTATCTTTTCCACTAAGACTGACTAAAAACATCACTTGTTAATGCATCCTTTGGTAAACATGAAAGGCGCGCATGCGAGGAAAGAAACAAACAGTTGGTGAAGAATTGAAGGAACAGGAAAGGCTGCATTCGAAAAAGAAACAGTTGGTGAAGATTTGAAGGAACAGGAAAAGGCGCACATTTGAGAAAGAAACAGTTGGTGAAGATTTGCGAAGATAATATGGGGATATGGTACACGCCTAGATCATACCGAAAGGCATTTTTTGATCTAGAACAATCATCATTTGAGAAAAAAAAAATCTTCAACATGAGCAGTCGTCGCTGTTAGCGTGCAGACAAGGCAAAGTGGAGGGCAAGAAGAAGTTCAGTTTTCTTGCTTAATGGACGGGGTGGGTGGGTGGGTGGATGATCTGTGCTCTCCTCCATCCTCTTGACCTGAGGCGTTTACTTGCCCTTATGACGCAAGCTTTGCCTGATGTTTACATCTGATGCTATTTTCCATTCTCCCTGGCTCCACTGGCGCATTTTTATGGACCATGGATCGTGACGCTTTGGGGCCACCTTCTGAATTCTGAAGCGGTTCAAGTAAAGTGGTGTAGCGTGTGAGGGCTGGCAATGGCCCCTCTTTGTCTGATGCTTGTATGATGTTATGTTTCTTTGAATGATGTTTTTTGATGCTCGTTAGTGGGTGTAGATGTATATTTCTTTCCCGTTGTTGCAGGATCCCGTCTCTAAATTTTGTACAGGTGGCTACTAATATTCATAATCTGATTTCATTTCGATACAAATGCTCTGGTTTAGAGAAAAAAAAAGTGGCACTGACATTGATCCTGTCTCTGGGAAATCAAGAAGTTCTTTTAATTTAAAATTCTTAGAAAAGACACTAAAATGTAATATTAAATAAAATAGAAAGTAGAAACTCGGCACTTTGCCAAATTCCATGGTTTTCCTAACTTTTTGTATTTTAGAAATTCATGCAGTCTTTAGTAACTTTATTACTAGAATATTTATGCAATTTATAAATATAGTTTCTTCAGATACTTAATAGTGCTACATATATATTTTGTTTTATGTTGAATTGATTGTCAAGTGTGTCGAATCATCACCACGTCATCATCAAAGCTAGTTTTCGGGGAGCAAAAGGACCAAATCTAGATGGGTTTGAGACTTCAGATATTAAGAATTTATGATATGAGAGGTTATAGACCAAACTTAGAATTTGGGAATAGTTGAAGTAGTGCCAAAAATCGTTGGATAAATATTAGATGAAAATTTTGGACCAGGTATCTTTGAATTTTTTTCCGTCCTCAAGTTGGACATGTAAGCTTACATGAAGCCTCTAATTTAATTAGAGTGAAGAGGGCACACCCTTACCTGTTGGACACAAAAAATGTTCTTCACAAAAAAATTGTTCTTCATTATTAGTGTTGAATTTAATGGACTTTGATGAGTTGGTTCCAAAGGGATCCTCAAAGAGCATCCTCATTTGTTTCTAGAAAAACATTCCCATTTATTACAATAAAAAAACCCATGTTCTCATGATCAGAACATGAAGAAAGGTGGCATTATACAACTTTTAAATGTGTGCAAATGCAAGCCCGCTCGACATCATTGAAGGTGGCATCACATAGTGCCATAGTGGTATATACGTTTCACGTGTTCCAACCTCGTGCACCCTCGCAACTCCCATTTTTTACGGGCAACTCCCATTGATGAGGCCTTTCGATTGATGATATTAGTAGGACACTCCTGTCGTTCTCCTTCGTATGCCGTGGCCGGTCTTTGATTATCATGGATAACCACCACTCGCCATCTCTTAAGACAAATGTAATTTGATTTATCTCCTCCGATCAATTGAGTCTCAGCTGGCCATCTTCCTCAAAATGGTTCTATCATACTATGTCCTAACCACCTACAATCACAGAAGAATTTGTCCTTCCATCATAGTCCCATTCCTAATCCTAAGGGCAAGTTCCGAACATGAGAGTATCTTCGCCAAATAATGGTTGTAGAAATTTTACTGAAGTACCAAAAAATTACTAAAGATATCAAAACTCAAAACGTGTATTGATGCTATTTTACAAAAAAAATGGTCATATAGCATGTTTGTTTGTCAACTGATATTATGAGTCAATCTGATAGAAGAAAAAGGAGGAAAATTGTATTCAACATAAATAAGTGAATGTTCATGGAATTCCGTCACGAGTTATTGGAGTGAGTTTTTTTTTCAATAAATACAAAATATACTCTCTTGAATGGTGGAAGATATTCTAAGATATTTTCTATGGATTATTATTATCTAAAAATTTGTACTCCCTTTGATTCATATTACTTGATGCTAATATAGATGTATCTAGACATATTTTAATGTAGATACATTCATTTTAGCATCAAGTAATATGGATCGGAGGGAGTATTATATAATTTAATAAACAGTTTACAAACTTTTTATTATACGTATTTGATTTTTTTGAGGAACTTTAAAGTTTTTGAGCTATTTTTTTTGTTGAGAAACTTTAAAAGTATTTTCTTCCGTGAGGAGGACTAGCTGAAGCTAGGCCGCTACCCCGTAGGTGATGAATGGCCCATATCTTAGAGTAGCACAATGACATAGCAAAGCGGAAAACCAGAAAAGCCTTTCCAGTCTCCACCTCCTTCTGCTCTTCGGTGCCGGCGAGTCGCAACTCCACCGCTCTCGCCGGAAGCCCGGAAGTGCCTCCTCCTCTTATGCCACGGAACTCCGCCGCACGCTCGCTTCCAGCCTCCAGTAGGTCGCAGCTCCAACGCCCTCGCCGCTGGAATCTATCCATCGGACGTCCTCAGGTCGTTCGGCGAAATGCCGACCCGAATGTCGTTTCTTGGACCACGGCCGCAGCTCTAGAGAAGCTGGGTCAAGCTCGTAAATCAGGCTTTGGACGCGTTTTCACGAGTACTTGTATTCGCCAGAGGGTGATCTTGAATGCGAGGCCCTCGGTTTCCAGGCCACGTGAATGCATTGACATGGTACGTAGGTGCTTCTGATCACCATTCCTGTTGTTATACATTTAAAACATGTTAGTCGACTAGTCGTATTATATTCAGAATTTCTCATGCCATTCAATTGAACGCTTGGACCAGCCAAACATTTGTTGTATCACCTCCGAGGCTCCAACTCTAGTTTTTTCAACATAAAAGAAAAAGCTCTGGTGGTTTCTCAAATCAACCGATCAGAAGCAAACAAGTGGAAGCACATAGTACACTGGGAAAATAATACGATCGTTTCTTATGTTGATACTTTTTTCCCATGAATGTGTAACTTTTCTCAAATCAACCGATCAGAAGCAAACAAGTGGAAGCACATAGAAACTGAAAATGTCACAAGTACGCCGGGCACAAAAATACAAGATTATCTATCACATGTAGTTCATCATATCTTCACTTATCTTTACATCTGCTGGTCAGCGTCTACACTGGCGAGACAGGAGACTATTTCCATGATAGCGGGCCTCCTGAATTGATCATGATCAACACACTTGCAAGCGGTTTCGAGCACCTTCAGCATTTGTTCTTCATACCCTGTTCCTCGAAGTGTTGGGTCCAGGACCTCAATCTGTCTACCTTCAGAGCTCATCTGTAGGACCCATGGGACAAGTTCTTCTGATGTAGACAGTACTGGAACAGGCCGCCTACCTGTGAGCAGCTCAAGCAGGACTACTCCAAAACTGTATATATCACCTCTCAACGTAGCAACCCATGCTTGCCCATACTCGGGGGGAATGTAACCCATAGTGCCGACCAGCTCAGTTGTGACATGAGTTTGGTTGGGAAGGAGCAATCTGGCTAGCCCAAAATCTGCAATATAAGCTTTAAATTCTTTGTCCAGTAGGATGTTACTGGATTTGATGTCACGGTGGACAATATGAGGCTTGCAGTCATCATGGATATATGAGAGGCCCAGGCCTGCTCCTTGTGCGATCTTAAGCCGCATTGGCCAGTCAAGAAATGAGCTAGCATCATCATCCCTGTTATGGAGCCAATCATCCAGGCTACCATTCTCCATGTAGGAATATAGGAGGAGCCTTGAGTTTCCCTGGATGCAGTAACCCCAGAGTGGTACAATATTTTCATGTTGTGCCATGGAGAGTACATCAACCTCTGCACTGAACTCCCTTCCCATCAAACACATTTCACCATTGAGCTTTTTGATTGCCAGCTTGGAGCCATTATTTAGCTCTGCCTTGTAGACTAATCCATAACCTCCACATCCAATGATGTTCGTCTTGTCAAAGTTGTTCGTAGCTTTCAAGATGTCAGCAAATTTGAGCTCGTTTTCTTCTCCGTTGGTTTGTGGCACCCGCATCACCAATAATATTTCCTCTGAACTAGAGTAGAATGGAATTGATTCAGCATCTTGGTTATTATCCATTCTATCTTTTGTTGTAGTGCCCTTTGTCCTGATTGAAACAATGAGATGCCCCAGCAACAAAAGAGCAGCAATGCCTTCAATGAATACACCAAATGCGATTGCAAAAAGATCCTTCTTATCTCGATGTTTTGTGTATGATGAAGGCACTGAAGCTGAACCACATTTGTGAGTGAGCATAGAGCCACACAGCTTTGGATTCCCTTCGAAACTAGAATTCTGAAATGTATTAAACTGCCCCCCTGATGGAATAGGCCCTTCTAGGTCATTGTTCGAAACATTGAATGCTGAAAGGAAGTTTAGGATGTTCAGTGCAGCTGGGATGTCACCTGTGAGATTGTTGCTGGACAAGTCTAGCACCTGCAAGTTTGTGAGATTGCATATTGATTCTGGTATATGCCCTGTCAAGTCGTTGGAGCTGAAATTAACTGAAAAGAGAGCTTTCAACTGACCAATCTCCAGGGGTATCTCACCAGTGAATTTATTGTTGCTTAGATCCAGCACTTTAGGGAATGCAGTGGGTACACGGTATTGACGTGATCCTGTATAAACAGCTAGCTCAAAGACCATTGGGTCCAAATGTGCTTCAGTCTTTTCTGACTTCAGCATTTGCATATCCATCAGTGCTGTTGGAATTCCCCCGGTGAGGCTGTTGTTTCTTATGTCTAGATAGTAGAGGAGGTTTAGTCTGCTGATCCAGTGAGGTATCGGTCCAGTAAATTGATTTCCTGATAAAAATAACACTTCCAAGTTTGTCATCTTTGATAACCAATGAGGTATTTTTCCCAATAATGAGCACTCATTCATTGCGAGAACCTGAAGATTCTCAAAACCATCAAGTATGTCATCCTCTGGCATCAGCTCTCCCCTGAAATTCTCCCCAAGAAATAGGGCGGTAAGGTTCTTGCAGCCCTTAAGGATCCAAAGTGCATTTGCTATGTTTCTAAAAGAATTATCAGCAATTGACAAGAAGGTGAGGTACTTCAGACCAACTATCCTTGGTGAAAGTTGTCCCTTTAATTTGTTGCCAGATAGCCGCAGGGCAATGAGATTGCTGCAAGAGTATATACTTTCTGGAATTGTGCCAGAAAAGTTGTTGTATAGAAGGTCTAATGTTTTCAGATTGGGAAGATTGGAGAAATTGACCTTGGCAAGGATTCCACTGAAATGGTTGCTCTTAAGGTCAATTGTTATAAGATCTGTGCAGTTGCTCAGAGCTGATGGAAGCTCTCCTGACATGTTGTTGTGGTCCAAGTGGAGCTCCTGCAATTTCTTGAGCTCACCTACAGAATATGGAATATGGCCACTGAAGCCATTCTCTCCAAGATCAAGGGTAGCCAGATTTCGGAGGTTGATTATGCGTGCACCATCAAGTACCCCATGTAAATTATTGTTAGGAAAAGAGAGGTATTTAAGTGAGGTAGCATTGAATATATCCTGTGGGAGTCTCCCACTGAGGTTGTTATGGCCAACCTTGAGCACTTTCAGCATGGAGCAATTACCAAATCCTGTAGGGATGGTGCCACTGAAATGATTGAAACAGAGCTCAAGCATAACAAATGATGGCGAGCTGTTGCAGATATGAGCTGGTATGTTCCCAGTGAAGCTATTGTTGCTGGCGTTGAGGGCAACCAGATTGTTCATTACCTCCCATGTGGTGGATGGAAACCGTCCTGTAAATAAGTTGCTCGAGATATTCAGTACCTTCAAAGGCCGAGAAGGGGTTGAAGATGCCAGCTCATGCAGTTCTCCATCTAGACGGTTGAAGCTAAGGTCGATGACAAGGATACTGCTGGATGACACCAGTTCCCATGGCAAACCACCAGACAGCGAGTTGTGAGAGAGGTTGAGGTGCTGCAGTCCAGTGAGGTTCCCAAGAGACAGAGAGAGACACCCTTCAAGGCGCCTTGAAGCCAGCGAGATTTTGGTGACCGTCCTGTTTGGGCTGCAGGTGATCCCTTCCCACTCACAGCAATCCATGCTATTCTTCCATGAGGCAACGAGACCACCATGCTGTGAGAGCCCCGCTAGGAACTGGAGAAGGGAGCGCTGCTCCCGCTCCGTGCAGGAGCTCGTGGGAGAGGCAAAGGAGATCAGCAGCACAAGAGAAAGGCCAAGCAAAGGTATGCGCAATTTCTTGATTTGTGTCTTCTTTGAAAACTGGAGTGTCTGCATGGTTTTCTGGTGAAACTTGCACGGAAACCAGAGCTCAAGAGTTGTGCCCTGACTGTATAAAGCATCAATGGTGGTTTAATCATGAAAGATCATTTTTCCCAAAAAAAAAAGGAAATCATGAACCGCATGAGGGCACAGAAAGATCTTGCTCCCATTTTGTTTTGTTCCTTGCAGTCGTAGTCACCACAAAGAAAGAAGTGGTAGGTTCACACTTCACACTATGACGTTTCACTCACGGCTGCCAGCTATAATCTTTTGACAAGTCAATTTCCATGAATACTTACTGCATGCAAGATTACCTGACCTGGCAACATTTCTCTTACCGGTTCCTCGAAACAAATCTGACCTTTCCCTACTAATACTGACCAGAAGTATCACTTGTTGATGCATCCTTTGGTGTACAGGAAAGGGCGCACATTCGAGAAAGGAACAGGTAGTGAAGATTTGTGAAGATACCGCGGGGAGATAGTACTCGGGGAGATCATACCCAAAGGTGTTTGGGATCGAGAGCAATTATCATGGTTTCAGTCAGTGTGTTGGACAAGGCCGAGTGGAGGGCAAGAACTTTGACCAAAAAAATGTGGAGGCAAGAAGAAGTGCAGTTTTAGCTTAATGGACGGGTGATATGTGCTCTCTTCCATCCTCTTGACTCCAGGCGTTTACTTGCCCTTATCAGTGCGCGAGCTTGCCTGATGTTTACGTCTGCTGCTGTTTTCCATTCTCCCTGGCTCCATTGGCGCTATTATGGACCTTTGCCTTATGGCAATCATCTGAATTATGTGGCTGTTGAAGTAAACCAGAAACACCGTGTTGGCACACTAGGAAATAGCAGCGCAACAGGGGAGTGCTCGTGCCAATCGAGTACCTAGTATGTCCAGCGATGTAGTAACAGACTGGATATGCTGAACCAGATGATCCGAGGACCTGGATACTACGTTGACACATTTACAAGCGAGCGAGCACACATATGGTTTCTCGTTCGGATCAACGTTCCGATACATCCCATTCGTAGTCCAGTGACGGTACCTGACAACGCTATCGACCCACAGTCCTCTCATCCTCAATTCCTCGTATGCACTCTCCCACTGATAAATCACAAATGTGAGTGTGCTAGCCTCCACCATTCCAGTCGGTGTTGGTTTTTATATGGAGATTGGTTATTTATGATTGGACCAACCAAAACAATGACTCCCGATATCATAGTACTGTATTATCACAATCGAAGCACCAGCCCGATATGATGTATATATCTATTGCAACAAGCACACAGTTTTATACAACTTGTAGACAATGCAGGAACATGGTGCACGTTACTGTAACCACGAGCATATACATGTGCTAGTTTTTAAAGGTAGTGCCAGTATTATTTTCGTCGCGTTTATTCTAGATGGACATTTGTAGGAATTTTAAAAGGTAAGAAAAAAGGCAACGAATATACTTGTAAAACATCGCTATGAACTATGTACTCCTTGTCCTCGTTGTCCGTAGTAAAAATAAATTATGAATCAAACTCCTTGGCTCCGGAGTATATTCTTCAATCGGATAATCGCATACGTATGTAGATTTTCCAAATAATTTCTTTCTGCAGTTTTATGTGTAAATTTGAGTTGTCTTATTGCATTATAAGTTCACATATGCGAAAGTGCGTGTTTGTTCTCACGCTCACGTACTCGTGTTCGCAGAATCTATTCCCGGGTTTACAAGTTTCTTTTGCCTACAACTGAAATTCGTGTTTTTTTTTTGTGAAATTATGAATTTTCGTTGAAAGTTTTAACCAAATAAAGATTTTAGCATCTGAAAATGTTGGTGATATTTAGATTAGAAGTCAGGAAGTTGTGTTTGTTATCCAAACTTTGGAGTTGAAACCTCCGAGAAACAAATTCAGCGTGCCTCCGCCACTGCCTTAGGCTGGAAAATCATATGTGATCTCAGAAAAAAAAAATTAGCTAGAATATAAATCCTGAACTGGCGTTTTATCTCCTACCACTTAGATTTGCTAAATTCCACACATTTGGATTTTCAATTTATTCGCGATTTCTTTTCCTGCTTTGGCCGTACTGTGTGTTGCTACCTGCAGAGTTTTTCATAAAACTTTTTAAATTCTCCCTGAGAAGCTTGTAACGCATATAGATGTGATTTTTTTTGATTTTTTCCCCTACAGGGTTTATGATAGCTCTCCACGTGATTATAAAAAAGGTGGACACGTTTTTGTTGTGAGTTGAACAGATTTGATGCGTCGGTTTCAATGGACTCCCCAAAGAGCACTGCCATTTGTTTCAAGAACGTAGGGATAACGATGGAGCGGAAACGGACGAAAGTGTGTGAGACCATTTTTTTTTTAGGAAACATAAACGAATATATATAGAAACTCTTTTTTTTTCGAGAGCACGCGGAAAGCGTGCCTTATCTTTATAGAAGAGAGAACAACAATATACAAGAAAGGACTGATACAGACATCAGTTCCAAGACCCACTCACACTTTTCTCCTACTCCCCGAACAACTAGAGCCTACTCTCGCGTCATCTGTGAGCTCCCTCCTCTCCTCGCTATCTCCCAAAGCTGGAACTCCTCTCTGATCGCCTCCAAGACCTGTATGGGGTTCCTCTGCTCTCGAGCATTCCCAGACACTCTCGCGTTACGTTGCTTCCAAAGGGTCAATGCGGTGATGATGACCATGGAGTCGAACCTCTTTCTATCCGACTTCCTCACTCTTTTCCTCGCCTCCGTCCACCATCTCTCCAAGTTTGACTCCAAACCCGGCTCCTGTATGTTTAGAGTAGCATTGCGTAGTACCTCGAACCAGACCTGTCTCGCATACGGACACTGTATGAGTATGTGATCCACCTTGTCCTCCTCTTGTAAACATGTGAAGCATGGGTCCGGGTTCTCCTGGAGACCAAATCTCGCCCTCCGATCAGAGGTCCAAAGCCTATATTTAAGGGCTAACCATGCAAAGATCTTGCATTTTGCCGGCGCAAAGGACTTCCAAACGGGGGAGCACATACTCCAACTTGTGCTCCCCCTACAGAGCAGCTCGTACGTGCTCTTGGAGGAGTACTCTCCTGAAACCGAGCCTTTCCAAGAAATGAGGTCCGGCCTCGATGCATCCCCCTCGACTGTGTCCACCGCCTCCCAAAGCCGGATGCACTGCGCGCCTCCCCTCTGAGATAAATCCTCTGTAATGTCATTCAGCCAGCGATTGTTCTCCAAAGCCTCCGCCACCGATCTCGTGTTTTTGCACCTTGTCTGCACTTTGGCGCACACCTCAGGTGCAAGCTCCTCGGCCGTGAAACCATTAATCCATCTATCGCGCCAGAAAAGGGTTTTACGGCCGTCGCCGATGCTAAAGCTCGATAAGCTCCTGAAAACCTCTTCCGCCTCCTTATCTATTGAGCTCGGCAGACCTTGCCAAGGTCTGTCGGGATCTGTCCTCCTCAACCAACACCACCTCACTCGCAGGGCCAGCCCCTGTAACCTGAGGCTCTTGATGCCAAGTCCTCCCGCGGCTTTAGGTTTACAGACGCTTTCCCAAGCCACCAGGCACTGGCCTCCATTAACTCTGTCCTTGCCCGCCCAAAAAAAGGCTCTCATCCATTTGTTTATCTCCTCAAGAAGCCATGCCGGTGCCTCGGCCACCACCATTTGGTGTACCGCCCTTGCCGAAACCACGGAATTTACTAGAACCAACCTTCCCTCTTTCTTTATGAGACCTCTTTGCCAAGCGGGCACACACTTGACCACTTTGTCCAGCAAGGGTTGCCACTCCGCCTTGGTGAGAGGCCTTAGGGCTAGCTGCAGTCCCAGGTACTTTATGGGGAACTGTGCCAGCTCACACCCCAGGATCTCAGCAATCTCAACCTCATGCTCCCTGTTCCCTCTGATGAGCGTTGCCGTGGTTTTTGCAAAATTAACCTTGAGACCAGACGCCTCTCCAAACATATTCAGGATGTGTTTGATAGCCCACAACTCCTGCCTCTCCGGCCTAAAGAACAAAACCACATCATCCGCATAAATGGATAATATATATAGAAACTCTAGAAACAGAAACAAATGCAGATATTCTCGGAAACAGTTATGGACCGAATACGATGCAGATATTCGTTGGAACCAAGAGAATCCTTGGTTCATGCAAAAAAATCTTGAGGGTTCAAGCAAACTTACAAACTTCTTTACTAATTCTAGCGAGGTGCTCGAATTACTGGGGAAAGGGGAAAGGTTGAACCGTGAAAGGCTCCTTGAATGGATGAGGGGATAACATGGTGGCCATTTTTTGAGATGGTCCTCTTCGAAAGTTTAGCTTGAGAAGATCATGTAATGGGTCTCTTGGATTGGGCAATGAACATCAACCTTAAAACAGAAATTTCAAATTAGCAGAAAACGAAAATTTGGTTTCCATGGCTGCTCCGCTAAAAACTCTGTTCCGTTTTCGTTTCCATTTCCTAAAAATCCCGTTTTCCGTTTTTGTTTTACAAAAATCCGTTTCCATTTCTATATTTTCATTCCTCTCGTGTTTCCGCAAAAAAAAAAAATCAGAAATGTTCCGCTCCACTTTCATCCCTAACATAGGGAGAAAATCGTGGCAATGTATACCTTCCAAACTGAGTGGGGCACTTGTATTGTGTGGTTCATCATTTCCTTGGTATAGACCTTTCCTCACCATCCAACCTCGCCATTCAAGCAACTCATGTTGACGATGACTTCTCAATTGTTGATACTGGTACCAGCTGTTGACGTGTATAAGTAGATTGCATTTCCCTTTCCATTAGTTAGGACTTTTGGTTCAAGTGGCTAGTGCATGAACCTTAACACCAGCCGCACTCCTGTCATTCTCCTCCTTTTGTTGTGGTTGCAGATCTTCCATCGTGTAGTCATGGATAGCCACAAATCATTGGATATGATTGATGAAGTGTCATTGTTTTATCCTCTCCCATCAATTGATTGCAAGATGGCATCTTCCTCGCCAATAGTCAATCATATTCTAGAACCCTAACCACCAGACGCCACAAAAGGTTTTCTTGGTCCATCGTCAACCCACTCCTTGCCCAACCGAAACTCCAAGGCCCGTGTTGAAAAATGAATATATCTTGAAAAATGTTACTTAGTTCAAGTTTGAATAAAATACAAATAAATACTAAAAATTACTACATCTATTTCATGTATCAATTCACAAAATATGTCTGGATACATCTAAATTTGCGGCAAGAGTTAGAGCATCCCCACTCGTTGGCGCTCCCCACGCCCAAATCCGGCTAAATTTTCGTCCGGATTGGAGAAAGATTTGGCGTGGGGAGGAATAGTTTCCCAGCCGCGTGCCCAGGCGAAGATGACGATGCAAATTTGAAAAACGGAAACTTGACAAACTACGGCTAAAAACGGGCGAATTTAGACTAAATTTAATGATATTTACTATATAACGGGCGAAGTTCATACATAGAGGCCGAATTTGACTATATTTCGAATTCGGCTAGGGAATTCAACTTAATTTTAAAACACGGCGCTCACATGCCGAAATGGCGTAGAACACCGGTAGTCGCCGCCGGGTCGCCGTGTCGGAGCCGCGTCGTCGACTGCGCGCGGCGCGGCTGCCTGCTGCTGCCTGCCGGCGTCTCCCACCGAGGCGGCAATGGCTTGTACCATTCGTCGTCCAAGCCATCGAGGTCGACGAAGGGGGCGGCGACGCCGGATGGAGGTGTCGCAGGACGGCGGTAGCGAGCGACGTCGTCGGCGGCGGTTGGAGCGGCGGCGCGGGCGGCGAGTTGATGCGCGGTGGCCAGGTCCATCAGCCGCCGCTGCCCGCCTCCTCGCGCTCCCCCGCGCTCGACCACCAGGGCGGCGTCCTCGGGGAGGGCGTTGTCGGCGGGCACCAGGTCCTTGAGCGACCTGGCGATCGCCTCCGCAACGGCGGCCTCTCGCGCTTCGCATCCTCCTCGGCGAGGTGCGGCGGCGGCGTGGCGGCAGCGCCGTCCTCCTTCTTCGCCGACTTCCTCTTCCGCCCACAGAGGAAGGTTGGTCGCGGATCACGAGGGCGCCGCTGCGCCCCCGGTCGCGCGGAGACGCCGGCTCCTTGACGCGGGCGCGACGGAGACGTCGCCTCCTTTCACCGGCGCCAAGGACGGCCTCGGCGCCGATCCGGAAGACGACGAGCTGGCAGCCATGCGCCGTGGCTGCCGACGCCCCGGCGGCGCCGCCGATGCCCTCGGCGGGGGCATCGTCGCACCGGAAGTTTCCGCCCTCGATGTGCTCGAGGATGTTCTCCAGCGTCCGCCCGGTGCGCTCCACCAACGTCGGCGTCCCGCGGCGTTGTTGCGCGCAGCGAGGCGGCGGGCCGTCGTAGGCCGCCGCTCCCGCTCCCACCGCGGAGGAAGTAGGAGTTCCACCGCGTGTAGTTGTCGGGGTGGTGGCGCGGGTCGGCGCGCTCCTCGTCCATCATTGTTAGCCGCGCCTCCTCGATGGCGGCGTCGAGGGCGTCGGGGCGGCGGCGGGATTGGTACGCCGCCACGGCTTAGCCGCCACCCGCCGCCGGGAGGCCTCGTGTCCGGCGGGCAGGGTACCCGCCTGGTGGAGGAGGTGGCCCTCCCACCGGTGGAGCGACCGGGGGAAGCCATTGGCGGCTGCGCCGTCGTCGTCGGAGAACGCCATCGTTGGAGGTGGAGGAAGAGTGGAGCAGGGAGGGAATGGAGGAAGAGTGGAGCAGGGGCGTCGCGGCGAGCGGAGTGGCTTTAAATAGGCGCGGCGGGCGCGGCGGGCGACGGCGATTAATGTCGCGTGGAAGACGATGCGTGCGCGGAAGCCGATGTGATGGCATTAACTCGCCGCGTGGAAGCTACGCGGCCGGCGACGCGACCGGCGGCAGGCTTTACAGCGCGCGGAAGAAGATGCGATGAGGACGACGATCGGTGTCTCTCGCCGACAAGTCGGGCCACCCACGCGGGAAGTTTCCTCCGTTTCGCGCGTTTTGTTTCGTCCGGAGTCCCCGAGAGCTCCCGGGGGGCCGGGGATGGCCTGGGATCGCCGGATGAATTTAGGCCCAAATCCGGACGAAATCGAGGAACCGGGGACGCGACTGGACCGAATTTCGCCGTCCGGATGGAAAAAACATCGTCGGGGGCCTCGTCGGGGAGACGAGTGGAGATGCTCTTATAAACGGAGAGTACTATCTTTGATGCACATTTTTTACGGAAAATTATCGTGTAACATATTCATTTTCATTCATATATAGGTTGACGATCATTGCGAAAATAAAAATTGAATTCAACACAAATAAATTTACCATGCTTGTTTGTGGCATATTGTAATGAGTTACGTGAGTACTTTTATTAAGTACAAAAACATTTATTCAGATGGTGGACCATATATAAGAACCAACAAGTGGTTGGATGATTATGAGGGAAGCGATATCCTCAACCCACGAATAAACTTTGATGTCTTATAAAGATGAAATATCTTTTTAGTGAAAGACGATGCTATCGGTAGTGATGTGTTTGTGGTGACTTTCTCAATCTTAAAACTCAGCCATATAAGTTTCTTGGACTCAGTCGTCCTCGCAATTTACACCCAAAAAAAAAGTCGTCCTCGCAGGGATACGGTATGGCGTGAGTGCCGTTCGCAAACTTTATTTTCATCATTCATTTATTAAATTTACCGGAGGCGCAGTGTTGTGGGCTGGGTCGCTTGCACCTCAAACATATGAAAGCATCATGCAGCTGTTAGGCATCTCCAACTGAGCGACCCAAACGGACGCACTGGGCCGTCCGTTTTAGGCCGTTTGGGTGGCCGAGCGGACGCGAGGACCGCGTGTCCGTTTGGATCGCGCGCTGCACCCAACGCAACAGATTTGGGTCGCGGTGCCGTATGGTTCGTTTTTCTTGTAAATTCACTATAAAAACACAAATAAATTATAGAAAATATATAAAATAGTTCAAATGCTCAAAATTTATTACACATTACATTGTCCACGTAATCAAGGATAAAGTATTATTCAAATAAAATGAAAAAACGATACAAATGCTCTAGGCTTCCGGATTTCCTTCATCATTGTTGTTTGCAGCATTGTTGCCTACATGCTTGAAAGTGCATGGAGCCCCCATGTGTGGTTTTGGTAATTAATGACAATCCCTATGGACTAATGTTTGCATTGAGTTATATTTGTAGGAGTTGTCCATAGGTAATTCTTGAACCATTTGTTGGCTTCAAGGTTGCAATAAGAAGAATTTGATGAAGGATATCAAGTGTCAAGTATGTCTTGAAGATGAAGATGAAGTGAGCCCTAGAGTTACTTCAAGACATCAACATGATGAAGAATGAAGAAATGAAGTGCAAGTTCAAGTTCAAGATGAGCCATCTCGAAGAGGTCCTTTGCTTGAGTCTTGCCATCCATATGGTGATCATGGATATGTGAAGATGCGCCGAAGAAGAAGCTCTCCCATGGTGGATTATGGGGGAGCAATCCACATGGTGGTCATGATTATGTGAAGATGCGCCGAAGAAGAAGCTCTCCCATGGTGGATTATGGGGGAGCAATCCACAAGACTTCGTCAAGCAAACACAAGCAAGAAAGACGTTCCATCTTGTTGAGGTCAAGATCGTCGTCATCAAGCTCAAGTGGAATGCGCAAGTATAAGGTTTGCTCTTGATAGGGTTTCTTTCTCACCGGTCTCATAGTATAGTTGGAGACCGGTTTATAGTTTAGTTACCGTACTATCAAGAGGGCTCTCGAGTGAGTAACTCGATCGTATCGTTCGGAGAGAGCTCAAACCTTTGCATCCTTGCATCATCTTTCTTGGTTGTTATTTGGACCTTATCCATGTGATGTTTTAGAGCTTGTGCTTATTCTCATGACAAGCTCTAGTTCATCGAAAACGGATTTTGCATAGATCACTTGTTGCGTTTTCGAGTTTGGTTCATCATCTTTCTTGGTTTTATTTGGATCTTATCCATGTGATGTTTTAGAGCTTGTGCTTATTCTCATGACAAGCTCTAGTTCATTGAGAATGGTTTTTCCATGGGCAACTTGTTGCATTTTCAAGATTGGAGGTTTTACCGGTATGTCTTTTTGAGATAGGTCAAACCTTTCATCATTTGTTTCTATCCTCCTTTGCTGGACTATGATGTTTCTATGCATATTGTTGTAGAGCTCGTTGTTGTGATTTCAACGAGCCCAAGATCATCGAAATCGGAGTCCGGATGCAAAAGTTATGCCCGTTTTAGTTTTGCTGTTTCTGCAGTTTGCTTAGGCCGGATTATCCGTGCCGGATATTTCGAAAATATCCGGCCCCCTCGAAATCGAAAGAAAATCAGCTCTGGAAGGGGCCGGACTTTTGGCCGGATTTTTACCAGGTTTTGTCCCTGAGGCCGGATTATCCGGGGGGGGGGCGGATTATCCGGCCTTACTTAGGCCGGATTATCCGGCCCTAGTTTTGCCCAACGGCTCGATTTTCTTGGGGGTATAAATACCCCCTTCTTCCTCCTTGGGTTGTTGCTTCTCTCACTCTCTCTCCTCCATTGTTGACCTAGAGAAGCTTGCACTATCTCTCAATCCCTCCATGATTCTTGCCCCCATTTGAGGGAAAAGAGAGAGGAGATCTAGATCTACACTTCTACCAATCAAATCCATCTCTTTGTGAGTGGAACTCTCTAGATCTTGATCTTGGTGTTCTTTGTGAATTCCTTTGTTCTTCCTCTCTTATTCCCCCAATAGATTTTGTAGCTTTGTTGGAATTTGAGAGAGAAGGACTTGAGCATCTTTGTGGTGTTCTTGCCATTGCATTTGGTGCATCGGTTTGAGTTCTCCACGGTGATTCGTGGTGGTGAAAGCAAGAAGGTTGTTACTCTTGGGTTCTTGGAACTCTAGACGGATTCTACGCCTTTGTGGCGATTTGTTGGGAGCCTCCAATTAAGTTGTGGATGTGTGCCCCAATCTTTGTGTAAGGCCCGGTTTCCGCCTCGAAGGAAATCCCTTAGTGGAACCGTGACCTAGGCCTTTGTGGCGAGGGTCACCGGAGATTTAGGTGAGCGCCTTCGTGGCGTTCGGTGTGTGGTGTGAGTACCGCATCTTGGGGTGAGGCCTTTGTGGTGTTGGTGTGCATCGAGCAACCACACCTCAAGGTGAGCCTCTTGTGGCGTTCGGGAGCACTAAGCAACCGCACCTCTCCACCGGAGATTAGCACTCGCAAGAGTGTAAACTCCGGGATAAATCATCGTCTCCCGCGTGCCTCGGTTATCTCTATACCCGAGCTCTTTACTTATGCACTTTACCTTGTGATAGCCATCGTGCTTGAAGTTATATATATCTTGCTATCACATACTTGCTTGTATTGCTTAGCACAAGTTGTTGGTGCACATAGGTGAACCATTGCTTAGAATAAGTTGTTGGTGCACATAGGTGAACATAGTATATAGGCTTTGGGCTTGACAAAGTAAACGCTAGTTTTATTCCGCATTTGTTAAGCCCATCTCGTAAAAGTTTTAAATCGCCTATTGACATAGGCATCCCCAATGGGCCTGCCAAAGATGGTACCCGGAGTTTGCTCAAAGCCCAAGACTCAAAGAATAAGAAGACTTGGAAGCCCATTTAGTATTAAGGAAAGATAGTTTGTATTAGGAAAGATAGAGATTTGTAATCTTACGGGTTGGATACAAAACCCTCCCGAACTCTGTAACTTGTGTACTACGAAACCCTCGGCTCCGCCTCCTATATAAGGGGGAGTCGAGGGACAAAGAAAGGATCGAATCTATTGTCAACATAACCCTAGTTTTCATAATCGTCGAGTACTTTCCGGCTGAAACCTTCGAGATCTACTTGCCCTCTACTTCTAGCAAAACCCTAGTCTACAATCTGTAGGCATTGACAAGTTAATCCTTTGTCAATTGGCGCCGTCTGTGGGAACTAGAGGTTGCAAGGAGCTGATCTCGATGGCACGTTCAAGATCGTCGACTTCGTCGGTGGCAAGCAATGCGATGGATAGAGGTAACCAGGAAAAAACTGATCTGGTCGATTTTATTCCTCACCCGCCCTCCCGTATGGATGCATGTGCCTATCTGGAGGAGCCCATCGTCATGACGTTCGGAGAATTCCGATTTGGCGTCAACAAGGAAGGATCCTACTGTCTCGAAGTTCCGATCTCGTCGGAATTTTCAGCGGTCGATTCTAGCTTTTCGTCGAGTGACGGGTGATGACCCACAAGTATAGGGGATCGCAACAGTCTTCGAGGGAAGTATTACCCAATTTATTGATTCGACACAAGGGGAGACAAAGAATACTTGTAAGCCTTAACAGCGGAGTTGTCAATTCAGCTGCACTGGAAACAGACTTGCTCGCAAGAGTTTATCAGTAGTAACAGTTTTATAGTAGAAATAGTGAAATAACAGCAATGGTGAAATAAAGACAGCAGTAGTGATTATAGTAAACAGCAGGATTAAAATACGTAGGTACAGGGACGGATTTAACGGAGTTGCATGGATGAGAGAAACTCATGTAACAATCAAAGCAGGGCATTTGCAGATAATAATAAAACGGTATCCAAGTACTAATCAATCAATAGGCATGTGTTCCATATTTAGTCGTACGTGCTCGCAATGAGAAACTTGCACAACATCTTTTGTCCTACCAGGTGGCAGCCGGGCCTCTAGGGAAACTACTGGATATTAAGGTACTCCTTTTAATAGAGTACCGGAGCAAAGCATTAACACTCCGTGAACACATGTGATCCTCACATCACTACCATCCCCTCCGGTTGTCCCGATTTCTGTCGGGGCCATTGGTTCCGGACAATGACATGTGTATACAACTTGAGGTAAGATCAATAAACAATGCATATCATGATGAAACAATAACATGTTCAGATCTGAGATCATGGCACTCGGGCCCTAGTGACAAGCATTAAGCATAACAAGTTGCAACAATATCATAAAAGTGACATCTATGGATACTAGGCACTATGCCCTAACAATCTTATGACTATTACATGACCAATCTCATCCAATCCCTACCATCCCCTTCAGCCTACAGCGGGGGAATTACTCACACATGGATGGGGGAAACATTGCTAGTCGATGGAGAGGCGTTGGCGGTGATGGCGGAAGATCCTCCAATTCCCCGTCCGCGAGTGCCGAACGGAGACGGCTCCCGAGACGGAGTTTCGCGATGTGGCGGCTCTCCGGAGGGTTTCGCGACTTGGACTCTCCCGTGCGTTTTCAGGTCGAAACCAATAAGTAGTCCGAAGGGGGCCGGAGGCCGGCCGAGGGGGCCACACCACATGGCCGCGCGGCCCCCGGGCCGCGCCGCCATGTGGTGTGGGGCCCCGGGCCTCCACCTCCTTGCCCTTCTGGCTCCGTCAATATTTTGGTAAAATAGGGCCTTCGCATAAATTCCGAGGATTTTCCGAAAGTTGGATTTCGCACAAAAACGAGACACTGAGCAATTCTGCTGAAAACAGCATTAGTCCGTGTTAGTTGTATCTAAAATACACAAATTAGAGGCAAAACAATAGCAAAGTGTTCGGGAAAGTAGATACGTTTGGACGTATCAACTCCCCTAAGCTTAGCTTATTGCTTGTCCTCAAGCAATTCAGTTAACAACTGAGCGATAAAAGAACTTTCACGAACACATTTGCTCATATGATGTATATATTCTCATGCTATGGCTACTTAAGCAGTTCATAATGAGACATATGCAAATAAGATCATCCAACAGCTATGTCAATCATGGAGAGGTACCAACAATTAATAATAAGCATCATGAATCATGTATGTAAGCAAGATTGCAATGTTCATAAGAGAATATGATAAAGTGGTATCTCGCTTGCCCGTATTTGATCGGCAAAACATAAATGCCGAGGCACCTCTTGAGTTCATAGAAAGACTAGAAGTAGTGATTGTCAAAGATAAAAGCATCAAAGTTATACCACAATCAATCATATTTTGAGACAAGCATATTATACAAAGAACGACAGTGGTGCTCTCAAGATAGTGCTCAAAATAAAGATAGTTACACAGAATATTTGGAAAGGTAAATTCCGTGATTACTTTTCTTAGTTACCGCATATAATGGTGTTTGGAAGCTCGATACATACTACTCCGCAACAATAAAACGAACCAGAAATGCAGCACCTGCTGTGAGATGCAGGTTACACGTTTGCCATTCAGACATGGAATGGACTCAGAAATTACCTTTCTTGTCATGCATTCAGTGCCAATCTAAGCCAATGATTTCCGGTAAAATATGTGATAACAGAACCTACATGTATGATAGTGTGACATCAGTATAATCAGCACCACGAGCATCAGAATTAACTGATACCACACCCTTTCACCTTCCAAATTCATCCAAGACCTTAGTCTCTAATATTCAGTTTCAGCTGCGAGAGTTCAGCAAGAAGTTTCGTGACCATTGTGGAAATACAGAATATAATCAATCACCTGTAGAATTGTATGGGTAATTAGTTTGGGACACATAATACATCTTTCAGTCACAATCAGGCAGATCTGTGTTGGTCGAAACCAAACACTGCAAGAATATAGTACTACAATCAATTAGTAGAGCACAAACTTAATTTCCTAACTGTATTTCTTTCCCCTTTCTTATACATATCGTCGACAATAAAGATTCGATTGGATTGTTAGCTGCACATCAAATTAGCTTAGGGAATCTAGTCCAGAGCTAGACATGATGATCAAAGCATCCATAAACGGAAACAAATTTAGGGGGAACTCACCGTAAGCCCTGCTAGGATAGAAGGCCTTGAAGTCCTCCACATGCAGGCTAACTGGGAAATATCCCATCGCATAGCTGCATATGAACCTGCACGGCAGCACTTCAATTGCGTGTTGTGAGATCTAAACCCCTCTCACCAGTCCATTATAAAACATGGTATTACAGAAAACTTTATAGCTAAAAAATTAAGGAATGTTTTCACAACTATGAAACCAAATGACAGTCTAACTTGCCTAACCTAAAAATAAACCACCAGGCTAACAAGAAACAATTGTCTGCCTAGTGCATGCTTGCAATCGGAACAGTTTTTATCTTAATAACATCACTGTACAGAGAGTTAAAAATAACGCATGGAAGTTCTACTTCGTTGGTGAAATCATAGATTGTAGACAATTTATTAGAAGAGTCAGTGTGAAGTACCTAATTGAGATGGCAAAAGACATTCTACACGTCGAGTGAATCGGCGATGGCTCTGCTCCTTTCATGCATCCCAACCAGTCAACTATATATCCGGCCGTGACCAGCTATTGCATTCATGCCTGCTACCTCTTTGTTCCCCCACAATACAAGATGGAGCCCTGTGATCAAGAAAATTGTACCTAGCACACTGCAAGATCAAGTCATCACAAAATCAACACTGATCGAGCTTTTTGTACCTACTGCAAAGTGCAATCTACAAATAGCATTATGTAGAATAGCCACCTTCCGAGGTAGACGGTTCATGGAGGACAAATAGATGGATTCCGAAGTGACGTAACCTATGTAAGTTTTCTGGTCAGAGTACCATAATTGGCAAAGGAGGGAAACCAGAAAAACATTTTTCTTGAACTAATGGCCCATAGAAGTGAAAAAAATTAACTTGTTGGGGTTAGAGATCATAGACCTAGTATAAACATAATACTTGTTGAAGGTAACAAACTGAATAATCAGTGAGGAGTCGATTGACATAAATTAGAAGCAAGATTTATAGAGAGGCTAACCCAGGTTAGGGGCGAGAAGAATGGAGAGTTACCTGCGTACTGAAGACTGAATGATGAAACTCAAGAGGGGGTGCTCCCTCTCCACTAATAACAGTTCATCCTAATTAGAGATGACCAAGAAATCAATCTCTAAGAAAAACCAACAAACCAGAACATGATAATGCTTCGAGAAGTAACATGATTCGTTTATTCTTAAGAAAAAAGAAATCTAAATCCATGTCAGAGAGATTTCTTTCCTAAGCTTTTAATATGGCAAAAAATTTAGTTCTAGATGCCACAAAAACGTTTACAGCCAGCATCTTGTGTAATAGTGCACTTAATTAAATGATTAAATTAAGAAATTATCAAACCTCTGAATTGATAACAAAAATGAATTACACACATCCGCAGAGCGAAGATCACAATAATTGACTGTTGACACCAAAAAAACAACATCATCTAGTCCCGATCCCAGTGAAACAAAAGACTGAGTTTTATGTGAGGATGGGACTACCTGATGGCTTGAGAAGTCATGTCCCATGCTCAAACCATGACCTTTTTTTTTGAAAGAACTCAACCATGACCTTGACAAACAGAGCAACATCCTGCATTGCTGTGAACTGAGGTATAATCACAATTATATAATTATTTACTTAATGACTAAACAAGGAAGAGGCAGGAGTTCACACTATGATGAGATTTTTTGCACATGATCAACTAAATGGTATTTAGGTAAAACAAGTGTTTTATGCACGTGGACATGATTAGCTGTAAATCTTGAACATGGTTGGTCGTGAAATTCTCATTTACACTCAATGTTAGGACATGGAACTTGAAAACAAAATAGCAAGTTATACTGGTGAAAAAACAATAGGGTAATTAACTAATTATCATGGAAAGGATATGGCACAATTGGTTCTAAAGTTATATCATGGAAAGGATATGGCACAATTGGTTCTAAAGTTATACAGTTCATCCAGGAAGAAAATATGTTTCTAGCATCCATTATAGTAGTAACCATAAAGACCTTGCATCTAGTTTCTGGTGACGTTACAAAATAAAAGTAAGTCTTGCTTGACACTTCCATAACACAAGTACTATGACTACAAAAAAAAGTAGTTCATTCCTTCTGTTGGAGATATGCCCAAGAGGCAATAATAAATGGTTATTATATATCTTTGTGTTTATGATAATGTTTACATACCATGCTATAATTGTATTAACCGAAACATTGGTACATGTGTGATATGTAGACAAACAAGAAGTCCCTAGTATGCCTCTTAAACTAGCTTGTTGATTAATGGATGATTAGTTTCATAATCATGAACATTAGATGTTATTAATAACAAGGTTATGTCATTGTATGAATGATGTAATGGACACACCCAATTAAGCGTAGCATAAGATCTCGTCATTAAGTTATTTGCTATAAACTTTCGATACATAGTTACCTAGTCCTTATGACCATGAGATCATGTAAATCACTTATACCGGAAAGGTACTTTGATTACACCAAACACCACTGCGTAAATGGGTGGCTATAAAGGTGGGATTAAGTATCCGGAAAGTATGAGTTGAGGCATATGGATCAACAAGTGGGATTTGTCCATCCCGATGACGGATAGATATACTCTGGGCCCTCTCGGTGGAATGTCGTCTAATGTCTTGCAAGCATATGAATAAGTTCATAAGAGACCACATACCACGGTACGAGTAAAGAGTACTTGTCAGGAGACGAGGTTGAACAAGGTATAGAGTGATACCGAAGATCAAACCTCGGACAAGTAAAATATCGCGAGACAAAGGGAATTGGTATTGTATGTGAATGGTTCATTCGATCACTAAAGTCATCGTTGAATATGTGGGAGCCATTATGGATCTCCAGATCCCGCTATTGGTTATTGGTCGGAGTGAGTACTCAACCATGTCCGCATAGTTCACGAACCGTAGGGTGACACACTTAAAGTTGGATGTTGAAATGGTAGTACTTGAATATGGAATGGAGTTCGAATATTTATTCGGAGTCCCGGATGAGATCCCGGACATCACGAGGAGTTCCGGAATGGTCCGGAGAATAAGATTCATATATAGGAAGTCATATTCCAAGTTTGGAAATGATCCGGTGCATTTATGGCAGGTTCTAGAAGGTTCTAGAAAAGTCCTAAGAAATCACCATGGAAAGTAGAGTCCCTGAGGGACTCCACCTTGCATGACCAGCCAACCCTAAAGGAGAGGAGTCCATGGTGGACTCCCCTAGGGTGGCCGGCCAAACCCCCTCATGGAAAGGGGGAATCCCACCCCAAGTGGGATTCCCACCTTGGGTAGGTTTTCCCACATATGGGAGGTTTTAGTGTTGGGGTCTTATTCGGAGACTTGGACTAGAACTCTTGGTGCTTCCACCTATATAATGAGGAGGAGAGGGGGCAGCCACTCTTTTTTGCTCAGCCTTGGCCGCACCCTTAGAGGGCCGGCGCCAACCCCCTCTCTCCCCAAACCCTAGCGGTCTCTCCTCCACCACATTCCGGCACGCTTGCCGAAGCTCCGCCGATTTCTGACCGCCACCGACACCACGCCGTCGTGCTGTCGGATTCAAGAGGAGCTACTACTTCCGCTGCCCGCTGGAACGGGGAGGTGGACGTCGTCTTCATCAACAACCGAATGTGTGACCGAGTACGGAGGTGCTGCCCGTTCGTGGCGCCGGAACCGATCGTGATCAAGATCTTCTACGCGCTTTTGCAAGCGGCAAGTGATCGTCTACCGCAGCAATAAGAGCCTACTCTTATAGGCTTTGGAATCTCTTCAAGGGTTAGTCTTGATCATCCCCTCGTTGCTACCGTCTTCTAGATTGCATCTTGGCTTGGATTGCGTGTTCGCGATAGGAAAATTTTTGTTTTCTATGCAACGTTATCCTACAGTGGTATCGAGCCGTGTCTATGCATAGATGGTTGCACGAGTAGAACACAATGTTTTGTGGGCGTTGATGCTTATGTTGTCTTTAGTTTGAGTACTTTGCATCTTTGTGGCATAGTGGGATGAAGCGCTCACTAACTTTACATGACCGCGTTCATGAGACTTGCTCCACGTTCGACATGCAACTTGTATTGCATAAGTGGCTTTGCGGGTGTCTGCCTCTCCTACTATAGTGAAGATTCAATTTACTCTTCTATTGACAACACTAGTATCACCGTTGTGGTTCATGTTCGTAGGTAGATTAGATCTCACGAAAACCCTAAACCACGTAAAATATGCAAACCAAATTAGAGACGTCTAACTTGTTTTTGCAGGGTTTGGTGATGTGATATGGCCATAATATAATGTTGAATATGTATGAGATGATCATTATTGTATTGTGGCAACCGGCAGGAGCCTTATGGTTGTCTTTATATTTCATGTTGAAAGGTATTTCAAAGTAGTTGTAATAGTTGCTACATGAGGTGAACAACCATGAAGGACGGCGCCATGGACCTTGACGCTACGCCGATGATGATGGAGATCATGCCCGTTGATGATGGAGATCATGTCCGTGCTTTGGAGATGAAGATCAAAGGCGCAAAGACTAAAGGGCCATATCATATCACATATGAATTGCATGTGATGTTAATCCTTTATGCATCTTATTTTTGCTTAGATCGCGACGGTAGCATTATAAGATGATCCCTCACATTAATATCAAGATAATAAAGTGTTCTCCCCTCGTATGCACCGTTGATATAGTTCGTCGTTTCGAAGCATCTCGTGATGATCGGATGTGATAGACTCAACGTTCACATACAACGGGTGTAAGCCATGTTGCACACGCGGAATACTTGGGTTTGCTTGACGAGCCTAGCATGTACAGACATGGCCTCGGGACAACGGAAACCGAAAGGTTGAACACGAGTCATATGGATGATATGATCAACATGTTGATGTTCACCATTGAAGCTACATCATCTCACGTGATGATCGGTTTTGGTGTAGTGGATCGTGTACCACTTAACAACTATGAGGGATGTTGTATTAAGTGGGAGTTCATTAGTAATTAGATTAAAACATGAACTAATTATCATAAACATAGTCTGAGTAGTATTTTGAATTAATTTGTAGTATTGGCATCCGTTTTTCTACCAAGCGCTAGTCTTGTTATTGAGATAGAAATACTGTTAAAATCTGAAAATAAACTTTACGGACTGGTACCGTATTGTTAAAGAATCAAGAAATGATTAAGTCCTATTGCAAACTTTTAGTAAACCTCACATTGTTGATTCAAAGAGCTATGGTTTCAATTAGTACCTAAAGTTATCTTGTCTCCGTGAAACTTGAAGTTCAAATCTGTTTGAAAAGTAAGGAGCTGAAAATTTAGTTTTCAGAAATAATCAAGGGATGAGATATATGTGATATCTAAAGACCTTATTGCAAGATGATAGAATATAATTTGGTGAGACTACATAAACTCATAAGTTTTATGGGAATGTACGAAGGTTGAAGACGCAAGGCGTCCCAATCCTCCAACTATTGGGGCACTAACGATATTCGCATATCCATGAAGTAATCATCCTTAGTATGCATGTTGCTAAACACTCGTCGTTTCGAATACTAAGGTATAGATTCTACGTGTGCATACAACGGCGCAAACCAGATTTGCACATGCGAATACTGAGGTTAAACTTTACAAGCCTAGCATGTACAGACATGGTCTTGGAAAGTCATCATGAATTGATGGATAAAATTATGAGTGAAATTGTTCATCATATTACATAGTTACTAATAGTGAAATCTGCAACACTTGTCATATGATGATCAACTTCAGAACCTCAAGGTTATTGGTATTTGACCAACAAACCTAGAAGTTATTGATGTTGAAGTGTTTTTATGAATAATGAGGAAAGCTAAAAGAGAAACTACAAAGGATATTTTGGCAGAAAGAAAAGAAAAGACTAGAAAGTCTAGCTCAGGTGTATATAAATGATATACATGTTATGGTTGTATTTCTAGTTTGATCACACAATGAAATTCTTGGGTATTAGTACCATATTGGTTGGCATGAAGTGTCATACAAAACAACACAATACAAGAATACAATGGCCTAAGTGACTGACAAGAAATATGATAGAAATGCACGTCAAGAACAAAATAAAGTGTTATTATGTTCGTCGTTGGCATTCTATCTAGCCCTTAGAATTTATAATAAAGAACTTAATAATTGTTATTTTGCTCGGTCAAATGAAAACAATGAGTTGTTCAAATTATGACATTACTCCATGTACGATGGATAAGTTATTATAAATCTTAATGGTGAAAACACACATACATAAACACTGACGCTAAAATGCCATAAGGCAAATGATTTGAATTCCACTTATTTGTGGAACCGCCATTTAGGTCATGTTAGAAAGGAACGCATGAAGGAACTCCATGCAAATGGATTTTTGGAGTCATTTGATTTTTGAATCGTTTGACACTTGCAAATCTTTTCTAAAGAGAATGACTAAAATACCGTTCATAGGCCAAGAGTTGAACGGGCAACTAACTTAGTGGAAAAATACATGATGATGTATGTGGTTCACTGGGCATAGTTGTGTGCGGGAGATTCTTCTACTTCATGAAAACTTCCAACAATGAATTGAGTATATATGTATATATTCGATAAGGAAGAAGTTTGAAACATTTGAATGGATTCAAATAAATTTCAGCATGAGGTGGAAATCATCGTAATAGAAAAGTCAAATATCTATGATTGGATCATAGTGGAAATATTTGAATTACGAGTTTTAGCGAACATCTAAGAGAGTTATGAAGTTGTTCTACAACTCACGTTTCTTGGAGTATCATAGTGATGATGGAGTATCCGAGAGATGTATCCAAACCTTGTTGGATCAATGATGAGATAAAATATTGATGCCATTATATTTTTGGGGATTATGCTTTAGAGACTACCGTTTTTACACTGAATAGAGCATCATCATGATCCGTTGAAATGACACCATACGAGTTATGGCATGGGTATGAAACCTAATAGTTATTTCTTAAATTTTGGTATGCATAGCATAAGGTAAATAAAGTTTACAACCAAAATCGGATGTATGTCTTTGTTGGTTATCCCAAAGAATTAATTGGGAATTCTTTCCACTATGGAGACAAAGACAAAAGTGTTTGTTGATGTTTCTTACTTATTTCCAAGAAATTGTTTTTAGCGAAGTATTTGAGTGGGAGGACAATAGAACTTGATAAAGTTTATGAACCTGAGCATAATGATCAGAGTAGCGTAGCATCGGAATTAGTTCCGGAAGCGGCCACGACGATCATGGCTCCCATGTCTACAAAATGTTATAGTCATGGAGATCAAAGTACTTATTGAACCTTGTAGGTATGATTTACTTTGTGATCAAATAAATGATTTGTGAACAAAGGATTGTTTTTGAACAATGATAAACCAACTACAAACAAAGAAGTTATGATGGGCCCCGACTCCGTTAAAATGGCTATACGCCATGAAATCCAAGATAGATGAATACTTTTTGAAAGTAAATGGATCTATAAAATTGATGAACTTGGATGGAATATCCTTGAATAAGCTCGACTTGTCGAAAAGTTGTTTACGACAAAGTTCAAAGAGTTGACTACGATAAGATTAGATCTTCCGTAGTAATTTTATAGTCTATGTGGATTATTCTAGTAATCGCTACATATTTCTTTCATGAGATATGATAGTAGGATGGCAAAATACATTACTTAACAGAAGTGTATTAAAGGTGTATACAAGATACAACCAATTGTTTTGCTAGTCCGTGGAATACTAGATAGGTATACGAACTTCAATTGGATGAAGTGAGTATCGCGGAGTTGGAATCTTCACCGGATGAAATAGTCAAAGAGTTTTGATTTCATCAGAAACGATGAAGGTGCTTGCATTTGCAAGAAATTAAGTGGGAGCGCTGAGACATATTTGTAATACTTTATGTAGCTGACATATCGTTGATTATAAATAGTGTAATTATATAATTGATTAAAAAGGTTTCATTGAGAATTAACTTCAATGAAAGAATATGGACTGAAACATATTTAGTGTCAAGATCTATGAAGATAGATTGAAACACATAATAAGTTTAAGTCAAAGTACATAGAAAGGATATTGAAGTAGTTCAATATTAAGAAAATGTTCTTGTCATGTGAAGTTTTAACAAGACTTGAGTGTATCTGACACTCAATGAGTAAAAACACATAAGTGATTTTAAATCACAATTAATATGTACACAATCAGATGTCCTGAGCTCTAAAAGTTAGGAGCATATACCAGAATGATTCATGTGATGATCATTGACAAACAGTAAGAATATCCATGTGTGCTTTAGAAGGACCAAGGATATATATATATATAGTTTTATATGGGTAATGACAAAACAAAATCGTTGTAAAGTGTTGCACCGATATTAGTTTGGTCATATATAAAATTAAATTTCAATCTCAATTAGGCTAAGTGTTATTAAAAAGGTAGCACAATGCTAGATTTAGAAGAGTTCTAAATATTGTGACGGATTCTACAAAAGAAGGCAGAGTATGTCATTGTTTTGACAATGATTGAGGATGTTGAGTTAAGAAGTTCTTTGAGAACTTGGTGTAGTTCCGATAGTGTCATAACTTTGAAGCTATATTGTGTGTGACAATATTAGTGACATATTTCAGACCGCGGAATTAAGGTTCCACCAGAAGACCAAACATATTTAATGCCGACTCATTTGAAAATGATTGATGCGTGAAGACGCAAATGAATTGCAAAATACATACGTTTCTGAGTGTGTCAGAACCATTGACTAAAACCTCTCCCGTGAGCAAAACATGATAAAACACCAGAAGGCCAAGGTGTTATATCTTTACATATGTAAACTAGATTGACTCTAGTGCAAGTGGGAGACTGTTGGAGATATGCCCAAGAGGCAATAATAAATGGTTATTATATATCTTTGTGTTTATGATAATGTTTACATACCATGCTATAATTGTATTAACCGAAACATTGGTACATGTGTGATATGTAGACAAACAAGAAGTCCCTAGTATGCCTCTTAAACTAGCTTGTTGATTAATGGATGATTAGTTTCATAATCATGAACATTGGATGTTATTAATAACAAGGTTATGTCATTGTATGAATGATGTAATGGACACACCCAATTAAGCGTAGCATAAGATCTCGTCATTAAGTTATTTGCTATAAACTTTCGATACATAGTTACCTAGTCCTTATGACCATGAGATCATGTAAATCACTTATACCGGAAAGGTACTTTGATTACACCAAACACCACTGCGTAAATGGGTGGCTATAAAGGTGGGATTAAGTATCCGGAAAGTATGAGTTGAGGCATATGGATCAACAGTGGGATTTGTCCATCCCGATGACGGATAGATATACTCCGGGCTCTCGGTGGAATGTCGTTAATGTCTTGCAAGCATATGAATAAGTTCATAAGAGACCACATACCACGGTACGAGTAAAGAGTACTTGTCGAGACGAGGTTGAACAAGGTATAGAGTGATACCGAAGATCAAACCTCGGACAAGTAAAATATCGCGAGACAAAGGGAATTGGTATTGTATGTGAATGGTTCATTCGATCACTAAAGTCATCGTTGAATATGTGGGAGCCATTATGGATCTCCAGATCCCGCTATTGGTTATTGGTCGGAGTGAGTACTCAACCATGTCCGCATAGTTCACGAACCGTAGGGTGACACACTTAAAGTTGGATGTTGAAATGGTAGTACTTGAATATGGAATGGAGTTCGAATATTTGTTCGGAGTCCCGGATGAGATCCCGGACATCACGAGGAGTTCCGGAATGGTCCGGAGAATAAGATTCATATATAGGAAGTCATATTCCAAGTTTGGAAATGATCCGTGCATTTATGGCAGGTTCTAGAAGGTTCTAGAAAAGTCCGGAAGAAATCACCATGGAAAGTAGAGTCCCGGAGGGACTCCACCTTGCATGACCAGCCAACCCTAAAGGAGAGGAGTCCATGGTGGACTCCCCTAGGGTGGCCGGCCAAACCCCCTCATGGAAAGGGGGAATCCCACCCCAAGTGGGATTCCCACCTTGGGTAGGTTTTCCCACATATGGGAGGTTTTAGTGTTGGGGTCTTATTCGAAGACTTGGACTAGAACTCTTGGTGCTTCCACCTATATAATGAGGAGGAGAGGAGGGGGCAGCCACTCTTTGGCTCAGCCTTGGCCGCACCCCTTAGAGGGCCGGCGCCCAACCCCCCTCTCTCCCCAAACCCTAGCGGCCTCTCCTCCACCACATCCCGCACGCTTAGCGAAGCTCCGCCGGATTTCTCCACCGCCACCGACACCACGCCGTCGTGCTGTCGGATTCAAGAGGAGCTACTACTTCCGCTGCCCGCTGGAACGGGGAGGTGGACGTCGCCTTCATCAACAACCGAACGTGTGACCGAGTACGGAGGTGCTGCCCGTTCGTGGCACCGGAACCGATCGTGATCAAGATCTTCTACGCGCTTTTGCAAGCGGCAAGTGATCGTCTACCGCAGCAATAAGAGCCTACTCTTATAGTCTTTGGAATCTCTTCAAGGGTTAGTCTTGATCATCCCCTCGTTGCTACCGTCTTCTAGATTGCATCTTGGCTTGGATTGCGTGTTCGCGATAGGAAAATTTTTGTTTTCTATGCAACGTTATCCTACACCTTCATGGTAAATTGACGGAAAGTACTTATTTTCATCACCTATACAAAAATTGGTATGACATATCCGGTGTTAGAAAGTCTTTGATATTAAATAGCTACTCATCCATTCGATTGAGTATAGGAGATAAAAGTAATATTTCTTCAACATATTTAGAGATGGAAAAGAGGATAAAAGTTAAATCCCTAGAATTACGGTACTCTTAGATATAAATTTGAATGGGAATACATGATAAATCCCTAGAATTACAATATTCAGGACAACTGAAAAAAGCTTCGCATATGAATGGAAACAGGGGTGATATTTTTTCCCCAATGTTATTAATGTACGTTTTTTTGCAGGACACTGAAAACAACTTTACACTGGTTCACTGCAGTTGCTACCTTTGCAGCTTGTGCTCCCCTTCGACCTGGATTGATTTGCACAAAGGTCAATGTTAAATCTAGTGAAAATATAATAAGAGGATCATATATGGATGAACGAGGTGTGGATTATGCGAGAAAGAAACTGGACGGGAGAAAGCAAACGAAGGAGAGATATCAGGAAGGGGAAATTCGTGGACCAACCTGGCCGTCCGTGCGCTGCATGGTGCGGCCTCCACCACTGTTCCTCCCCTGGCCGTCCCCGACGCCGGGGTTGTTGAGGAGAGTGGCGGCGTGTGCGTCCCCTAAGCGTATAGGACATGACGGCGCGAGGGACGGCGATGGCTACGCGAGGGACGGTGGTGGCTGCACGAGGAACGGTGGCGGCGGCGCGAGGGACGGCGATGGCTGGGATGGCCGGCGAGGTTGGCCGTGAGGCGGCGCGATTGGATCGAGAGGGAAAGGAGATTAATGTGAGACCCTTTTTTCGGGAGTGGCATATGCGGCAAGGAAATAATTTCCAATTAATTTGTATTGATTTCCGATTTGATACGTGAGGCAAACAAGGAAGGTGGAGAAAATTGACTCAAAAAGCAATCGACCCTTTTTTCGGGAGTGGCATATGCGGCAAGGAAATAATTTCCAATTAATTTGTATTGATTTCCGATTTGATACGTGAGGCAAACAAGGAAGGTGGAGAAAATTGACTCAAAAAGCAATCGAACGATGGTTGTGAAAGCGGAGACCGTGAGATTGATTGGACGGACAAGATGCTTCCAATGACGACCATCAAACGCGTTGAGTGTCAAACGACCAACTCATATTTAATAGTAAAGATTATGATGATGACACTCCCCCCAACCTTTGCTCACACAAGCCATGGCTAACCGAGTCCTCGGGTGCCGTCCAACAATCACAAACCATGGAGGAGTGTCTATTTAAGTTAATTAATTCGGGACTGGGAATCCCATTGCCAGTTTTGCAAAATTATTGGATAAGCGGATGTGCCACTAGTCCATATGAGAGTCCATCAAAAGTAAATGACAAGGTTGAAAGTTAAACACCACATACTTCCTCATGAGCTATGAAACATTAACACAAATTGAGAAGCACTTTGAAAGTTTTAAAGGTAGCGCATGAGAATTTACTTGGAATGGTTTGAAATGCCATGCATAGGTATTTATGGTGGACACTTTGGAACAACTTGGTTTTCAGGTGTTTGGAAGCACGAGCGGCGTTCCCGCTCAGTACAAGTGAAGGCTAGCAAAAGACTAGGGAGCGACAAATCAAGAGAGCAGTAACTGTCATAATCATGCTTGCGGCAAAATAAATTAACGGAGGCATAAAAGTGATACAAGAACTCTGAAGCAATATAAATCATCGAGGCTTAATTGACTTTTTGTTCAGTCATATGCATGCGTGAGCATGTGCCAAGTCGATATAAATGAATTATTCAGAGGAGGATACCACAATGCCATACTTACTTATGAATAAAACAATGCAAGCAAACATCCATGACATGCTACTCACATTAATAAATTGGAACTAAACATGAGAGATCATGAACTACTAGACTTTCTCAAATAACATATACCTCACATGAACCAACTAAGCATGCTCATATGGATGAGTATATGTACAAAAATGAAAGCAAATAGAGTTCATACCAGCCTCTCACCACAATCAGATTGTCGTAGATCGTCATTATTGCCTTTTCACTTGTGTAACTTGGATAATATGAAATGAAAACCACGCTCCAGCCACCGAAGACCATTGAACTCATGATGAACTTTACAAACCAAAGAAGAACAGCAAATATTTTTGGTGTTTTCGAATTAGAAACAAGAACGAAAGAAAACAAGCAAACAAAGCAAAATCTTTTTGGGTTTTCTTATAGCAAACTAACGATAGCAAATAAAGCAAACTAAGAGCAAGGAACCAAATAAACAAATGGTGAAGAGAAACAACAGAAATATTTTTGGTATTTTTGTGTTTTAGGAAAGAAACAAAGCGAAAACAAAAGAATGCAAACTAACAGAAACACAGAAAAGCAGGATGACAGAAATCTGCCAAATCCTGACAGCAGTACAGAAATCGAAATTAAAAAAAATCTTCCATTGCTCAGACCAAAAAGTGTTCAACTAATGAAAGTTAGATAACAACCTGGGGAACATGCTCAAAAATTGGCAACTCAAAATAACGTTCTGGCTGTGCGTACGAATTTTTTTGGTAACAGCACAGAATCTGTTTTTGGACAGCACTTCCCCAAATATCATCTCCCTCTCATTAGACAACCACTCTAAGAGACTAAACAAGTATGTACAAGTATCCAGCAAGCATAATATGCAAAGAATGAGTGATGCCGGTATACCTCCCCCCAAGCTTAGGCTTTTGGCCTAAGTGGAGTTCATTCCCAACGAGGGTCGGAGTTCCACGCCGGTGGATCATACATGGAGTGGTAATAGGGCCCCTGCGCAGAAGAATATCGTGGAGGTTCCACATGCCCATGATGTTGATATGAGGAGCTCGCTGCATCGGATGAAGAGTCGGGGTGCTCCTCGGCCTCCTCCACATCTTCCCTTGCACGACGGCTTTCCCTTTCTATGTATGCATTTAGCTCATTTTCTGTGATCGACCACCCGTCCCTGGCATCAAGGTTAAACAAAGCAGGTGCAGGCAAGCGTACTAATTTTTCAATTTTCTTAGTTATACTCCAACTTTTCTTATACAAAGTTATCCTATAATGCAAGTTGTTCAAATTAGATGCATCTGAAATAAACTCATGTCTGATCATGGAGAAAACATCAAGTTTCTCTATAGAAAGCGGAATATCTAAATGGTGAGGACCTACACCATGCATAGCTAATAAGCGAGAGGCGATAAGACCTCCACAAACACTACAAGAAAAGTTCTGATAGACAACGTCTCAAAATCGTCCGCTAAGGGGTATTTTTCGTCGCCTATGGGCCTAACCCGACGATATGGGTTCTGTTGTGGAAACTGCGTCAGGCAAAGTCCAACGACGATTTTTTCGGTCCGTCGCGCCTGGGCGCCCTTCCGCCACGGAAAATCGGACCGTTGCGGAAGTGTTTCGGGAGCCCGTTGACCGCCGTCATGCAAACCGACACGTGGCAGACGCCGTTAACCGCCAGTAACGGCGTTAACCCGCTGAAACCCGTGGTAGATGGTAGGCCCACACGAGGCCTGCCACGTCTTAAGCGGGCCGGGCCAGATGACATAGTTTGACCGGTCAACTATATAGCTGGGCTGGTCCATTAGTTACGTGCCTAACCTCTAAGGTTGATCGGTCAAAACTTAAATGGCCGACCCATTTAACATGTGGGGTCCACCTTACAAAGAATCGGGCCGCCTAAAAAGCAAGCGGGGCCAAAAACAGTGTGGGTCCCACTTTCCCGTTAAAAGGCCGGCCCATTTACCATGTGGGGTCCACCGTATAGCAAGTGGGCCCCAACAAGCTAGCGGGCCGGCCAAAAACACGTGGGTCCCACTTTCCGCTAAAGGGTCGGCCCATTTAGTTTGTGGGGTCCACCATATAGCAAGTGGGCGGCCCAACAAAATAGTGGGCCGGGCCAAAACACAGTGGGTCCCACTTTCCTGTTAAAGGCCGGCCCATTTAGTGTGGGGCCCACCATATAGCGGGCCGGCCCACCAAGATAGGGTCGGCCAAAAACACAGGTGGGTCCCACATTCCTGTTAATGGGCCCATTTGATATGTGGGGTCCACAATATAGGTGGCCCGGCAAACAAGATAGTGGGCCAAAAACACAGGGGTCCCACCTTCCTATTAAAGGGCCCCATTTGGTGTGTGGGGTCCACCATATAGAAAGTGGGCCGGCCCAACAAGATAGTGGGCCGGGCCAAACACAAGGTGGGTCCCACCTTCCTATTAAAGGGCCGGCCCATTTACCACGTGGGACCACCATAGAGCAAGTGGGCCGGCCCAATAAGCATGTGGAGCCCATTTCGTGTAACCGGGCCGGCCTACTAAAGAAGTGGGCCGGCCCAAAATGAAAGTGGGTCCCACACTACTGTAAGTGGGCCGGCCCAATTAGTTGTAGGGCCCTACTTGTTTGACTAGTCAACTTGCATTAAATTTCATGAGCCTAAAATCTGATTTCAATGATACACACAAGTACATACACAAATAAAACAAATAGGAAAATTACAAGGCAATTAATGTGCCCAAATAAAAAAATTACATAGAATCATTGAGGACTTCTATTAGCATCATCAATAACACGTTGACATTTGGCAATCGCCTTGATTGAATCTTGTGTACTCTTTGTCAACATATCAGCTACAGATCTTAAAGCAGCAATACCATGTCTTTTATAAAGTACAGCCTTGAGATATTTACTGTCTGATGAAAGAAATGGTCTAGGTTGACGGCTATGAGAAGATGCATCAGAAGAAAGATCAGAACTTTTTGTGGGCCTCACTGGTAATGAAGATTGCTTCATCACAACTGCATTCTGATAATAATGCAAAAAGAGTTAAACGATGAACTATGCAAACATTTATTATGCAATGTAGATATAAGATAATAACAAGTTGCATAAATAAGACATGTATGGAACTTGTACTAAGCACAAACTTACATCATAATGTTGCACAGGGTCGCTACAGATCCTTTTTTGGCGACTATCTTCTAATGATGACTGCTTCATTAAAACTGCATTCTGGTAACATTGTAAACATAGTTACAACAATTAACTATTCAAACATGTATTACGCAATGTAGAGATCAGATAACAACATGTAGCAGAAATAAGCACAAGATAAGATAAGATGCATGTACTAAGCACATACTGGCTCACTGCAGGTCCTTCTCTTGCGTGCACTAGTCGTGGTCAACATGCCTATCATTTTAGGTTCAGCCATCAAGTGAAATGCTAATCCTCCTGCTCCATTGTCCTTAATCTGTGTTTAGATATCACATTTAAGACCAAGTCAGCTGGTTTCAAATAACAAAAAACTTGAGCTGCCAAATGAATAAGCCAATAGTTACCAGATATCAGATTAAAACCAACTAGATGTTGCTTTGCATGAGATACGAATTTCAGACATTCAGATTTAGAGTAGGGTAATGCCAAGGTTTTACACATAAAGTAAACTGGCATTAAGAATGACCAAATGTCAGGTTCAAATCACCCTCGAAGTTTCTCCAAGACAAGCATATCAAATAGGCAGAAACATAGTAAAGCATGAATGGCATTGCTATGGCAGGGTTCCAAGTGTTAATCTCTTGCATAAGGAACAATGCATATAGGTTATAGATAATAACGGAAGTAAACTGCCAAAATTACCAACCACGAACTCAGATTCCAACCTTACCTAGCGTCCCCGCTGTTAATGTTGGATGTTCTAATAAGTGGTTCGCATGATCAATCCCTAGGAAAAATAACATTGACAAGTCAGTCTACGATAATACAAAGACCAGACATGCACGCAGAATAACTATATAAGCTAAAGACGAGGTATAAGAGCAAGCAGATTGGAAATGCACATAGCATGATTATAAAAGCAGTGTGAGAATAGCAGACACGAGAAAACAGCTAGCGGTGAGCTAATGACGTGGTATAAGAACAAGCAGATTGGAAATGCCCATAGCACGACTATAAAAGCAGTGCGACAATAGCATGCAGTACAAAAACAGTTGGCAGCAAATGAATGGGTACAAGGCTATAAATATGTGGATGCACACAGGTGTCAGTAGAATGAACAGGATGGTAGCGACCGGATAATGCTTTTGTACTGTACAACATTTAAACAAACTTCATGCGAAGCAACACATCAAGAAAGTTAACGGCATATGAGATCTGCAAATAACTACACAAAACATGGCTAAAGAAACACCGCGATCTAACGGGCCAGCGTACTAACCAAGCTGCGGCGGGGTGGACGGGGGCGGCAACTTGCATTCCAGCGGCGGCGAACGCGGGAGACGATGAATCGACCCTGTTTCAGTAGAAGCGGGCGTTAGTGAAGCAGATCTGGTTGGCTGGCAAGGTATTCGGTGAAGTTGATACAGCCGCTGCGCGAGGTAGTCGGTGGCGAGGTCGGCGGTGAAGCAGATCCGTCGGTGGCGAGGTCGGCGGTGAAGCGATCCGTCGGTGGCGAGGTCGGCGTGAAGCAGATCCATCGGTGACGAGGGCGGCGGGGGAGCGATCAGGTGGGTGGACAGCCAACACGATCAAGGCTACGCCGTGGAGGAGTATGCCGGCGGCGAAGCAGATCTAGTACTGTAGAGAGTCAGAGCTTTGGCGTGTGAGAGTATTTTTGAGCTAATGGGGCGAATGGTTGGGGGGTGTGGGCCTGTGGGGAGGGTTCGGGATCTAGGCAAGATATTTCATTGTTACCGAATGAGCCCTCCATGGTCGGTGGGTTGAGCTTCCGGACCAGGGTTAAAAGGGTAAAACTGGTCACGGGATTTTCGAATGGATGCGGCGGGATGATTTGGCGCGTGGCCGAAATTTTCAGTTTCAAGCTACGAGCAGAACGACAAAAATAATGTTCTTCCCCAGGGAGCTCTCATTTCTTCCTCTTCTCTTTCTCTCTCGAGTCTCTCCCACTCCCCCGGCTCCTCTCCCCCTTCTCTCCGGCGGCCTCGCCGGCCGGAGACGAGGCCGACTTCTCTCTGTATATTGTACACCCTCCGAACTAAATTAATTGATTCAACTTTCCTTAGACGTGTATGTATCTAGAGTAAAAACATGTGTGGATACATCCATATTTAGATAAGCAAAGTTGAGTCAGCTAATTTGGATCCGAGGGAGTTAGTGTTGTTGTAAGCTTAGATCCAGTGTTTCCCATGAGCAGAATGGCGCAATGGAGTCGGGGATCTCGTCATCGGCTTCAGATCTGGCCTATGGTGAATCTGGCGGATCTTGCCGGCCAAACCCCGATCTGGTGCCATCAATGTGATGGCGCTAACGGTGAGGCTTGCTTTGGTCAGTGCTTCAGATCTGGCCAATGGGGAAGTCAAGCTGCTAAAGTTCACAAGCTCGGGGCATACGACGGCGTCATCCGTCTTGCCCGTGCACATCTTGGACTTTCAGCGACCCTTCTCAGAGCCAATATGCCGTTGCTGAGGCCCTTCTTCTCCTTCGTCCTGGCGACTACCGGCGACACCGTCCCAAGTGGTGCGTCCCCGGCGACGGAGTTGCTGGAAAGGATGCGGAGCAGAGATCTGATGTGCGGTCGAGAAGGACTCGATTGATTTTCTTCTATATGTTTTGGGGTCCTTTTTGTAAAGTTGCAGGTTCTATTAGTTATTGTCTAGTACTTTTGGTCCTCTATTTAATTTTTTGGACTAGTTTCCATTGGCACTGATAAACTTGAATTTTGACAAGTTCACGGGGAAAAAAATTCCTTTGCACATATGGCCTATCATGTATAAACATTCTTGAGATTTAAACTATATGTAATGTGCCATGCATTAACCCTAAACCATATATATGTAACTAACCCTAGCTGATCAAACCCTACTTAATTAAAACAAATAACCCTAAACTATACGCATGCACTTTATGCGCAAAGGCGCGGGTGCCTCTAATAATGTGTGTGCGCACTCGATCGATGATCCCTAAACCTTATACAACCCTGAAACCCTAATCCCTAATCCCTAAACCCTAAACACCCTAAACACTAAACCCTAGACCCTAAACCCTAACCCTAACCCTAAACCCTAATTAAACCCTATATATAGGCCAACGACACTTAATTGTGCATCAAGCAGGCCAGGGGTGCCTCGCGGTCCTCTAATTAAATTAAATGTGCCATGCATTAACCCTAAACCATATATATGTAACTAACCATAGCTAATCAACCCTACTTAATGAAAACACATAACCCTAAACTATACTAGCTATAACCCGATCTAATAAAAACATGCTCTATATATAGCAGCTAGCTAGCAAACCGTAGATTAACACCAATTAATATATACATGGCCTATATCGATCATGTTGTATAACATATCCCTGAGATTCATTAATTAATTATATAATTATCGTGATAAATTAATTAACTTTAATTTTGACAAGTTCTCTCGAATGAAAACACATTTGATTAAGTTGCCTCATAATATATATATATAATTAGTGTGCATGCATGGCCTACCATGCATTCGTGCATATATTTTAATGTATATTTGAACATATTCTTGGGGATTTCAATCTCTCTCTCGATCATCTATATATCGTTGGTGGCCAAAAAACACACATATATATATATGCATGCAATTTATGCGTAAAGGCGCGGGTGCCTCTAATAATGTGTGTGCGCACTCGATCGATGATCCCTAAACCTTAAACAACCCTAAAACCCCTAAATCCCTAATCCCTAAACCCTAAACACCCTAAACACTAAACCTAAACCCTAGACCCTAAAACCCTAACCCTAAACCCTAGCTAATCCTAAACCCCAATTAAACCCTATGTATAGGCCAACGACACTTAATTGTGCATCGATCGAGCGGGTCATGGGTGCCTCGCGATCCTCTAATAAAATTAAATGTGCCATGCATTAACCCTAAACCATATATATGTAACTAACCCTAGCTAATCAACCCTACTTAATTAAAACACATAACCCTAAACTATACTAGATATAACCCGATCTAATAAAAACATGCTCTATATATAGCAGCTAGCTAGCAAACCGTAGATTAACACCAATTAAAATATACATGGCCTATATCGATCATGTTGTATAACATATCCCTGAGATTCATTAATTAATTATATAATTATCGTGATAAATTAATTAACTTGAACTTTGACAAGTTCTCTCGAATGAAAACACATTTGATTAAGTTGCCTCATAATATATATATAATTAGTGTGCATGCATGGCCTACAATGCATTCGTGCATATATTTTAATGTATATTTGAACATATTCTTGGGGATTTCAATCTCTCTCTCTCGATCATCTATATATCGTTGGGCCCAAAAAACACACATATATATGCATGCAATTTATGCGTAAAGGCGCGGGTGCCTCTAATAATGTGTGTGCGCACTCGATCGATGATCCCTAAACCTTAAACAACCCTAAAACCTTAAATCCCTAATCCCTAAACCCTAAACACCCTAAACACTAAACCCTAAACCCTAGACCCTAAACGTACCCTAACCCTAACCCTAACCCTAAACCCTAACTAATCCTAAACCCCAATTAAACCCTATGTATAGGCCAACGACACTTAATTGTGCATCGATCGAGCGGGTCATGGGTGCCTCGTGATCCTCTAATAAAATTAAATGTGCCATGCATTAACCCTAAACCATATATATGTAACTAACCCTAGCTAATCAACCCTACTTAATTAAAACACATAACCCTAAACTATACTAGCTAGCTATAACCCGATCTAATAAAAACATGCTCTATATATAGCAGCTAGCTAGCAAACCGTAGATTAACACCAATTAAAATATACATGGCCTATATCGATCATGTTGCATAACATATCCCTGAGATTCATTAATTAATTATATAATTATCGTGATAAATTAATTAACTTGAACTTTGACAAGTTCTCTCGAATGAAAACACATTTGATTAAGTTGCCTCATAATATATATATAATTAGTGTGCATGCATGGCCTACAATGCATTCGTGCATATATTTTAATGTATATTTGAACATATTCTTGGGGATTTCAATCTCTCTCTCTCTCGATCATCTATATATCGTTGGTGGCCCAAAAAACACACATATATATGCATGCAATTTATGCGTAACGGCGCGGGTGCCTCTAATAATGTGTGTGCGCACTCGATCGATGATCCCTAAACCTTAAACAACCCTAAAACCTTAAATCCCTAATCCCTAAACCCTAAACACCCTAAACACTAAACCCTAAACCCTAGACCCTAAACGTACCCTAACCCTAACCCTAAACCCTAGCTAATCCTAAACCCCAATTAAACCCTATGTATAGGCCAACGACACTTAATTGTGCATCGATCGAGCGGGTCATGGGTGCCTCGTGATCCTCTAATAAAATTAAATGTGCCATGCATTAACCCTAAACCATATATATGTAACTAACCCTAGCTAATCAACCCTACTTAATTAAAACACATAACCCTAAACTATACTAGCTAGCTATAACCCGATCTAATAAAAACATGCTCTATATATAGCAGCTAGCTAGCAAACCGTAGATTAACACCAATTAAAATATACATGGCCTATATCGATCATGTTGTATAACATATCCCTGAGAATCATTAATTAATTATATAATTATCGTGATAAATTAATTAACTTGAACTTTGACAAGTTCTCTCGAATGAAAACACATTTGATTAAGTTGCCTCATAATATATATATAATTAGTGTGCATGCATGGCCTACAATGCATTCGTGCATATATTTTAATGTATATTTGAACATATTCTTGGGGATTTCAATCTCTCTCTCGATCATCTATATATCGTTGGTGGCCCAAAAAACACACATATATACGCATGCACTTGATGCGTAAAGGCGCGGGTGCCTCTAATAATGTGTGTGCGCACTCGATCGATGATCCCTAAACCTTAAACAACCCTAAAACCCTAATCCCTAATCCCCTAAACCCTAAACACCCTAAACACACTAAACCCTAGACCCTAAACACCCTAAACACTAAACCCTAAACCCTAAACCCTAAACACCGTAAACCCTAAACCCTAAACCCTAAACCCTAAACCCTAAACCCTAAAACCCTAAACCCTAAACCCTAAACCCTATAAACACCCTAAACACTAATTAAACCCTAAACCCTAGACCCTAAACACTAAACCCTAAACCCTAGACCCTAAACACCGTAAACACTAAACCCTAAACCCTAAACACCCTAAACACTAATTAAACCCTAAACCATAGACCCTAAACACTAGACCCTAAACCCTAGACCCTAAACACCCTAAACACTAAACCCTAGACCCTCTAAACACCACACTAAACCCTAAACCCTAGACCCTAGCTAAACACCCAAAACACTAAACCCTAAACCCAACTAGCTAACCCTAAACCCTAATTAAACCCTATATATATAGGCCAACGACACTTAATTGTGCATCAAGCAGGCCAGGGGTGCCTCGCGGTCCTCTAGTTAAATTAAATGTGACATGCATTAACCCTAAACCATATATATATAACTAACCCCTAGCTAATCAAACCCTAGTTAATTAAAACACATAACCCTAAACTATACTAGCTATAACCCGATCTAATAAAAACATGCTCTATATATAGCATGCAGCTAGCTAGCAAATTAAACGGTAGATTAAAACCAATTAATATATACATGGCCTATATATCGATCATATGTTGTATAACATCTCCCTGAGATTCATTAATTAATTATATAATTATCGATGATAAATTAATTAACTTGAATTTTGACAAGTTCTCTCGAATGAAAACACATTTGATTAAGTTTCCTCATAATATATATATAATTAGTGTGCATGCATGGCCTACCATGCATGCATTAATTCGTGCATATATTTTAATATATATTTGAACATATTCTTGGGGGATTTCAATCTCTCTCTCTCGATCATCTATATGTCGTTGGTGGCCAAAAAACACACACATATACGCATGCACTTTATGCGCAAAGGCGCGTGTGCCTCTAATAATGTGTGTGCGCACTCGATCGATGATCCCTAAACCTTAAACCCTAAATAAACCCTAATCCCTAATCCCTAAACCCTAAACACCATAAACATTAAACCCTAAACCCTAACCTCCTAACCCTAAACCCTAAACCCTAATTAAACCCTATATATAGGCCAATGACACTTAATTATGCATCAAGCAGGCCAGGGGTGCCTCGCGGTCCTCTAATTAAATTAAATGTGCCATGCATATATATGTGTTTAATTTGGGGATTTCAATCTATGTAGCTCTCTCTACCTCTATCTCTTCTCTCTCTCTCTCTCTCTCTCTCTCTCTCTCTCTCTCTCTCTCTCGTTGGTGGCCAACAACACACACATGCACTTTGTGCGCAAAGGCATGCGCCTCTAATAATGTGTGCGCAGTCGATCGATCTAGTTTTGATTAATCATAGCACACAAATAAAGAAGTTGTATTTGAATCCACACAACCTAATCTAAAACACATAACCCCTAACATGGCCTAATTAATTAACCCTTCTCGATCTCTACCTAATTAGTGGAAATTGCACAAAATCAAAAGGGGTCCCTCACTAATTATGCATATCTGCTAGATTGTGATAAACTTTTGCCACATATATATTTGGTGGATGGGTGCATCTTGGCATGTAAACAATTAGTGTTTGCAAATGGCGTTGTCAAAATTTATGTACAAATGATTTCTTTCCATCCAAAGTGCATAAAATGGGAGTTTTAATGAAGAAAGTACAAATAAAACAGCTCAACATGCTTCCACACCCCGATTTTCACACGAAGTAGAGCATATTTAAAGGATAATTCCAGAGTTTTACTATTTTTCAAGCAACTTTGCTAATTTTCCCCCACTCACATGACTTTATGTCGATTTAACGAAAATATGGCGAATTTAAACTACATGGGCGGGATAGTTTGAATTGTGCGCGCGGCAAAGGGAACCGCCTATTCCTCAACCTTGTGCACGGCAAATTACACACGCAACTCCATTAAACGCCACCTACCAACCTTAATTATCACCCCGGCGGCCCGGCCGCATGACCCCCCACCCACCCGTACACAACTTATCCCCGTCCGTGCGAAGAGCTTCCCCTCCCCGTCCCGTCCGTGCGAAGAAGAAGCTTCCCCTCCCCGTCGTTCTTCTCGAGACGCACCGGCGGTCAAGTTGATCCACGGTAGGGCTGCTATCTCTAGCTCAATCATGTATCGGGCAAGACAGCCTAACGATTTATATTTTCTTGATGCTGCTAAAAAAATTCGTCAGTATGCTCGAACTAATTGGCACTTTATAGTTTTCCGCTCGATTTGTCATCGATCAATTTGTTCATTTGCGTGGGCATATAGAGTCAGTTCTGCACTCGATCCGTTAATTTGCTGAAATGCCATGGCAGAGTTTTGTACACGATCTGTTTGCTAAAATGTCGATGGGCATTTTTTGTTTTGTACTCGACATGATTGCTGAAATGCATAATCATGTAGTATAGTTTTGTACTCGATGGATATACATTTCCTACTTCGCCTTAAATTAATCACCAACCACTGTATCTCATAATTAAACAGATGGACAGAACTTGGATACTGCATGGACACTTATGTTCCCCTTCATATATAAATGGTGTTCAACCCTTTATGGGGTTTATTAGAGCTCATGATGGTCACAACCTGGACGTGTATTGCCCGCGCTGCACATGTATGAATGGTGAGAAGAGGCCTCACCCTGTAGTGGCAGATCATTTACACATTTTTGGGATGGACCGCACATATGTTAGGCGGGTTTAGCATGGTGAACCATATAATGATCCTTTAGCAGGAGAAGCAGATCTTGCTCACACTGTATGTGTGCTGGCATATGTAGTTAATTATTTATATTGATGCTGCCGCTGTTTCAATCAATAGTTTGCATTGCTGTGCAAGGTTCTGTACTCAAATTTAACTTGTTGCAGATGGATGGACGGGAAGGAGAGAAAAAGCGCTTGCTTCAGGAAACGGGTTTCAGCTCTGGGACATGTGCTGTGCCAGATGAGAAGGTAAATATGTAAAACGGCATTTGTTCAGGTTGCATCCCTTAGATGTTTGTCTAATCGGTTGATGTACTAATTGCAGAAGCATAGAGTTAAAGAGGTCTCTCAGTTTGATGGGAGATTTGAAGATGAATCTCAGTTTGATGCACCTGTGGATGGTACTGATGACGAGCCTTTCATAGACGAAGGTCCTGCACCTGAGATTATCCAGCCTACAGAAGGAGGCCGTGGACCGAGTACACAGCTTTGCGTTGAAGTGGATGCACGCCCGGAGATCATCACGGGCGTCCGGGTAGTCTCAAGACCACCCAGCCCTGATGCACCTGTGGATGGTACTGATGACGAGCCTCTCATAGACGAAGGTCCTGCACCTGAGATTATCCAGCCTACAGAAGGAGGCCGTGGACCGAGTACACAGCTTTGCGTTGAAGAGGATGCACACCCGGAGATCATCAGGGGCGTCCCGGTAGTCTCAGGACCACCCAGCCCTGATGCAAAATGTTGAGCTACTTTATGATTCGTACTCTTATGTTCTGGTGCTGTAGTATGTTATGATTTGTACGCCTTTGGCGCTAGATTAAGCATTCAGTGGATGATCGCGTTGCAAAATTCGACACCCACACAATCAGTTCATCGTACGAGTAGTAGCACAATTACTTCTACAGCGATTCCTGCCAGCGCATTAGTTGGTAGCATGAAACACTTTCAGGTACTCCCCTCTGATTCATATTAATTGACTCAATTCTGTCTAGATATGGATGTATCTAGATGCATTTGTTAACTAGACTAACAAACTTGAGTCAGTTAATATGAATCCGTGTAAACCGCCCAAGTCCTCGAGCAGCTAGTTTATTGACTCTGGACTCCAAGCCTCTCGCGGCAAGCCATCGACGAAGCTTTGACCAGATCTTGGCCCGCAATTTTTTTGTGTGTGGCGAATAGCAAAGCTTTGACCAGTTCCTCTCGGGATACAGACGCCGGTGAGCTTGCACGGTTGCCATGAGCACTTTCCGGCGGAACTTCCTCTTCAGCGCCCTCAAGCCGCTGCTGCGAGACAGCACGCAGTGCCTCGAGGTGGACGGAATTCTGGATCTCAGGGCGGGTGGTCCGCATCGTCCGGGAACGATCTCCAGCGGGTTAACGAGGACATGCATGGCGGCCAGGGGATTTGTTTTTTGTTTTTTTTTTGGTTTGAGCTTGGGATTTGGGGTTTTTTCGGATAGGGGAGGAGGAACCGAGGAAGAGGAAGGAACAGCCGCGTGCTTGGCGCGTGGCGGTGTGCTTGAATTTCGAATTTTTGTGAAATGTTTCATTTCCCCGCTACAATTCGGGGGTTTCTTGACGCGCCAATGCGTCCCGCCGGGCAGCTTCAAGTAAATTTGGGGTGCCACACTATGGGCCCTAGTTTCAGTGAGACATGTAATGACTAGTCACATCAGTAAGTTCACTGTGTAATAAAATATGTTACCCCTCCCCTTTATGTAGCACCCCTTCTCTCCCGATCGAGTGCCGATTGCCGACGGATGCAAGCCGCTAGCTCGATCCCCTCCTTTCGCCTCCACCGTCCAGGCATCCAGCTTGGAGGGGCAAGCTGCATCTAGCCCAAGCGGATTAGGTAGGACTAGTAATGTTCTCTCCTTTCTCGAGATCGGTTCTTTTTTCCTCTCCTCGATATCTTGCGCATCTCTTTCCTATTCTGGGCAAAGGGGTGTCTTTCTGGTCACCCTCGAGCTGGGAGTGATTGATGGGGGTGGGGGGCGGGGGCTACCTTTGCTTGGATTGGGGTGTTCTTCCTTTATTTGTCGACATTTGCAACCTTTGTAGTTTCTGCTGATCCTCACTGTATCTTTTGTCAGCTTGTACAGGAAAGGCAAGACCTCGGCGGTGGGGGCAATGGAGCGTAAGGCCACCACGCATGTGGGCAGTTGGCTGAGCCTGAGCTGCGTCCCCAGCCCGCGAAGCAGGTACTCCGTTTGCTTATCCACTCTTTACCTTTTAAGTGTCTCTCTGGTCTCTGCATCCTCAATCTGTTCCTGTTCTGGAATATGCTTAAAGTAGCACATGTCTTCAGCTGTTTGTGCGTAAAGCCTCCGTGACACCATGCTCTATATTCTCTGTATCAGGTTGGTACCTCCAGGTTCCGTGCTGAGGCTATGGGGAACGAGAATAGCGCCCCACCTGCTGCAGGAGCATGGCCCGATCTGCAGCACAAGAAGCGAAATGCCACTGCCGAGCTGGGCAGGGACCGCCCAGGGGTAATTTTTTTTAACCAACTTACCATGATGTAGTCTGAATCTGATACTCCCTCAGATCCAAATTAATTGACTCAACTATCTGTAGATACGGATGTATCTAGATGTGTTTTAGCTCTAGATACTACTGCCTCCATCCCAAAGCTTTGGGCTTATATTATTTTTAGAAAGTCAAACTATACCATGTTTGACTAAGCTTTTACCAAAAATCAGTAACATGCAAAATACAAAATTAATATCATTAAATAGATAATAAAATATATTTTCCTACGGTATCTACACAGTATTATATTTGTTGATAGAATGTTCTAAAATTTTGGTCAAACTTTGCTTGTTTTGATTTCTCAAAAATAAATAAGGCTTAAGCTTTTGGATGGTGGTAGTACATTCATATCTAGACAAAGCTGAGTTAACTAGTTTTTTTGTCTGTCCATAGCTAGTGTTCACGCTGCAAAAGGCTAAGAGCATCCACTATATGCATCAGTCTATCTCATACAGTAATTCAATATCACTGCTGAGGTCTGCCTTTTGTTTTGCTATTCATATGCAGACTGAAACTTTAGGGCCTTTACTCAAAAGGAAGATCAAAACTGCGGCTGATCAGGCTGCCAGTATGTTGATGCCGCCCCCATCTTCTAAATGCCTCTACAAGCACAAGGCCACGCACCAGCTGGGTGGTGATCTTTTAATGAATATGGTATATTTTCTTAATCCACAAAACATGCCTTGATTTTGCTCTGTTTATTGTCGGTTTTTTCTATGCTTGCCAAAAGTTTACAACAACAACAACAACAACCAAGCCTTTCAGTCCCAAACAAGTTGGGGTAGGCTAGAGTTGAAACCCATAAGATCTCGAAGCCAAAAGTTTAGAAACACCAAATTCGTTTGCTTACAATCATCATACAGTAATGTTCATCTACTCCAGTTCCCCTAACCCAACATAAAATGATGTTAATTTCGATTTTTAGATTAAAAGAGCACCATTAGGCGCTGTTAATTACGACTTTGAGATTAAAATGTCATTTGCAATTGTTAATTACAATTTTGAGACAATTGGTTAGTTTAACCTCGATCTCTTCTGCTCTCCATTTTTCCCAACCGAACAAAAATGTAACCATTCCATTCCTCTGAAATGGAACCATTCCATTCCATTCCACGCTGTTTCAGAACCGAACACACCCTTGCATTGTTGTGAACTGTTGTCCATACACGGCCATACCCTTCCACTTACATCTAGCACTATATGCATCAGTCTGTCTCAGAGTCATTCAATATCACTGCTGAGATCTGTTCCCATTCTTATGCAGGCTGAAACTGCTGCGCCTTTACTCAAGTGGATGCAAAATGGGGCTAATGAGGCTGCTGTGAGGACGATGGTGCCGGCACCATCTTCCGAAAACCTCTACAAGCACGAGGCCATGGGCCAGCTGGGTGGTGACCTTTTAATGAATCTGGTATATTTTCTTAATCCACATACATGATTTCATTATTATCTGTTTAATTACCGTTGGCTTTGTCTAATGCTTACCAAAAGTTCAGAAACACTGCGTTTGCTTACAATCATCATACACTAATTTTTCACTTTTCAGTCTGTCTCATCCAGTATATAAACTGTTGATTTCCATTGGCTTCTTTTGTAATCATTTGCATTGTTGTCAACTGTTCTCTATGCACAACCCTATTCTTCCACTTACACCCCGCACTATTTGCATCAGTCTATCTCATAGATTTATTAAATATCAATGATGAGTTCTGTTGCTATTCATATGCAGGATGAAACTTCTGTTCCTCTACTCAAATGGATAAAAAATGATCCTGATGAGGCTGCTGTGAAGACGATGGTGCTGCCACCATCTTCTGAAAACCTCCTCAAGCACAAGGCCACGGGCCAGCTGGGTGGTACCCTTTTCAGTAAGCAGGTATATTTTCTTAATCCTCATACATGATTTGATTTTTGTCTGTTTATTGCCGGCTTTGTCTAATGCTTACCAATAGTTCAAACACACACACCTATTCTTCCACTTACATCCAGCACTATATGCATCAGTGTCTCATAGATTCATTTTGTATATCACTGCTGTCTGTTGCTCTTCAATTTTTATATGCAGACTGAAACTGCTAAGCCTTCATTGGTCAAAAGGATTGCAACTGCTGCTGATGAGGCATCTGCAGAGGCTGCCACCAAGTTACTGTCAGCCCCACCTTCTGGATGCTTATATAAGCTCAAGTCCAAGGATCAGCCGGGCCGTAACCATCCAAGGGTTCGGGTATATTTTCTTAAGCCACATATACATGCCATGATTTATGTCTGATATTATCACTGGCTCTGTCTAATGCTTTTTGGAATTCGGAAACACCAAATTAGCATGCTTATATTCATCATACACTAATTTTTCACTGTTCAGTTTGTAACATAGTGTTATGCACTTGCTTGTCAACATTTGCATTGCTCTGAACTATGCACTTTACACAACCTAATTCTTCCACTTACGTTCAGCGCTACGCACCAGTAGTACCTCCCATGTTTCCTTCACCATCCCGATGCCGAGCTTGCGGGAATATGGCGGGCCCATGTACATACCCCGCATATAACACCTCCTATGGCTCTATCTACCTTTCTAGTAGCTCCTTCACAGAGTTACAGGTATGTATTCTCAGTGGTTTAGCATGAATTGGCATATAGTAAAGTCTTGTTTTTAGTCTTCCTGCTTCTTACATTTGTATCAATTTTCACATGCAGACTGTACTTGTGAACTTCGTCCAATGATTAACCAGATGTGTCCGCATGAAGGATCTTTCACTATGCATGGCAATGGCAAATTGATGAACACCTACACGGTCTATGAGGTGTATGTCTACAAGACGCAGGCCATCACATATTTGTATGGACATGATTGGAGAAAGTTTGCTTTTGACTACGGTCTGAAGAAGGGCGACGAGCTGAGGATCAGAAACTCAAACGGGCAGATATACGTAACTGCTTACAGAGTTGGAGACACTTCCAAATATATAATATGTAACTTTTTTCTACTCATATCTTTTGATAACTGCATTCTGAGCAGTTGTTCTAAACCATTCCCTCTGTTCTAGCTTGCTGGGTTTAACATGATCAAAGCTGCAGATCCCCTGATGGAACAGGAGCGGATGTCACAAAGGGCAACCACACCAGCACCGGCACCGGCTTCCCACTCTCCCGCATCAGCACGGTTCCTCGTATCAGCTCCGTTTACGCATCTACCCAGCAGTCCCCTACATCGCATTGGTTCCCGTAGAGGCCCCATATACTACACATGCCCAAAGCAGTTCTCGCATCAGCACTGGTTCCTCTAGCCGCACCGTTTACGCACCTGCCCAACAGTCTCCCGCATCAGCACCGGTTCCTCTAGAGGCACCGTTTACATGCACCTGCGCCAGCTAGTCTCTGCATCGCACAGGCTGTACCAGCCCTGTGCTCATGCACCTGCCCCAGCCAGATCACCGAGGTCTCAGCTCATTGCTGTGGCCACCCGTGTGGTGACCAGGACGCATCTGAAGGCTATGTTCGTGAGTATATGACAGCATAACTGCTCTTATCTTGATGTCTTCTCTGCTCAAAGTCTCACATGGTTCATGTGCATTGGTGCCATTGACTAATTTTTGGTGGTATCTCTTGCTTTGAATCAGAAATTGCCTAAAAGTATCTCCAAGGATCTCAATGCTGGCCGAAGGGGCAAGATATCCCTCGTCATGGAGAGTAAGGTCTCACCGTGGAGGGACGGTACTGTCAGTCCCACAGATGGCCGCTTGGCTGTTACTTCCAGGTGAAAAAGTTCATTGACGGTGCCAAACTTCGCATTGGATCAAAGTTGAAGGTCAAGATCTTTCGATGCCGCTGTGACATGCTGGTCATAAAGTTCGCGGTTGTCTAGTTCTCCGTTGTCCCATGAGCCCTTAGCAAATGCATTTGTAGTTATACTTATATAAGGTTATCTTATCTGAACTGCTAATTAATTGTATGGGTGGTAAAACTCTGGCAAGCTTTTGCTCTTAGCAAGTATGTATGTATGATCAGCTATTATGATAACTAATGTTTGTGTTCATCTTAATTTGCATTTCCCTTTTAGAAAAAACTTAATTTCTATTTTGGCTGACCTGTTAGAGAACTATCAGATTGAACCCACAACATGATTCATATAGATTCATTACACCGAGCCACATGTCTTGACCTTGCGATACACTACTTCCATTAATTAGTGCAAGAAGGCTTACCTGAGCTGCCTGAACCATGGCAGATTCGAATCCACCTTATCTATCTAGAAATACAACCTTTGCAAGAGGATTTGCAGATGGGGAGGCTGACATTGGGGACCCATCAGCCAGCAGCGTCGTCAACGTTTTAAAGGTGGCAGGAGATCGAAAGAAAAAATAAGCCAAAAATCAGTTGGTAAACAAATTCAAGAAAAGAAACATTTACCTTTCTGAGAGGATGACATGCGGGACCCATGAGGCAGCAGCATCCTCAACTATTTCAAGGCGGCAGGGGATCAAAATAAAAAAGGAAATAGCCAGAAATTAATTAGGGTCAAAAATAAATCCATCAAAGGAAACTTTTATTGTTCATAGAGGATGACATGTGGGACCGACTTGCCAGCTGCGTCGTCATCGTTTCAAAGGGGGCAGGGGATCAAAAGAAAAAGACAAATAGCCAGAAATTAGGGGAAAAAAATAAATCCAACAAAGAAAACTTTTATTGTTCATAGAGGATGACATGCGGGACCCATGAGCCAGCTTCCTCAACGTTTCAAAGTCGGCATGAGATTGAAAGAAAAAGTCAAGTGACATAATATCGAGCCAAAAATAATCCAAGAAAAGAAACTTTATTGTACATAGAGGATGACATGCGGGTCCCATTTTGTAGCAAGCGGCCTCAACGCTTCCAAGGCGGCACAGACCGAAAGAAAAATGAAGTAGCCGGAAATCGGTGAAAAAAATCCAAGAAAAGAAAGATTTCAATTGGGCTGTATCTGGACATCTGGGCCTTCGAACTATCCTGCTGGGCCTTTTGACTCGTACAATTTCAGCCCACTCCAAAACAGGAAAGGTCGGATTTTTCTCAAAAAAAAAACAGGAAAGTCCTATGCTTCGCAAAAACAAAAAACAAGGAGATTCAACATATAAGTTTGTTTATGTAGATATAAAGATTTAATTTATCCGTTTGCAATAGCTCAGAGCGAAATACAACGTTTATTGTCTGCAAAATAAAATATCACATGTTTCTTGTACGGGAGGCTGACATCGGGGACCCATGAGCCGGCAGCGGAGTCAACGTTTCAAAGGCGGCAGGGGATCGAAAATAAAAAAAGCCAAAATCAGTTGGTAAAAAAATACAAGAAAAGAAAACATTTATCGTTCTGAGAGGATGACATGCGGACCCATGAGGCAGCAGCATCTCAACGTTTCAAAGTCGGCATGAGATCGAAAGAAAAAGGCAAGTGACATAATATCAGGAGCCAAAAATAATCCAAGAAAAGAAACTTTATTGTACATAGAGGATGACATGGGTCCCATTTTGTAGCAGCGGTCTCAACGTTTCCAAGGCGCACAGACCAAAAGAAAAATGAGGCAACAGCATTCTCAACAATTCCAAGGCTAGGGATCAAAAGAAAAATAAAGGAAATAGCCAGAAATTAATTAGGGGTCAAAAATAAATCAACCAAAGGAAACTTTTATTGTTCATAGAGGATGACATGGGACCGACCTGCCACAGCGTCTCCTCGTTTCAACGGGGGTGGGATCAAAAGAAAAGGCAAACAGCTGAAATTAGGGGTAAAAAATAACTCCAAGAAAGGAAACTTTTATTGTTCGAGAGGATGACATGCGGGACCCATGAGCCAGCAGCTTACTCAACGTTTCAAAGGCGGCATGAGATCGAAAGAAAAAGGCAAGTGACCAAATATCAGGAGCCAAAATAATCCAAGATTTATTGTACATAGAGGATGACATGTGGGTCCCATTTTGCAGCAGCGGTCTCAATGTTTGTAATGCGGCTTGAGATCAAAAGAAAAATAAAGTAGCTAGTAATTAGGGTGAAAAAAATCCAAGAAAAGAAAGTTGATGGACATAGAGGATGACATGGTCCCTTGAACCAACAAACTTACTCAACGTTTCAAAGGGGGCAGGGGATCAAAAGAAAAAGGCAAGCCAAAAATCAGAGGTGAAAAAATCCAACAAAGGAAACTTTTATAGCACACGTAGGATGACATGCGGGTCCCATGAGCCAAGCAAGTACCTCAACGTTTCAAACGTGGCATGAGATCGAAAGAAAAGTCAAGTTACCAAATATGAGGTGCCAAAAAAAAACTCCAAGAAAAGAAAGTTGATTGCTCATAGAGGATGACATGGTCCCATTTAGGCAGCGGTCTCACCGTTTGAGAGGCGGCAGGGATCGAAAGAAAAAGTCAAGTGACCAAATATGAGGTGCCAAAAATAATCCAAAAATGAAAGTTTTATAGTACATAGAGGATGACATGCGGGTCCCATTTAGCAGCAGCGGTATCACCGTTTGAGAGGCGCAGGATCGAAAGAAAAAGTCAAGTTACCAAATATGAGGTGCCAAAAAAAGAAAAGAAAGTTGTATAGTACATAGTGGATGACATGCGGGTCCCATTTAGCAGCAGCATCACCGTTTGAGAGGCGCAGATCGAAAGAAAAAGTCAAGTGACCAAATATGAGGTGCCAAAAATCCAAGAAAAGAAAGTTTTATAGTACATAGAGGATGACATGCGGGTCCCATTTAGCAGAGGGGTATCACTGTTTGAGAGGCAGCAGTGATCGAAAGAAAAAGTCAAGTGACCAAATATGAGGTGCCAAAAATCCAAGAAAAGAAAGTTTTATAGTACATAGAGGATGACATGCGGGTCCCATTTAGCAGCGGTATCACCGTTGAGAGGCGGAGGGGATCGAAAGAAAAAGGTAAGTGACCAAATATGAGGTGCCAAAAAAATCCAGAAAAGAAAGTTTTATAGTACATAGAGGATGACATGGGTCCCACTTAGCAGCAGGGGTATCACCGTTTGAGAGGCGGCAGGGATCGAAAGAAAAAGGCAAGTGACCAAATTTGAGGTGCCAAAAAACTCCAGAAAAGAAAGTTGATTGCACATAGAGGATGACATGCGGGTCCTGAAGCAGCAGCGGTATCACCGTTGAGAGGCGGCAGGGATCGAAAGAAAAAGGTAAGTGACCAAATATGAGGTGCCAAAAATAATCCAGGAAAAGAAAGTTTTATAGTACATAGAGGATGACATGCGGTGTCCCCTAGCAGCATGTATCACCGTTTGAGAGGCGGTGTGATCGAAAGAAAAAGGCAAGTGACCAAATTTGAGGTGCCAAAAATAATCCAGAAAAGAAAGTTATAGTACATAGAGGATGACATGCGTCCCCTGAGCCATCACCGTTTGAGAGGCGGCAGGATCGAAAGAAAAGGCAAGTGACCAAATTTGAGGTGCCAAAAAACTCCAGGAAAAGAAAGTTGATTGCACATAGAGGATGACATGCGGGTCCCATTTAGCAGCGGTCTCAACGTTTCCAAGGCGGCAAGGGATCAAAAGAAAAGGAAGTAGCCAGAAAATCAGTGGGTCAAAAAAATCCAAGAATAGAAAGAATTTTGGTTCATAGAGGATGACATGCGGGACCCATGATCCCGCATCGTAAACGGCTCGATCGGAGAACGTTGAACGAGATGGCGCGATGTAAAAAAAACAATGCCGGAGGTGCCATCCTGGGCCCTACATCCCTGGAAGTGTGATTTGCGTTGACTCTGCATGAACCCGAGATTTCAGATGCACCACGTCCCGGCCACCATACGCCACGTTTTGGCCGCTCTCGTCGGGCCTCAAAAACGAGAAAAAAGTTTTGACATGCACCACTGAGGGACCAAATCGCGGCCATGGTACACCAAAGAACCACGGCGCGACTTCAACTTCGTCGGCCATGGCAACTTTTCTTGTAGTGAAATTCCTCCCTTCTCACGGTTAGTAGCAAGTCTACAGGCTATTAAAGCACCCAAATTATAAGTCTTATCCTGTTGCCAGCTAAGAAAGCCAAATCTTGGACAGATAATTTACCTCCAACCCTTCTCGCAAGAACGCACTTTGTAATGAAATAGGCAAAATAGCGATGGCTGGATGTTGAATGCTACTAATCTTACCACCATCATTGGAGAAACTCCTCCCATTGCAAATCCTTGTATAAAGATTCGAGAGCTCCCGCGGTGTTCCCCTGATCTTCTCGCAAGATCCCCATCGCGGCACTCTAATTGCTGTACAAAAATCACTGAAAGGCAAGTCGATGGTTTTGTTATAAATCTTGTACCGACCATGGGGTCAGTTTGAGACCGATGAAATTCGAAATCCTGCACAACCGACACCGTTAGTTTAGCATATTGGTGAGGTTCACCAACAATAAAACCTTCCAACCCTGCATTGAAAATTAGTGTTTGAACGTCTTGCAGGATTCCCGCATTCCGCATAAAGTCCGTGCATGGGTAATAAGAGGGGTATACTCCCTCTTCACGATGAACTCTCATGACTTGCTGTACCTCCAACTCTTCTTGGTTAAGTTGGTGCATACTCCCTTCCATTTTCTGAAATTTTTTTTCAACAATCATTATAAAATTTGATTTCAAGGTAAGTAATTGAAGGGAACTACTATAGGAACTTGCTAGAGTACTAAACATGCATCAAAACTAATTTCTACCACTTAGAACAAGCATGCAAGCTCACTAAACATGTTATCTACAGCAGCAAAATATTCAAGATATACCCAACCAAATGAAATTCTAATTGGACAATCAAAGGAGTCACATACCAAGGAGTAAATGTGCCAAATTTCAAACAGAAATCTGGGCTGAGCAAGGAGATCGAAAAATCGCGAGTTCTTGAGCAGAAACACGAGTGAGAGGAACTTGGTACGAGTTTTTTCGAGAGAGAGAAGATGCTGGGAGGAAGAGATGATGAAGTGGGGGTGGGCCACACCACAAGGTGGCGCCCTTCTCGGCCGCGCGCTGCCTATGGTGTGGCACCTCCGGTGCCCCAATGTGTCATCCTCTCGGTGCTCCCAGTGCCTCGTCGAAAAATAGGACCAACGGTGTAATTTTTGTAATTTTTAGAGAACTTCGAAAAATGCACATTTCTGGGTATTAAATTAATGATTACTGCGCAGAAAATGATTTCTAAAATCTTAAATGACTAAAGCATATTGCAAAACAAAAAGTGCTACAACAAGTAAAATAGGTGGAGGGAGAAAGAAAGAAAGAAGTGTTGTTTAGCTCTTTTATGCAATAAAATATACTTGTTAACAAGGTTGATCAAGTCTTGCTACCAAATAAATTTTATATGACATAAGAAGAAATAAACCTCAAATCAATCATGTTACCTTATATTGAATTGATATGGATCCAATCACAAGAGTTTGATATTCTTCTTTAGGCTCATATATAGGACAATCAATGGATCCCACTTTGATAGTTTTCACATTAAAAATTGTATTGACTCCACATACTTTATCAATCCTCTTGGGAAAATAGACAGTGTGTTCCTTATCATCAACATTGAAAGTAACCATGCCTTTATTGCAATCAATAACAGCCCCCGCAGTATTAAGGTCTTCCAATAATAATGGACATATTATCATCTTCGGGCATTTCCAACACAACAAAATCAGATATCAAGCAATGCCGAGTAACTTGAACAGAACATTTCTCACATAAACCAACAGAATAGCAAGATTTATCACCATTTGCAAAGATATATCAGCTTGGTATCAATTTATCTAAATCAAGTCTCTTATAAAGAGAAAAAGGCATTACACTAACACCGCTCCCAAATCACATAGAGCAGTTCTAACATAATTATTCTTGATGGAACAAGGAATAGTTGGTATACCTGGATCGCCCAACTTCTTTGGAATCTTACCATTGAAGGAGTAATTAGCGAGCATAGTAGAAATTTCCTCATTGGGGATTTTCCTTTTGTTAGTAACAATATCTTTCATATACTTTGAATAAGGAGGCAATTTAATAGCATCAGTCAAAGGGATTTGCAAAAATAAAGGTTTCATCCAATCACAAAATTTATTATAATGTTCCTCCTCCTTTGATTTTAGTTTCTTAGCAGGAAAAGGCATTTGCTTTTGAACCCAAGGTTCTCTTTCATTACCATGTTTTCAGCAATAAAATCTTCTTTAGTGTACTTTTTATTTTTAGCATGCTTTTCAGGTTCTTTTTCAATTTCTTCTTTATCAGGAGTATCATTCTTATCGTTATCTTCCTCATGTTCATTACCACTTTCAGTTTCAGCATCAGAAATAGAAATACTATTAGGATCACTAACAGGTTCAGAGGATTCTACAACATTCTTATGTTTCTTTTTCTTTTTCTTAGATGGAGCACTAGTTTTAATTAGTTGAGAATCTTGTTCAACTCTTTTGGGATGCCCTTCAGGATATAGAGGATCCCGGGTAGAAACACCACCTCTAGTTGTTACTTCATAAGCATGTTTTTCTTTAGAATTATTTCCCACAAGTCATTTTGCACTTTAGTAAGTTGATCAATTTGAGTTTGAACCATTTGAAAATGCTTAACAAGTATCTTAACATCATTGGAGGTTCTCTCCACAATACCATGCAATTCACTAATAGCTCGGAATTTTTCATTAAATGATTCTCTACTCTCATATTAAAGTTTTCTTGCTTAACAATATAATTATCAAATTCATCTAAGCATTGAGCAGGAGATTTTGAATACGGAATATCTTCCCTAGTAAAGTGTTGAAGCGAGTGTACCTCAATCATGGATGAAGGGGGAATTGTCTCACATATATCTTCTATAGGAGGTAAATTCTTCACATCTTCAGGTTTAATACCCTTCTCTTTAAGAGACTTCTTGGCTTCCCTCATATCTTCATCATTTGATTTAATCATACCCTTCTTCACTATCGGTGTCTGGAGTTGGTTCAGGTGTAGACCAATCATCATGATTCCGGCCTATTTTAGCCAATAATTCTTCAGCGTCTCTCTGGAGTTCTTTTCCCGAAAACACAACCAGCACAACTATCCAGGTATGCCCTAGACTCAATAGTTAGTCCACTATAAAATATATCAAGTAAATCATGCTTTTCCAAATCATGGTCGCTGAGCTCTAATAAGAGAGCAAAATCTCGCCCAAGCCCTCAGGCAATTTCTCTCCATCTTCCTCGGTCAAAATTATAAATTCTCTGCAAAGCAGCATGTTGAGCACTAGCAGGAAAGTATTTTCGAAAGAAAACATCACGCAAGTCAATTGGACTTTTAATAGAACCAGGAGGCAAATTATTATACCAAGTTTTAGCATCATCCTTCAATGAGAAAGGAAAATTTTAGCGACAAAATAAGTACGCATCTTGACATCATCGAAAACACGCCACTAAGAGTAGATAACTCAGTCAAGTGTTCAACAAAGCACTTTCTTTTTCAGTACACAAAAGGGTGTTTTCTCAACAATAGCTATATGAGATAGATGAAGAGAAAAATCATAATCTTTATCCCTAATGTTTATAGGAGATGTGGCAAATTTAGGATCAGGAGATGGTTTATATCTAACAGCATGTTCTGCAAGCAACTTTTTAATTTTTCTTGCATCAGCAGTAGCATTGCATTTTTCAATAAAATCATCATCAAGCTCTACATAATCTTCATCAAGATCATCACTAGAATATTCAACAGACTCAGGTGAATTAACAGGTGTAGCAGCATTTTCATTAGGAGTTTCAGTATTTTCAATTTGTCTAGACTTAGCAATTGTAGCATCTAGAAAAGATCCCAATGAACCACTATCATCAAGCACAACAGAAACATTATCAATATTATGAGAATTTTCAGATTCAGCAGAAGTACCAGCAGGAAGCATGTGTAAGAAACAAGTTTATCAATCACAGATGGTGAATCAAGAGCAGCAGAGGTACTCAGAGTTGTACCTTTTCTTGTAGTGGATGGTAATATGGCGACCTTAGTATCGCGAGGTTTACCCATGATGGAGACTTTGCTAACAATATCAATCCAAGTGAACTTGTCCCCGGCAACGGCGCCAGAAAATAGTCTTGATGACCCACAAGTATAGGGGATCGCAACAGTCTTCGAGGGAAGTATTACCCAATTTATTGATTCGACACAAGGGGAGACAAAGAATACTTGTAAGCCTTAACAGCGGAGTTGTCAATTCAGCTGCACCTGGAAAATGACTTGCTCGCAAGAGTTTATCAGTAGTAACAGTTTTATGGCAAGAATAGTGAAATAACAGCAGCGGTGAAATAAAGACAGCAGTAGTGATTATAGTAAACAATAGGATTAAAAAATACCGTAGGTACAGTGGACGGATTTAACGGGCGTTGTATGGATGAGAGAAACTCATGTAACAACTCAAAGCAGGGCATTTGCAGATAATAATAATACGGTATCCAAGTACTAATCAATCAATAGGCATGTGTTCCATATTTAGTCGTACGTGCTCGCAATGAGAAACTTGCACAACATCTTTGTCCTACCAGCCGGTGGCAGCCGGGCCTCTAGGGAAAGGTACTCCTTTTAATAGAGTACCGGAGCAAAGCATTAACACTCCGTGAACACATGTGATCCTCACATCACTACCATCCCCTCCGGTTGTCCCGATCTGTCACTTCCCGGACAACAGCGACATGTGTATACAACTTGCAGTAAGATCAATAAACAATGCATATCATGATGAAACAATAACATGTTCAGATTTGAGATCATGGCACTCGGGCCCTAGTGACAAGCATTAAGCATAACAAGTTGCAACAATATCATAAAAGTGACATCTACGGATACTAGGCACTATGCCCTAACAATCTTATGACTATTACATGACCAATCTCATCCAATCCCTACCATCCCCTTCAGCCTACAGCGGGGGAATTACTCACACATGGATGGGGGAAACATTGCTAGTCGATGGAGAGGCGTTGGCGGTGATGGCGGTGAAGATCTCCTCCAATTCCCCGTCCCGGCGGAGTGCCAGAACGGAGACTTCGGCTCCCAGACGAGTTTCGCGATGTGGCGGGCTCGAGGGTTTCGGCGACTTCGACTTCTCCCCGTGCGTTTCAGTCGAAACCAATTAGTCCGAAGGGGGCGTCGGAGGCCGGCCGAGGGGGCCACACCACATGGCCGCGCCCCCCCCGCCGCGCCGCCATGTGGTGTGGGGCCCTGCCTCCACCTCCCTTGTCTGGCTCCGTCAATAATTTGGTAAAATAGGGCCTTCTGCATAAATTCCGAGGATTTTCCCGAAAGTTGGATTTCTGCACAAAAACGAGACACCAGAGCTGCTGAAACAACGTTAGTCCGTGTTAGTTGTATCTAAAATACACAAATTAGAAGCAAAACAATAGCAAAAGTTTTCGGGAAAGTAGATACGTTTTGGACGTATCAACGGGGAGTTTTCATCGCCACGCTTCGTCGACAGCAAGGCAAGCGAAAAGCTCGCCAAGATCTTCAGCAACACATCCTTCGAGTCGTCTGCGGACTCCTTTATAAGCAGCGATTCCGACAGCGTCGATAGCTTCAACTTCATCGACAAATCTGCGCCATCGGAAAGGTCTTCACCACTCTATATGATGGTGTCACCAATCTTGACAAAAATCAATACACAAAATATCATCAAATCTGTGCAGTAGAAGAAGCAGGCCCAGAACCACAAACGTCGAGGCTTTCGATGATTTGGGGAAATCCATACGTCGATCCCGCGATCTCGTAACGGTCTAGGTACCAACATGCGGATCTTCAACTGCGCAAAGTCCAACTCCGCAAGCAGATGGGATAGGGCAGCAAGAGCCATGGATGGTTCAGAACCAATGAATACCACTGCTACCGTACAAGAATTACAAGCATATCAATATAGACTGGCTGGGGAACTGGAAAACAGACAGCATCCCCTGAATAGGAGAAGAGAAGCAGCTCGTGGGCTCAAAGAAAGGCCAGTAACTAAGTCGACTATCGAACTTCGGGAGACAATCAGAGAAGCTCGAGGAGAGCAATGTCTCGCTTGCAAAACATACCCGAAGCAGAGGAAACATAATTCAAAATCTCGACATGTCCTTTATGTCGATTGATGAAAGGGGAAATATCATCCCAAAACCGCCAGAAGCAGGTTACATGGCAACGCAAGCTTACATCTTGGCGCAGACCACCCCCGGGGACCCGAGAGAACCATTGTTCAATATGGCGATGGCGGAGTAGGAGTTATGGGAACGGCGTTTGCAGCCACGCTCCCGAAGAAAATCCTAGGCAAAATAGTCCACGACCCACCGCAGCGGTTCAAGACCCACCAAGAACAAGTGGAGCAAGAGACACATCAGTCCAAGTAAGGGTGGACGATAGCGACAAGAAAGAAGGGAACGTCGGCCTACCAGAAGTTGCCGACGAAGATATGTGTGGGCTCCGTGCTTTACGAGAAGGGTTCGAAAAACTCGAGTCCCAAAAGGATTCAAGTTACCCGAAAATTTCAAGAATTCGACGGCCTGCCAGATCCCGAGGATTGGCTCGTTGATTATCTAGAGATGGTAAAGCTGGTAGGAGGAACCAGAGCAACAAAGCCAGGCATCCAAGTTCACTTGATGGTGCCGCGAGATCTTGGATAAAGAAACTCCCCCAAGTTCCATCGACAGCTGGGATAACTTTGAGGATATCTTCGTGAAAATTTCCGATCCACCTGCAAGAAACCCGCGTCGTTGGAAGAACCGAGCTTGTCGACAAAAACATGACGAGTCGATGAGAAAATATATACAGCGGTGGAACATTATAAAAAACTCGGCAGAAGATATATCTGACGAGCGAGCAATAGATTCGTGGCAGGAATTCGGCGAGGAGACTTCGTCGAGGACTTGGGGAGAACTAACCCTAAGACCATATCAGCACTCATGGAGATAGCCAATAAATGGGCAGATGGAGAAGACGAATATACAATAAGCGACACAGGTCGCCAAAGAGGATCGTGGTCGAAATTATCAAAATAGAAGGCGATTTTCTCGCCAGTTCTACAACAACGATGCTCCTGGCCATATATCGGCTGGTTTTCGAGGAAATCCTGGAGGAAACAGTCGAGATGACTATCAAAGGAGTAATGAGCATCAAGGCGACAATAGAGGCGATTCTCGCGGTAGACAAAACAGTGGACCAAGGTTCCAAAGACCTTATGTGTCCCCCGAAGAGATGATGAATGTCCAGCCAAATGCATTTTTATCTTGACAATAATGGAAAGAGGCAATCAGGCATCTCCAGAAAGATTGCCGAAATTTTCAGCAATGTTGCGAGCCGCAGAATCGCAAATGCCAGGCCACGAACAAAACCCCGGGGCCAAGGAGCGAAATCCACCTTCCACCTCCTCCGGCAATTACGGACGAAAATCGACACCATTTAGAATTGCGGCAGCACCACATCCACCTCCATATGTTGATCCCAATTCCAACGGTGCGGTCTCGATGATTCAGCTAGGCCATCCAACAGGGCGCAGAAGGTAATCTCGCGACAAGTGTTCATGGCAGAGAAGATGCCTCCACCAACAGTCGAGTACTTAAATTGGTCGGGGCAAGACATTGGCTTCACAATCGCGGATCATCCGCAGCAAGTTCCTCGACCAGGACAATCAGCACTCATCTTACCCGCAGTAATCGCTGGTTTTGACGTGTCGAGAGTTTTCATAGATGGCGGCTTTAAACCTTATGTACGCAGATACATTGAGGAAGATGAACATATCCCTAGCAAACTTGAAACCAACCGACACACGTTTCCACGGGATTACACCAGAGAAGCTAAGTTAAGATCAACCTCGACGTTCAGTTTGGAACCCGAGAAAACTACAGATAGAGAATTTGGAGTTCGAAGTTGTGGATTTCCCGTCGCAATATCACGCTTTGTTGGGACGACCAGCGTATGCCAGGTTCATATGGCCGCATTATACATATCTATGTGGAGGTTGCCTGGGCCCAAGGGACCTATCACAATCAAAGGAAGTTTCGCGTTATCCGATAAATGCGACAAGGATTTTCATCGACTATCAGAAACTTTCGGGATGCAAGCAGAATATGCGGCGCCAAGGTTCACTGATTATGATGTGCTGCCAGAGGTAGGGAGACCTTCTAAGGAGCCAACTTTCAACACAACCAAGGATTCAAAAGAGGTACAGATCCACCCGACAGACCCAAAGAAAAACGACATCCATTGCCGCAAACATGGACGTCGCATAGGAAAGCGCGCCGAGTTCCTCCGTGAGCACTGGAAAATCTTCGCATGGTGTCCAGCCGACATGCCAGGAGTCCAGGGAACTTGCCGAGCACCACCTCAATTTGGATCCTCTCGCACGACCCTAAAGCAACCTTTGCGGCGTTTTTCGGAACCTAGCCGCAAAGCCATGTTATCAGAAATAGATCGACTCAAAGATGGTTTCATCAAAGAAATATCTACCGAGGCCACGTGGGTAGCAAACCCAGTGATGGTGCCGAAAAAACACACAATAGTCCTTCGCATGTGCGTCGACTTCACGTGTCTCAATAAACATTGTCCCAAGGATCACTTTCCCTCCCAAGGATCGATCAAATCATCGACTCCACGGCAGGATGTGAACGTCTTTCCTTTTTGGACGCATACTCTGGTTATAACCAGATCAGATTAAAAGAAGAAGATGAAGCTAAGACAGCGTTTATCACCTACGGCGTGTTTTGCTACAAAACAATGCCCTTTGGTTTGAAAAATGCGGGAGCAACATATCACGGATGATGCAGAAGTGCCTAGCAACACAGATTGGAAAAAATGTGCAAGTCTACATTGACGATGTCGTGATAACATCAAAGAAGGGGTCGACTCTAATCGAAGATTTGAAGGAAACCTTCGACAACCTTGATAAATTTTGCCTCAAGCTGAACCCGACAAAGTGCTCTTTTGGAGTTCCTGCAGGAGAACTTCTCGGGTTCTTAGTATCGCAAGGGGGATTGAAGTTAATCCCGAAAAATACAGGCCATCGTTAATATGAGAAAGCCAACAAAGTTGAAAGAGATACAACAGTTTAACGGGGCGAGTCGCAGCTTTAAGCGGATTCGTCGCCAGGCTGGGAGGAGAAGGTGATACCACGTTTCATGCATTGATCAAACAAAGGGGAAAAAATTTCAATGGAACGAAGCAGATAGAGCCTTCGAGAACCTCAAGCGATAATTTCGACACCACCGATATTGGTGGCGCCCAAAGAGAAAGAACCTCCCTACTATACATTGCACCCACACCAGGTGGTCAGCACAGCTCTAGTAGTTGAGAGAGAAGAAGAAGGCAAGCTTCACGGAGTTCGAGGTCAAGATATTTCATCACCAAGCATCAAGCCGCCTCTTCTCAAACAGCGCACCTAATATCGTAAACCTGGGCATATGGAGTATTCACGACAGCAAGAAAATTGCGACACTACTTTTCTGGGCGCACCCGATAATAGTGGTCAATGAAGCTCCTTGTCAAATATACTAAACAACCCGGAAGCTACGTCGTGTCTCCTTTTGGGGAATAGAACTTTCCTCTCACGTATGAAAAAGAAAAGCAATAAAATCGCAGGTTTTACCGTATTTCATTGCAGAGTGGATGGAGCTACAAAAAACGGGACCCCCAGATTTAACGAGAACTTGGACCATGAACTTCGAGGGTCCAAAAGGTTGGAAGGTGCTGGAGCAGGCGTGATATTGGTATCACCCGAAGGCGACAAGTTGAAATATGTCTTAAGGATGACGTTTTCAAATGCGTCCAACAATGAAGCAGAATATGAAGCTCTCATACACGGGATGAAGATGGCGAAAGCTTGTGGTGCAACTCGATTGAAAATTTTCGGCGATACAATTGGTGGTACAAATAGTTATGAACCAATGTGATGCGGGTCAACGAAAGTATGGTAGCATACAAAGAGGTGTACAAATGAAATGGAGAAATTGTTTGATGGATGCTAGGTAAACCACATCAGCAGGCTGAGTAACGATGAAGCCGACGTTCGCGCAAACATCGGTCACAATGCTTCGCGATTCCTCCAGGCGTGTTTTGGGAAGAGATAAGCGAGAGATCAACAAAGCCACTAAAATAAAGAAGGAGAAAAGAGAAATCCTCGAGTACCACCAAAGACCCAAGAGAAGAAGAAGAGGAGTAGGAGCTAGTCATGATGGTGAAAAGTGCAAACTCCATGGATGCAGGATTACATCATCATACATCCTAAGGAAAACAATACCCGACGATCCAATGGAAGCAAGGCGAGTTATTAGGAGATCAAAAGCTTTTACCGTGATAAAAGGGGAGTTGTACAAACGAAGTATTCGGGCATGCTACAGAGATGTGTTACACCCGAAGAAGGAAGAATCATCTTGAAAGACGTACACGAAGGAATATGCGGGCATCAGCAAGCAGTCGAGCTATTGCGGCTAAAGTTTTCAGAGCAGGATTCTATTAACAGCAATTGAAGACGCGAAGGAAATAGTGAGAACTTGCGACGCGTGCAAAGATTTGTCGCCAAACCTCACTCTCCCGTAGCAGAACTTTTGATTATCTTGGCTCTTGCTCAATGGGTCTCGACATGGTGGGAAATTTACACAAGTTCGCCAGGAGGTTACGAGTATATGCTTGTCGCTCGTCGACAAATTTACAAAGTGGATAGAAGCAAAGCCGATAAATTCACCTGACGGAGTCCGCAATCAAGTTCGTGAAAAGCATCGTCTTTAGATTTGGAGTCCCCATAGCATTGTCACGTACAACGGCGTAATTTTACGTCCAAGGAGTTCAAAGCATACCGCGCAGAATGGGCATCAAATTGAGTTTTGCGTCTCGTTGCACATCCACGGACCAACGGTCAAGTCAGAAGGCCAATGGCATCATCTCGCAATGGTACTGCTAGGCCGCCCGCTAGGACCATTGGAAAGCTCTGCATACTTGGCCGTAGAGTCATGCGGTTGTGGAGTATCCGAACACCAAATACAAATACGCGGAAACGCCGTTTTTTCTCGCTCCATGAGACGAAGCAAGACTGCTGAGAAATAGAGCACGATTCTCCAAGAGTCACAGAATATGATGAAGAAATCTCGAGAAAGCTTTGGAGGACGACGTCGATGCACTTGACGAAGCTCGAGACGAAGTCCGTCACGAGTCCCTAAATATCGTGATCCTCAAGAATTACCACGCCGACGATTATGTCCAAGATCTTTTCAAGTTGGGTACTTAGTTTTGCGACTCAACCAAAAAAGCCATGAAAAAACTCGAGTCACCCCGGCTTGGACCCTACATCATCACAGAGGTAATCGAAGGAGGAGCATACAATCAAGGACAAGAAGACGGGGAACTTGGAGCCAAATCCTTGGAACGTGGCTCATGCGTTTTTACGCTTAGATGCCGAAATATAGTCTCCTCTCTAAAACATACAATGTACCGAAACGCCCGCGTAGTTTTCGGGGACGCACTTTTCCTTTTTTTTCGGGGCACCAGGGGCTGAAAGGTTTTTGATGAGGCGTGGCTCTCGCGTGCCGCAATATAATAAAAAATAAAAAGATATATCTCTTATTCGCCACATACTCGGGGGCTCTACATCTTCAAGCCTCAAAATACGTACAAAACAGACAACTCGACTTATCGAAATATTTCGCCTTGGTACAATAATACTCAAGCAAATACATAACCTAAGTCACAATATCAAATAGGACATACATCTAATATCTATTGCTTTGGTCCAAGAACTCCGGCAATACAAATATAGAATCCCCTACACTAAAATACTTGAGGGCCTGCAGTCCATCAAGATGTTTCACTCAACAAACAAGAGAAATCTCTTTGAAAGATAAAAATAGTACAAATCCTAGCCAAGAGGCTCGGCTCCAACAATATAGAGCACTTTGTGATATACAACAAATTTTCTTTGACAAAGCTTTGCCATATGGAAAAAATCCCCTAAAATACTATCTATTGACAAGCCTCTGGTCGTTCTATGCTCGGCAGACCCTTCACGAAGAATTCGGTGTCCATCCGAAGAAGCTCATCTATCATCGATCGGGCTACGTGAGACAATTCATTTCATTGATCTGTCAATATCATTCTTCCGCCGCGTTTTTTTCGCCATACAATCAACGACAATCTTCTCATGTCTAATTTTGATGGCAATATCATCACAATTCATAATCTTGCTCCATCATTGCTCGCATTTGAATTATGAATACGAGGAGCATCTCCGAAGGTCTCCAGCAATTCAGGAAGAGTCGCAGGACCTCATTCCGAGGAAACAAAGTCCTGAAAACAAGGGTCAACGTTGTCGTGCAAAAATTTAGAAATTCGCGCACTTGGCAAGCACGATCTTGGAACCTGACAATCTGTGGGTTCGTTCAGGAGTGGCCCAAAATAAACAGCCATGGTTAAGGGAAAGGTTGACAAGAAGATTCGTTCTCTCATTCACTCTTCGATCTTTGGGCGACAGCATCAAGAACCGAGCCTATTCGAACAAGGCAAGAAACTTAAGGCTGGCACAGCAAAATAGTAGAAGGTATCATAAGGTTGGAGATATGGCTACCAATATATCCGCTAGTTTCCCCCCCCCAAATATTAGCTCTAGCATGATATTTTCTGTGTATTGGGCTCCTTTTGCTTTCCAATACAAAGAACATCCTTGCTAAATCCATAGCCTCCTTCTTGCTTTTGTCAAGCGTTGTTCTTGTTCGACGCTTCCGAGATTGTTCCATCATTGCTAGAGTTTTTTTTTCATGGATTGGAGTTGTTGTCGGTTCTTGTAAATCTTCCGACAAGGGTTTGTTTGAAGAACCTTCAAGGAAATTGTCATCGGTTTTTACTTTCTTCGACATGCAGGCGCAGCATCAGGAGAGCAAGGATTGGTTGAATAATTATCAAATATTAACTGAAAATAAAAATTTCAATGATAGCACCAAGAGGAATTTCATTGTTTCTAGAAAGTTTACATGGTCATTACAAAAAAAGTTCTCCTAAGGGACTGGCAGGGTAATTGTCGCCAAGGCTAAGGCTAGGAACGGCTACAACAAGAAATAAATAAAGAAAGCAAAAAATAGAAAAGGCAAAGGCATTCAATTAGACCTCCGGCCTTGACGAGCTAGGGGTTGAAGATGGTTTGATCCCGAGATAGGCCAGGATTTTCTTCGTATTAAGCTTTGTCGCCTTGATCAATGATCGCCATTTTGTTTGATCTATCTCGTCCGTGTTGCCCACTTTCACCGGGGCCACGGGTCTCGTTGACTATCACAACCAAGGCACAAAGATTTCAACCCGCAACCTTCATATTTTCTTTATGGCGCATCTTCAAAATTTCTGGCAGATCTTCTGGAGGATTAAAGCACTTGGCCGCAGGTTGAAAGTTATGTTCCTCTTTCTTCGAAGAAGTAGGGGAAAGTCGATGCCCCCCGCGCTTCCGGGCTTTCATCGGTTCCCACGCTGTCATTCCATGAAATTCAAGAAACGAAACGCATCAAGAAGAGGATCATTGTCGGGATCTTCAAGTTCAAATTCTTGAGAGGTCTTATCTCACAAAATAAAAAATGCGATTAGCAAAAGAGTGCGTGAAAAGAAAAACCAAAGGATATGACGTGGTTCAGATACTTACTCGACAAAGCGACGATTATGCGTCCTTATACGTTTAGTAATCGCTCTTCACGAGCGATTTGTGCATCTATGTGATCGGCGAAGTCTCGGCATCATGAAGACGTTTCCGAAGATCTTCGGCACCAGCAGCATCAGCCTTGGCTTTGTCAGCTTCTTCCTCATCAGCTTCAACCCGCATCCGACTCTCCGGCCTTCTTACGAGCCTCTTCACTTTGCTCTAATTTTTGGGCAGTGCATTGGCACGCTCGTTGACTCGTCGGCTTTTCTGCTGCCAAAGAAAGTTAAAAGTCGTAAAACAAGAGAGAAAAAAAAGCAATAAGCAAAAAGAAGTAGCTACATTACCTTCGCCTTTGTCAGATAATCACTGCATCTAATGAATTGGAGCAATCAATGCGAGCAGCTCGGATCGTAGGCTATCAAGGAAGGACAAAGAAAGAAAATGTCGTATGGGAAAATGAAGGCAATGAAGCAAATGAGAAATATAGACAAAATGGTGTTTCTCTAATTAAGAACTTAAGCATCATCCAAGAGAGGGGGTTAGCCAGCTACCTAATCTGAAGAGTAGGCTCCGGGATTGCTTCAGTCCTTGCCCTTTTTGGTGAAGGAACAAGGGTTTAATACAGGTAGTGTCGACATTTTGCTGAGGAGGCGAAGGTTTCTTCTCCTTCAACCGGCGCCTCCGAGGCTTAATTAATGTAGTGACTTACTGTTTTCAGCAGCCACACGGCTAAATGGTACTTCTTTCATCATCACTACGAGTAAATGTCAACAACATAAAAAGCAAGATAGACAAAAATCTTCATGTACTAAATGTGAAGAGGGTACTTACGAACCGATGAGGGCCTTGTATGGATCATAAGCTGCCTTCTCGGGAAAGAAGGAACAAATTTCTTCTTCGGGCTTGGAGGTGTCGGAATCTTCGCAACATCATCCCTTTTCCTTTTGTTCTTTGGAGAAACAGCTAGGAGTGAGGAGATTGTGTCACGACGCAAAGGCTTCGTAGGCATCCTCCTTTATCGATCCTCCGCAGACTTTCGAGAATCTGCGGGTTCATCATAAAAGAGGGGGCATCTTGGTTATCATCGGAATAACGACTCTTTCTTCGACTTCTCCACCCTCAGGAAGGCAGAAGCGAAACAAGATTTGGATGGTCCTGTGTATAAAAATAAGGAAGGATGTCAAAAAGGGAGTAACAACACAAATAGCAAGGCAATGACAAATTACGCGATAATGTTTACCTTGGGAAGCGCATTGGTGGCGCTATATGGTTTTACGCGGCAAAAGTGGAAGGAATGGGATCTTTCTTCTTGAGAGATGAAATTTTTCGAATAAGCCTATCCAAATCCTTGACTTCCGATTCGTCGACAAACGTATCCGTGTCTTCATCGCCAAGATAGTTCCGTAGTGGTTTTTGCGAGCCCGAAGAGGCTGCACTCTAGTCCCAAGGAAATACGTCAGACTTGGATGCCCGATAATTCTTTTCCACGAGTATTCTCGCAACTCATGGATGCGAGTCATCGTGGCCTCCTGTCAAGTTCTTTTTCTTCCTCGTAGCTTCGTCCCCAAGAACGGGGCGGCGAAGGATTTTCGGCACTGGGCTTGTAGAGGGATATTATCTTCAACAGATCTATGGTTTTCTTCCGGAATATATAACCACTTCTTGCGCCACCCTTGAACGAAGTCAGGGAGTTTGACGTCGAAGTAGTCAGAGGAGCGACGAAATAATAACGCCATATTATAGGCAACATTGGAAGAGCCATTACGGCGATAAAGAAAATGCGTTTCCATAATGCCCGAAGAAATGGACACCAAGTGAAGGCTTCGCAGAGGCGGCGGTTACTGTTATGAAGGATAGAGTTGGGCGTGAGGTGAAGTTGGAGACCATAAACAAAAAGCAATCCCCAAAGAAAAGGGCAGAATGAAGTGAAAGACCAAGTGGATGACATCAACAAAACTTGACCTGGAGTGCACCCATTGAGTGGGTTAGCTTTTCACCGGGGAAGCAAACCGCTTTGGCTTTTGCTAATCCCCGGGGCCTTCTCTTCAAGAGATCTCGTCCCTGTTCGTGATCTTGGACTCTTTCACCTCGCTTTCGCTCCTAGATCCGCTACAGCCCATCGACGAATCCGGCGTGTCGTGCCTGGTCGTCGACGCGGGGGCATCAACAATGCTGAGAATGCAGCTGCCAAGAGATGAGCCTCGAGAGTTGGTGAGTCATAGGAGGAAGTTTTAAGGGTGTAGAAGAACGGCGCAGCGTAAAGTGCTCGAGGTAGAAGAAGGAGATCTTATATAGAGGTGCGGTGAAGCGGCGGACCGTTGGATGGAAAAAAGTATGCGGGAGATGATAACCACGTGGAGACGAGGGTAAAAAAGTATTTTAACATTGACGAGGTTACAGAACGTGTGCCAGAAAAAGGGGAGAACATGTGTCCCCCACTTGCACGACGTGTCCATCAGATGAGGAATTTTGACCCACAAGGCAGTGAGAGAAGCGGTAATGGCATGTTTCCAAAACAGAAATCGTGGCTATCATCAACAACGACGTCAAGGTGAAATAAAAACTCGACTATGAAGCTTCAAAAGTTTATCGACAACGCAAGATTATTTCGAGAGCCTTTGATCAAATACAAGTTTTTGCCCAAATGCTCGGGTCTGGAGAAGAGAAAATTTCGAGTATGACATGATGGAAATGGCAAGAGCCTATGATCAAATACAAGTATTTGTTCATAGCCTCGGGGGCTACTCCCATCGGGAGCACCCGATAAATATAAAACTGTCGAGAAGGATTATAAATATAGCGGCAATGGATACTAACCTGTGGAGCCTACACCCAAGCACAAGTCCTTGGCTGTAGCCTCGGGGGCTACTCCCATCGGGAACGCTGTTCGCGTGCCCGATGAATTTTTATTAAAAGAAAAAAGTACGAGTGAGTATATTTCGAGTTACACAGTTAACTCTACATATACTCCCATCGGGAAGACAAAATAAGTCATCAAATATGACTCGATAAAATGTGCTATTCCAACAGCCAAAAAGCACTCGACAAAATATTCTCATCGCTAAAAGTCGCGAATAAATTCTCTCCGAATGCCGCAAAACTTTGCGGAGGTAAGACCCCCATCCGTTCTGAGCGGCGTGGCACCGTCTCCGACGGCGGATTGTTACTATTTTCCGTGGACAATGTATTAGTCGAAGAAAATCCTACCGTACGCGTTAGGTAAATTCGATAAAATATGACTGGACTCGACAGAATGGTAAGACCTTAAGCGGCACCCGTCGAAGTTTACACACACCAATATCCCGAGATCATGTCCAGGACGTGATTTTGAAGTAGTTTTTGCGGATTGCCACTAGAGCAGCTAACTAGTACCTGATCCCGTCCGATGAACTAGCCCCAATTACCGTTATCCCCGTACAAAATAGTGTTTGCATATCGAAAGATTATGTAATGAGTAAAATTGGATTTTTCCCGATTCTTCGATTCAAGAAAATCTCGGGGGCACTGACATAGGCATCCCCAATGGGCCTGCCAAAGATGGTACCCGGAGTTTGCTCAAAGCCCAAGACTCGAAGAATAAGAAGACTTGGAAGCCCATTTAGTATTAAGGAAAGATAGTTTGTATTAGGAAAGATAGAGATTTGTAATCTTACGGGTTGGATACAAAACCCTCCCGAACTCTGTAACTTGTGTACTACGAAACCCTCGGCTCCGCCTCCTATATAAGGGGGGAGTCGAGGGACAAAGAAAGGATCGAATCTATTGTCAACATAACCCTAGTTTTCATAATCGTCGAGTACTTTCCGTCTGAAACCTTCGAGATCTACTTGCCCTCTACTTCTAGCAAAACCCTAGTCTACAATCTGTAGGCATTGACAAGTTAATCATTTGTCACCTATTCACCCCCCCCCCTCTAGGCGACATCTGTGTCCTTTCAATTGGTATCAGAGCAAGGTCTCTCATTCTTAGGCTTCACCGCCTTGAGAGTAAAGATGCCGGCTAGGGGATTAGCGCACAATAACTTGTTTATATTTGATGGCACAAATTATGATCTTTGGAAAATTTATGTGCTTAATATTTTGAGGGGTATTTCCCCGAACATGGAGCAATTTCTTGACATGGGTTTTTCTTCTCCTAAGGATCCCCAAAATTTATCTTATGAGGAGAAGAAAAACTCTTGTCTCGATGCTCTTGTTTCTCATGTGTTTTCCATTGTTGTGAGCAATGTAGTTACTTCATCAATCATGCATTTTGGGAGCGCTCATGAATTATGGACAAAACTTCAAGATAAATATGATGTGTCCAATATCATTGAGGATGATTGTTTTGCTTCCACTTCCGGCCGTGATGAGTTCTCATCTTCATTCCACTTCACCAATGTGTGGCAAGACACAAGGTAATGATATGGGGAGTGAGAGGTGATGAAAATTGCAATGTTGATATTGAGCTTAATATTGATGATTCTTCATCTCTATCTCATTGCAATGCTTCATCTATGGACATAAACACATATGGCACTATACAAACTGCAAAAAAAAAATTGTATGTATTAGTCAGCACTTTGGCCCAGCCCGTGAACAGATGAGCAGCCAAACACCCACGAACCTGTCGTCTCCCGTACGCCTCCTGGTAGTCCTTCCGTCGTGCGATCGTGCCCTCGAGCCTCTCGCCTCTCGGCCTCTCCAATCTCCATGGAGAATTGGCGACCTCGGCAGTAGATCGGTAGGCACTCCTCCGCAGTCCGCACTCACGAGTCGCGCCTCACGCTCACGGTTCGATTGCCTCATCGTCGACCCACTGCTCTTCTTCAATCCCCTTCCCCCTTCGGCCTTCTCCGAAAGATCACGACCTACATCACCTACCTGCTGCTGCTGCTCCGCCCGGCGGCCAGTAACCTGCTTCCCGTCCCAGGTAAAGATCATCCCCTTCTCATGTTTCTGGATTATGATTATTCCTATACGCAATTGATATTAGTAGTGTACTAGTGTGCAATATCTCAATTTTGAGTATTCTGATTTCTAAGACCACATGCTTTATTTATTTCCGTATAATTATGCCTGGTCATTTTAGATGTCCATTACACTGAACTTGTTTTATTACTTGATGAAAAAATTGATTCAATCAAATTTCTAATTTATGTAGCAATGGGGAAGCAACAGAAGATGCAATCTTTTTTCAAAAGAAAACGAGATGACGAAGTTGAAGAACATACAACAGCTCCTGATGCTCTAGCAATTGTGGAGTTTGTAAATCAAACACAAGGTGAAGATGGACAGCAAAATCAGATGGAAGATGAAGAAGAGGAAGAAAATCCTAGTAGTCAAGAAGATGAAGAGCAGCAAGCAACCGGACATGTGATATTTCGGGGAATTGGTTTCCTGGAGCGAGATCCTGCATTGCGTCCACAAGTCTGGCAATACCATCCGAACCAGAGAGATGATGTGCGGAGAGCATACTTGAGGTTGGGTCCTATGCAGCCTAAGCTAAATAAGTATAAAGCTACTGGAATACAAGGGAAGAAAAGGCGCTTTCAGTATAGCTATTTCAGTCATTTCCCATCATGGCTAGAGTATTCTGAGGATAATGGCCGTGCATATTGCCTGTTTTGCTTCCTTTTCAGCAAAAATATAAAGAAAAGAGGTGGCTTTGATGTCTTCACAACACAAGGTTTTGATAGGTGGAAGAAAGTCCATGATGGAAAGAAGTGTGCATTTTTAACTCACATGGGATCAAATCCTTGCTCGCAACACAACAATGCAGTGAGAGATTGCCAAGCCTTATTGAATCAGCCAAATCATTTGGCAAATATTTTAGAGGTGAAGAGCAAAGAGGAGAAACAGAAGGACCGTTTAAGACTGAAAACGACGATTGCTTGTGTTAGGTGGCTCACATTTCAGTCTTGTGCTTTAAGAGGCCATGATGAGAGACCGGAGTCAAGAAACAGAGGAAACTTTCTGGAAATGCAGAAACTTCTTGCAGAATTTTGTCCTGATATTGCAGCTGTAATTGATGGGAATGCTCCAAAAGTTTGCAAGTACAATTCACATGATATACAAAATGAGATCTTGGGCATTTATGCTATGAAAGTTAGGGAGCATATTAGAGCAGAAATTGGGGACTCCAAGTACTCTATTCTTGTGGATGAAACATGTGACGTCTCCAAAAGAGAGCAGATGGCACTAGTTTTCAGGTTTGTTGATAAAGATGGTTATTCACAGGAAAGGTTCTTTCATGTCATACATGTGGCCAATACAAAATCACAGACACTAAAAAGGGAGTTGTCTTCAGTACTATCCAAGCATGGATTTGATGTACAGAATATGCGAGGCCAAGGGTACGATGGGGCCATTAATATGAAGGGGGAATTGAATGGCTTGCAGGCTCTTTTTATTAAAGATTGCCCCTATGCATATTATGTTCATTGCTATGCGCATCGTTTACAACTTGCCCTTGTTGGTGCAGCAAAAGATGTGGTTCCTGTCACTCAGTTTTTTCAGAAGCTTCTATTTGTTATAAACACAGTTGATTCCTCTTCAAAGCGCCATGATGAGTTGCATGATGCCCAAGTGGATGAGATTGCACGTTTGCTAGCTATTGATCAGATTGACACAGGTCAAGGAGCCAATCAGATTCGCTCATTGAAGCGGCCAGGAGAGACTAGATGGGGTTCCCATTTAGGTTCTGTTTCTAGTCTTATGCACTTGTTTAATTGTCGTCGTGGTGAACGAGCAGATGCCATGGGATGGCTTATCTTGGGGCCGAATGGACGCTAGAGGATTCGGGGGAGGGTTTGTGACTAGGATGGACGAACTTCCGGATGCTTCTCATGAACCTGGCCAAGGCTGCAGGTAGAAGAAGAAAGACACAAGGACGAACTCGCTTCTAGATCACCATGTTCATTGATCTCAAAACAGGTTACAAAGCTGTTCTCCTCCTTCAGGATCGCCACCAGATAGAGGGCTGCCCTCCTTATATAGGAGAGGGTGGCTTACAGGGCAAGAAACCCTAAAGGTATCTTTACTGACAAACTACTTTACAAAGTTACTTTACAAAGCTACTTTAATCATAGATGACGCGGGGTCTTCTTTAAACAGGGCCGGCTTCTTTGACCGTCACCCTCCTCCTTGTCTTCTAGTCTTCATACAGTTACTTTGCTTAGCTCATCCTTGTCTTTTAGCTCCCGACGGGAATCTCTCGGGGTCGCTCACCTCGGCATGTTCTTCCTTCCCCGTGTGCCTGTATCTTTTCTTCCTGCTCCCAAAGATACCCTCTTGGGATACCTACTAGGCCTTACTTTTAGCCAAACTCTATTTTCTTATTCCGATATTAAACCGGCATCTTGAAGGGTGAGACCATCCGGTTTGGCATACCTTTGATACCGGGGGTCATCCCCCAACATTAGTCCCCGGCCGGTATAGTCCATCATTCTATCCAATGTACCATGCCGTGTTCTCACGTTTCGTATGCCACCGCTAATCTTATCCGCGTCAACTTGGCTCCGTATCTTTGCCCGACTCCATGCCTTTCTCTTTGCAAGGCATTCTCCGCAACTCTTCTTCCCGCATCTTGGCTTCGTCATATCTCTCGACGTGGCCGAGAATATATTGCTCCTCATGCCCATGCAGAGACATGCGTACTCAGAATCGTCGCGCCAGTTGTCGCCTGTCACTGCATTGACACTTGCGCTGTTTAATGCACCGTGCATCCCACTCACCGCTCGCATCCCGGTGTGTGCCTCCCGTGGCTTTCTCTTTTCACAAGGTAGACTTCTACGCCACGTGGCGACCGGGCCGACGCGGAATCGTGTCGCGGCCGCGAGGCAACCCGCGTATGCCCGTGGTTTTCGGCCCACTAACTTCTTCTCCTACACTCAACTGCCCTTTCTTCTTCCTCTTCTTCGCATTCCCCTACCTTCGCGCATAGTGCTCCTCGCTTCTGCGCTCTCGCCGCTCTTCGTCGCCGCTGCTCGCCTGAGTTTCGCCGCTCGGCGAACTTACGCCGCGCCTTCACCGGACCTCGTCGTGCGGAGAGCTTCTGCAAGCGCGCTGCATTCTCGCTGCTTCTTGACCTTCACAGCCTCGCCGTCGGCAGCCTCTGCCGCGGCCGTGTGTCCGTCTTTCGTCGGAAAGTCTTCCTCAACGATCGCGACGCTTGAGGCCGCTTCCAATCTTGCTTGCTCATCATTTGCTCTGCTTTCGCATCTCTGGGTCTACGGTGTTCTTATTTCTTCCTTTTTCTTTGGTTTTCACTCGTAGATCTTCGCAGTTCATGTGGGATTTCTGTTTCTTTGCCTCCCATCCAATGTCCGACGAGGAATCTTCCTCTGCATCCTCCTCTTTCTTCTTCACACATAGCTAACAATCTTCCGCGAATCTACATCTTCGTATCTCGATGAAATACATTCCTACAACCGCCAGGAATCCCGTAGTCAAGAGTTCCCGTAGCCATCAAGATGCTTGTGAGTCTCTCAAGATGCCGGTAGCCATCTAGAATCCGGTAGCTCTCAGGGCCAAGCATCCCATAGCCCACCTTGGAGCGAGTAGCTCTGGTGAAGCCTCGAGCAGCTCTAGCCAATCATCCGCGAAGAGCCTTCCCCAATCACCCGCGGAGCTTGGATGGGCTCCAACGTCACTAAGTATGAGATCGACTGGTTGTACCGGTCCCGCAGGATCCCGGAAGGAGTCACTTGCCGGATTCCTGATGATGAAATAGTACCGGAACCTCAGGACGGCGAACGCGTTGTTTTTCTTGCTCACTTTGAGCGCGGCTTCGGCCTTCCAGCCTCCGACTTCTTCCTTGATCTCTAGATTTCACAAGTCACCATCTTCCCGGCAACTCCATCTTTTACCTTTCTCTTGCTACACCACCTTCATGGAGGCCTACATCGGCATTCGCCCTATCGTGAGACGTTCGTCCGATTCTTCGCTTCTTCTGATTAACTCCGTTCGGGCGATATTCCCGCGCCCAAACCCCGTGCAATGCGGGTCTTGCATCATCAGCCTCGACAAGGGAGCCCCTTTTTTAAGTTTTCCGGCCTCGAGTCTTGCGATGTTGGCAAGGAACATTCTTTTATGTGAAGAACAACGGCCCTGCAGATCTCATTTGTCTGCCTCCTTTCGATCCGGCGCCGCCCGCAAAGACCAACTGGAGCTACAATCCGAAGGAGGCTCACAACGAGACCAACCGGATTATACGCTTCATGAGACAGAAGATGAAGGACACCGGCATCTGCTCCGACGATATCGTCCGCACTTTTATCTCGCGTCGGGTGCTTCCTCTGAAGCGCCGTGCGCATAGGATGAGCTAACGGCCCTCGCGATCCTACCAAGATCACAGCCTTCCCCTTAGCAAGAAGGACGTTGTTCTGCGCGTATTTGCCAAACCGTTATGCCTTTTGGAATGGGGCCTCCTTCCCTTCAGCACTACTAACCCTCCAACTCAAGAAGTAAGGGACTATGCGATTGAGGTTGTTTTTTGCCGGTAACCTTTTGCTTTCGCTTATGTTCTTTTTCATGTTTCAGGCCAAGGACCGCTTCCCCCTCATCGAAGCCGAGCGGCGAGGAGTTTGCCGGAAGACTCCTTTGACCCGCATCCCTACATTGAAGGGATCTCGAAGATGGCACAAGGCCCCTGGGATCTGCCCGGGGCTTGCTCGCTGGGGCCAACCGGTCTTCTGATGACCTGGTTATGCTTGAGGTATTTTCTTTTCCGGTTTCTCTTATCCTTCCGTCATCGTTTTCCTTCGAGCTGCTTCTTAGCCTCATTCAATTCACAGATCCATGAGCACGTGCCGCCTCTGCGCGCCGAGGCCGGCACTGAGTTTGTGGACAAGCTCATGGCCCAGGGCCAGAAGAACAAACTGGGCCGTCATCCCGACGTATGGTTCAAATTTGTGCCCTCCCTCCAAGCGTCTGGACTGGCCCTTGGGGGAGAGTTGGTGCATGCGTGCCACGCGCGTGCGCATGCCAACCGCTTTCCGGTAAGTTTTTCATTCTCTCGACTCGTCTCTTGTTGGGTGTCTTTTTTCCTCGCTTGCTTTCTTCCAACTCATCTCTTTCTTTTTCTTAGCCCTACGCTCAAGCTTGGCCCAAGGCCATCAGAATCCGAGGGTTCCGCAAGGACCTCGACTCCTCCCTCCTCTCACCCAAGCCCGCACCACTCCTCGGGTGCCTGTGAACACTCCGCCTCATTCGGGCACATGTTCCGGGCGTGCGGTCTTCATCATCGTATCACCGCACGTGAGAGGATCTTTCCTTCCCTGTGAATTAAGACACCGCATCGCAACATCGCGCTGAGAGCAGGGGTCAGCAGCGGGCAAAGAGCCTCCGCCTCCTCCCCGTCCTTGAGAGAAAAGACAACTCTCCGCGCCGGAGTCCTCCGCGCCGGAAGGTTCCAAACTGGTGTGATGCGCCTATCGCTCCCCCTTCTCCACGGACCATCCTCATGCCGCCGCTGGGTGCTCTCGGCGCCCACCCTTCCGGCTGCTTCGTCGCGCCACCGCCCCAAGACCTCCAAAGTTTACCATGGGTTGCGACGGGCTCCCATCGCCTCTTCGCCGCCAAGAACTTCCCCAGGCCGCATGTCTCCAAGGGCCGCCCGTAATACCGTCACCAAAGCCACCGGTCTTCTTGGCCGTATTACTGATTTTAAGCGCAGAGGCTAGGATCAGCATCTTCTCGCTCTACGCCCAAGTGGAACGCCGCGGACATCACTCCTGCGACTCTGCGGCTTGGGTGCAAGACAGTGTTGTCGGGTGATTTGACCGTTGGGAACCTGGCCCTCCGAGGGAGCACTTCACGCGGCTTCGCCGCGCCGTGGAAAGAGCCGGACAAGGCGTGGTACGACGCCACGAACAATCTGATGGTACGCTCTATTAACTTCTCTCGATTGTTACCGGTTTCCTTCTTTTCCGGGTTTATTCTATCTTTTAATTTTATGCCGGTTTCTCTCCTGTCTATCCTCCGGGTTTTGTGGTGAGAGCGCAGCTTTCATGACAAAACTTGAACTTTGAAAAACTTAGCGCTAAACCGCACCACAATCTCCCTTTGAGTTTCGGTTAAGAATCGCTTCAGCACAACTTACCTGTAACGCGGTGTCCCAGACCGCTAAATTTCGAGTTTTGTGGTGAGAGCGCAGCTTTCATGACAAAACTTGAACTTGAAACTTAGCGCTAAACTCGCATCGCGCTCCCCGCGAGTTTCGGTTAAGAACTCGCTCTTAGCGCGAAATCACCTGCATCCACAAACCGGTGCAATCGCCATCCCTGTTTGTGGTGAGAGCGCACTTAAGTGACAAACTGAACTTTGAAAACTTAGCGCTAAACCGGCACTCCACTCCCCGAGTTTCGGGTTAAGAACTCGCTATTAGCGCGAAACTTACCTGTAACGCTAAACCGCATCGCAAGCTCCCGGAAGCCGGGTTAAGAACTCGTTTTAGCGCCGAACTCTACTAATCTCTTTTGCTTTGAACAAGCCACGCGCCGACGCTCTAAGACCCTCGTTTTGAGGAGCTCATGGGAGCACTGAGCTTTGTTGAGGCCATCTAATATGCCAAGGTAAGCTTTTGTTCAGCCGGCGTCTTTCTTACCGGAACCTTTTTTCTTTCTAACACTTGTGTAATTTCAAGCATAGTGATCCCGGAAGCTTCCATTGATGCTCTCAAAGAGCAACTCGCCAACGCCCAACGTACAACTTTGTTTTTCCTTCTGCTAACTTGCCTTTACTTTCAATTTTATCAATACCCCCTTGTTTACACCTTCTTTTCCGGGTTGCAGTGGAGAAGGAGCAGCTGATTAAGCAGCATCAGGAGGAGCTGAGCGCCCAGAAGACCAGCTACCAGGAGCTCAAGTCCCAGCTTATCCAGCTAGGTCTTGACCATGCCAAGGTTCTCGAGGCCGCTGAAGCTGAAGCAGCGGCCAAGATGAACGAGGCTCTGGAGGAGGCCAGCAACTCCACCGTGGTGTTGCAAGCTGAGCTGGAGGAGCTGGCCAAGGCCCGGAAGGCTGCCGAGGAGAAGGTCGCGCGGTTGGAGGAGGAGCACAAGGAATGCAATCAGCTGATCCTTCAAACTGACGCCCTTGCCCATCGTGAGTTTTTTTGACTATCGCGTACAAGCCATTTTTCCTCCGACCTCATTTTCTTTCCGCTATCTTTTCTTCCGGTTTCTTTTTCTTCCGGAGTCTTTTTCTTCCGGATTCTTTTCCTTAGCCTTTTTTCTTTGCACAGGCCTCTTTCCGGACTCCCAGACGCATGCTGTCAAGAAGGTCAACGCGCGCCGCACTACCCAGGGCCAGGCGAATCTTGCCGTGCCGTGGACGCCCCATGACCACCTGGTCGCGCTTAACGCGCGGGTGTCTCACATGCGCGCAATTGATCGCAACCTGTCTGACATTCCTGATGTAGCTCTCAGCTCTTCAGGACTCTTTGGCCTGGCGAGGTGGTGCCTGACACTTTCCGATCAGCTTATCGCCTCAAGGGCGCCTGAGGATCCGCGAATGCGCTGTTTCCGCCGCGCCCGCGCCGGGAGCACTCGTCCTCTGCCGCTCGTTCTGCACCGAGCTCGACTCCGGGATGCCTCACCGAATGGCGAAGGCGCGGAAATCAACTGACCCGATCCTTGCCGCTCAACGGCAGATCGCGACGCACGCGGAGTACGCCGAATGCGACCTTCATTCCTCCCTCACGGCTCAAGACTATCTTGACGAGGAGGAAGATGAAAGCCGAGGAGGAGCCTCCGGATGATGCTGAGGCCGGCGACGCTCCTCCTCGAAGTCTCGCTGCCTGATCCTCTACCTTAAGATTTACCTGTCATGCCCCTCCTGTGTGGCTTAAAACAATGTTTGGTTAAATTCTGCCCCGGTATGTGGGCTTATGATGTAAAACTTTAAGTCCGCCGATGGTTGTCGTACAACATTTTGTGCCGCGGTAGGTTATACCGGTAGCTAATTATCTTAAATTTGCCTTAGCGTTTTTGCGTTTGGTTCTGCTTTTATCCTGCACTGCAAAGATTTCCAAATTGTTTTCGCATCCAATTCGATGCACACTTGGTTCTTTTGCCTTGACTCTGCCTGCCTCTTTCTTTGGCATATGAGCACAAGGTTCTTTCACTAAACAAGCCTTTTCTTGAACTTAGAAATAACTCGAAATTTTGCAAAAACCGTACGACTGGGTTAGTTAAATTTTCCGCATTGTTTTTTTCCCGGTTTCCTCCACAATTATGCTTGTTCCCTACCGGTTTATTCTTTGCTTGCCATGAAGCCAAGTTATGGACAACAGCAGAGTCGAAGACTCCGGAGGGTTTAGCACACAAACCGAAAGAAAAAACGTTCAATAAGCAACCGGTAAAATGAAAAATAGACATGTTTCATGCAATTTAATAAGGCAAGTCCCCGAGACTCATTCGAGGTGCCGGTATCTTTTATTCATAGCATATAAGGTACAAAAAGGAACTTCTACACCACAACTTCAAGAGTAGAAAAGGACGCAACAAGGCTACGTTCGGCACATCCCAAAGAAGATGAGACTAACAGAAGCAAAGCCATGGGCCGCGTTGTACTCACGTAGGGTTAGGTCCACTCGCGCCGCGCCCGGATGATGTCGGCACCGCCGGTAAAGGGTGCCTGCGCTGCGGGCCTCCAGCCTCCTGAGCTTTGCCGGGTCGATGTTCTCGCGTTGGGATGGGCGTGGCCAGCGTGTTCATCGTCGCTTGAAGAGGTGCTGCTGGTGGTGCCGATGATGTTCTCGCGACGCCGCCGTCATCGTCCAGTCGAGTTTTGCCGCACGGGTCGATGCCGCACGGCCGTCTCCTTCCTCCACAGCTCCCTTGCCGGTGTTGACCGCACCAGCCATCATGACCTCCACGCTGCCGGCGGCGCTGCCAGCACACAGCCATCTTGGCAGATCCGGCGCCACCAGCACCGGCGAAAGGTGCTGGCGCACTGGGACGGTGCCGAGGTAGACGCGAATGTCGCCGAACTCGATGGGCGCGGCCGTTCGCGGAACTTGCTTCGCGCTGGCGGCTGCACCAAGTATCACAGAAGTCCATGCTGTAGATGCGTTCCACGAGCGACACCCGTGCGCCGCCGCTGATGCCGAGGATGCCCGCCCCGAATAACTCAAGAAGCCAAGCCACTGTTCCCACGGCGGGCGCCTAACCGGCTGCCGGTGTGGGTGAACGAGCAGTGATGCTACGGGATGGCTTATCTTGGGCCTAATGGACGCTAGAGGATTCTAGGGTTTGTGACTAGATGGACGAACTCCCGGATGCTTTCCTCAAGAACCTGGCCAAGGCCAGAGGTAGAAGAAGAAAGACACAAGGACGAACTCGCTCTAGATCACCATGTTCATTGATCTCAAAACAGGTTACAGGTTGTTCTCCCTTCTGTGGATCGCGCCCGTATAGAGGGCTGCCCCCTCTCCTTATATAGGGGAGAGGGTGGCTTACAGGGCAAGAAACCCTAATGGTATCTTTGACTGGACAAACTACTTTACAAAGTTACTTTACAAAGCTACTTTAATCATAGATGACGCCGGGTCTTCTTTAAACATGAAGGATGACGCCTCCGGCTTCTTTGACCGTCACCCTCCTCCTCCTTGTCTTCTAGTCTTCGTTTATGCTACTTTGCTTAGCTCATCCTTGTTCCTTTAGCTCCCGACGACCGGTCAGCCGGCATGTTCTTCCTTCCTGTGCCCAAGTGGATGAGATTGCATGTTTGCTAGCTATTGATCATATTGAGACAGGTCAAGGAGCTAATCAGATTTTCTCATTGAATCGACCAGGTGAGACTAGATGGGGTTCCCATTTAGGTTCTGTTTCTAGTCTTATGCACTTGTTTAATCCAGTCAAACTTGTTTTAGAAAAATTAGCTGGTGATTCAACTGCTGGAGCAAACCGAGCTGATGGAGATACCGCTTTCACCTACTTGACATCCTTTGAGTTTGTATTTATCCTATACATGATGAGAGAAATATTGGAAACTAGTGAAGATCTTGGAAAGGCTTTACAGAAGAAAACACAAGACATAGTAAATGCAGTTCGTCTAGTGCATTCCTCAAAAGTTCTTCTAGAAGATATGAGATCAGATGAAGGATGGGAAGTTTTTATTCTGAAGGTTATTGAGTTCTGTGCGGAGCATGACATCGATATTCCAGACATGGAGGCAACATACATTTTGCGTGGTGGGCGTGCCCGCCGTCAACCTGATCATTTTACTACTGAAAGGTATTTACGAGTGGAGATATATCGAGCAACAATTGACAGCCAGCTCACTGAACTGAATCTCAGGTTCAATGAGAAAGTGATGGATCTTTTATCCATTAGTGTCACACTCATACCCAGACATGGATTTACATCTTTTAGTGCTAAAGAAATATGTAAAATGGTGGAGAAATATTATCCAGCTGACTTTACACAACAAGATAGGTATGGGTTAGAGCTCCAGTTGAACCGATTTGTTGTGGATGCTAAAAACAGTGAAGAATTGAGGAAGCCTGCAACCATTACATCTTTATGTCGATGCCTTGTTGAGTCAGGACGGGATAGAATCTATAATTGGCTTGACCGGTTGCTTCGATTGCTTGTTACTCTCCCGGTTTCCACAGCAAGTGCTGAGCTTGCTTTCTCTAGCTTGAAGATTATCAAATCAAGGCTACGTAACCGAATGGAAGATGATTTTCTTGCGGATAGCATGCTGCTACAAATAGAACGGGAAATTGCTTCAAAAATTCCATATGAAGATATAATTGCTGATTTCAAAGCCAAGAAGGACAGAAGAGCATTTCTCTAGCTAGTTACTGGTCATATTTAGTTATCTTATGGTCAGTATATGCGGTGTTTATTTTTCGAGCATCAAAATTACTTGTCACATTGTCCAGGCTTCCAGGTATATTCAAACTAGTCATGTCTCTACTATTTGTGTGAACAAAATACTTACATATATATCATCATGACATTTCCATCTGATAATATAGTACTTATGATTTGTCACTTGCCCCATTTTTATGCTTACTTATAGTTTTCTATGGAATTTGCCCCCTCTTGCATTTTGTTCACGCTCCGCCACTGCTTGGGTGATCCACTTAATGGACATAAACACATGTAGCACTATAAATCATCTACATGTTTGTGTTAATAGTCCTTGCATATCATGTGTAAGTTTGTTGAATAAATCTCAAGATGATATGCTTTCTTTGTCTTGTGACCATGATAAAAATGCTTCTATTTCCTCTAGTTGTTGTGTGACTAACATTGTAGAGGAAACCAAAGATTCTATTGGTCAAGACAAGATCTTGAAAGGAGCCTCAAGTAACTCCTCATATTTATCTCACGGTCCTCATATATGCCTTATGGCCAAGGGTTCCACATGCTCCTACCATGGAACCTAATATGTCTCGTAGTGATAAGGATGAGGATGAATATGAAGAAGAGGATTGGGTTGTCCTCTACGCGATAAGGGTAAGAGCTATTCAAGGTTATTTGCAAAGATAAAATTGCTTGCTCTCACTTCTTTGAAATCTTGACTACCGCTATTGAGAGCCAAAAACTTATTTGGATGCATGAGAACACCATTGATAAAAAGGGTGCTCTTGAACGAGAGTATGCCAATGATGTAGCATCCCTAAAGAATGATCTTGAAGAAGAACAAGAGACCGTAGCCTCTCTTGAAGAGCAACTTGAAACCCTTGAAGTGTCTCAAAATGAAATAGTTTCTAAACTCACTAAGGAAAGAGACCATGCTAAAGCTCAAGTAAAAATGCTTAAAAAGGAAAATTCCAAAGTTGGCGTTGGTCATAATAAACTTGTTAAGGATCTAGATGATCTAGACAAGGCCCACAAGGCCTTGGAGAGCGAACACTCTATCCTCACCAAGTCACGAGCAACTCCAAGCTTCTTATTTAAAAGAGCATGCTATGTTACCCACTCTTCTTAATATGTCTTGTGATGATGCTTGTGCTACTAACTCTACTTCTTGTGAAGCATCTATCTTGAAGGAGAATGTTGAGCTAAGGGCTCAACTTGAATTGCTAACTAGCAATTATGGGAAATTGGAAGAAAATCATGGAAAGCTTTCTAGCTCCCATGAGAATCTTCGAGCCTCCCATGATAGGCTAAAGTTATCTCATGAGGCTATCATATCAAAGGCAACACCTTGTGAGCCTCATGTGGATATTAGCACTAGTACTCAAAATGCTATATTGCCATGTGCTAGTCCTAGTAATTCATCCACTCATAATATTGCTAAATCTTGTGATGAATTATCTTCCTTGCCTTGTTGCTCTAACAATGAAGGTTCTACTTCCTCTAGTACTTGTGTTGTTACTAACCATGTAGAGGAAATCAAAGAGCTCAAGGCCCAAGTCAATTCTTTGAAGAATGACTTGGTAAAGAGTCATGATGGGAAATGCAAACTTGACACGATGTTGAGTGTGCAACAATCCCCAAATGACAAGAGTGGACTTGGATTCAAATCCAACAACAAGGACAAGTCCAAGAACAACAAGAATAAAAAGGGCCAAGTACAAGTCAAAGACCCGGCCAAGATTGTTTGCTTCAAGTGCAAAATTGAAGGGCACCATGTTAGATCTTTCCCCCTTTGAAGAAGAAGCAAAAAAGGAAGCGGCCTCAAGTTCAAACTCATATTCAACCTCAAGTTGAAGAAATGCCACTCTCCCAAGAAGAAACAAGCCAATACTCCCATTGTGGAGAAATCTAGTGAGAAGAAGGAGAAGAAAAACTACATATGCCGTGAGAAGGGCCACATCTCCTCCTTTTGCACTATTGGTACCTCATCCAACTCTATCACCATTAATGATTATTCTCTTCGTAAGATGGGGGTGGCAATGTGTTTGCCAATATGTTGGTGCTCAAAGTGGTGTCAAGGAACCATTTGGGTTGCCAAGCCTAATGAACTAACCTCTTAGGACCCAACTTAGTTGGTAACAACCAAAACTTGATCAATAGGTATTGTTGGAGGACATTGGAGACTTGGCTACATCAGAAGTTAAGAGATCTTCATCATTTACATCTCAAGCCAAGTCTTTTGGTTATCTTGCTTCTATCATATATTCAATGTTCCTCCTTGCGGTAACATGTCAACTCATTTATATTGAAAGTTACTCGCCCTTTGCATGTGTTAGTTTTGTTCCTAACATGTGTTTGTATATGTTGTACTTCCTACTTGCTTTTCTTGAGAAATCAAGTCTATGCATGTTGGGTTGCACACCATGTATTTGTGTTTGTGTTGAAGCCTCTTTGCATCTTGGTGTATCTTATATGGCTCTTATGAGCGATTAATGGACTATCCCATTTTGGGGGAGTGATATTCCTTTGGGAATTTCATGATCCTAACAATGTGTGTACATGAGGAATATCACTTAGAATTGATATTGCAAGATTATCTAGTCTCTATGTGGTATGTCATCTTCATGAGAAATTCAAATTCTAATGTCCATTAGTATCTCTAGTTGGATCTTATTTGCCTCTTGTGAAATTAAATTCCTTATCACATTATGGGGGAGTAATAAGCTTTGTGCATATTACAAGCCTAGAAAATGTGAATATTTGAGGTTGTGTCACATAGAATTGATATTGTAAATTATCTCTCTCCTTTGTGGCATGTTTTCTCAAACAAGTTCCAATTTGCTTAAATGGCTTCATTGCTAATATCTTTGTGGATCTTATTTGTGAAAGTTTTTCTTGGCATGGTTTTTCACAATGTGTCCCTCAATACATTTTTGGAAAACCATATGCTTCAAGTCATACTATTAATTGCTTTGCATGTTGGTATGAATACTATTAATTGCTTTGCATGTTGGTATGAATACTATTAATTGCTTTGCATGTTGGTATGACTACTATTAATTGCTTTGCATGTTGGTATGACTAATTGAAGCTATCAAAAAACTCTCTTTGCATGATGGTTAACTCTTATCTTTTACCATATGCTTTATTTGGTGTAAATATGATCTTACATATACTTACAAACTACCACCGGGAAATATTTCCTAATACCTCTTGTCCTAGGACAATTGGCAATCTATTATGAGGTAGATATTTATTGATCATATCTACATTGGCTCTTGTGTTTAAATTGCCTTATTTATTTCCATTAATTTGTTGTGATTTGACTCCCATGTGTCTTCCTTGCATCTCATGGATCTAATTTGTCTATTCAAACTTTCTTAGCATTTGTAGTAGATATAGGTAGCGTGATGATCCTAGTTTTGTGCATTTTGTATCCATATTCTAAATCCTAGATAATGCACTAATCTTGGGGGAGCTCTCCTATATTTGTTATAATGCTTAAACTTCTCTTGATCATTATCAAAAATTTGGTTTTGGGAGACATAAATTTTATTTTTGGTACTTTGTGCCATCATAAAAAGTGTCGAGAGTTTGGTTTATTTGTTGGAACCTTGCTCTCTTGGGAGTTGGTTATCTCATTCCTTTGTGTTTAGGTTTAATTAGCTTCTTATAATGAGATAATTCGTTGGAGTCAATCTTGTGTTGATTTGATTCTTTGATATAATTTGGACAACCATTGTCTCTTGATTTATTTGGTGTTTTGTCCAAATTATATCTTCCTTTGGTTCTTGAAAGTATTGTGCATGCATCTTTAATTTATGTCTATCTTATGGCATGTGTTACTTTCTTTGATCCAATATAACTACTATATTAAAGCTGAACAGGTTCGATTTTTCTCCTAATTTTGGGTTTTTTATGGATTAATGTTGAGCTAACACGTTCTCTTTTGAATGGTTTGCTTCCTGCTGGATTTTCGTAGTGTACGGTTTAGGTGCTCCGTGGTAATTTTCCATACCGTATGCAGTTCGGCTGGTGCTGCCGCGTGTGAGCTTATCTTCTCTTTTGCTTTGGCGTTGGGTTTGTTGGTTTCTTTTCATGTGACTCTTGCTATTTGTGGTAGGCCAACTTCAGTTTCAGTGTCAGATTTTGTCAGCACCGCTTTGACCTCTCCTTGCCGGTTCGTTCTAGAAAATTGCCGTCGAGTCCCACGCGCCACGTCGTGGAACTGCCGGCTCCCTCACGGTTTATCAGTGCCATCTCCTCCCCTCGTGTCGCCTCCTTCACCTCCTGCAGGACCGCATACCCGGCGCCACCTCCTTGCCTCGGGGGGATCCCGTCAAGAACGGGGCGGCTTCACCACGGGCAGGCAAGCCCGAGCCCGCCGATGCCACGGGCAACTCCGTCACCGGCAGATCCCCTACTCGAGGTCCTCAAGGCTAGCGGGCGAGCGGCGGAGAGAGGGGAAGGCCGCGGCAGCAGGAAAATCCTTGGCGGCGCGGCGCCCGAGAAAGTGCGGGATCGTCATCTATGGTATTTCTATCCCTCGACCTCCATCGGTTTGCCTCATGCCTGTGCCCGAGACTCCTGCCCTGGTCTCCTCCCCGATCTAATCACCTGTGATGCGGCGGGCGGCAGGAAACGCGGGAGCCCTCGCCGACATCTTCGATGTTGCTGCGGTGGCTGCGGCGGCAGGGCCAGTGCGCGGAAGAGGTCGGGCAGGCCGTCGTCAGGGCACAAGGCGACGTCAAGCAGTGCCTTGGACACGTGATGGAACGGCATCGCGGCTGCGAGGAGTCATCGGATGAGACTGATGTGGTGCCGTGCTGGCCAGCAGCAGCGTGGAAGCGGTTAGAGCTGGCCAGAATCGTCATGTGGGCGTTGGTGCTTTGTGCCTTTGTCCGTGGAACAGAGGGAGAGGGATAGGGTCGCCTCACCTCTGCCCCGCTGAGACTCTGCTCCTGCGTTGAGCGGCGGCGGTTTACGGGCGCCTCAAGGGCACAAGCGGGCACGAGCAGATGCGACGGGAGTTTATGGCGGCGACTCAATGGTATGGGACAGCGACGTGTAGGAAGGTGAATCCATCTACTCCTACCTTATTTCATCTTGCCTCTCTCTGAAAATACTCATAGTTGCGTCACCGCAGGACCAAGTTGCTGGTCGTAGCGGTCGGTAGCGACTAGCAAGCTAGCGGCCGTGGAGTGCGGCGGCAGGGAGCCAGCGACCATGGAGTGCGGCAGCAAAGGATGCAAAGCACTACAGCAGTGCCTGTAGTGGACGCGGCATCGATGGCTTTAGGGAGCGCAGGACTGTTTGAGAACTGGCCTCCTCTCTTTTTTCCTGTGCAACCACTACAACTTCAGGTTCAAACGAATTTCATGGTAGCACCTTTCCTACCTTTGATTTTCCTCCCGAGTATATTTTATATATTGTTCACAGTTCACAGTTCATGCATCGATCGAGCCACAGTTTATTTATCAGCCACTTGGTTCTGTTTTGATTAGAATGTGTAATTGGGCAGTTTCGTGGTCTACTTTCTGATCAGCTGATGTATAATGTATGATGATTGATGTAGATGTATGCTTTGCTGTGTCGTTCCTCGGTTTGAAGATTGATATACATTCCCCCGTTCTGAACACAATTAAGCATGTTATTGGACTTGGGTGTAGGAGCTCCTCCAGATGTAGAAGAAGCGCAGCGTCTCCACCGAGAGATTCACTGAGGAAATAACACTCAATTATTTCTGCAGGTAGGATCAAGATCAGAGGGATGGAAGGATCTCTTCTGAAAGATGTATCCCTTCCCTCCTGTCCTAATTTGTGCGGCTGTCTAGGATATGGGAATTCAGGAGCACTGATGCTGGCGCATTATATGAGCTTCATTTTGTTGTGGTCGACCCATCTGGTAGACAGTATATTGTTGCCATATAAATTCTCACTTTCAGTTTCACCACATTACAGAACAAGTGATGTAAAAAGAACCCTCCAAGTAGCTAGCCTATTTCTCTATTACGATCAGCTCATAGTGCCACCATCAGGTTCTATCTATTTTCTCCGGAAGGCAACTTGGTTTGCTCGCATAAGAAATTGTCTCTAATAATTGTTAATTACATCTTTCTCTCATGCCCGTTTCCTTACTTTTCTAATATTCAGTTCGTGCATTACATTCCTTATTCTTCATCTCGAGGTATTCAGCCCACATTTATCTGGTCCAAGTACAAACTGTGTGTTCGAATCATTCTACAAAACCTGTGAAGAAAATGCATGGCATTTTAGCTTCCATATGGCGTTTCTTTTCCTTTTGTTTGATTAGTTCAAGCTTTTGGTATAGCTACAGAATATTTGGTGTAATTTTGCATGGATATATTCTTTCACAAATTTGGCTTGGAGAGCACATAGGTCCTCAGTTGATTCGTTTTATAATATTTGGCCAAAACTGATCCATTGTGATCTTATTATACTAAATTCTTCTTCCATGAGTTTATCAACTGATGTCTCTATATTTCATTGGAATGTCTATGGTGCTTTGTTTTCCAGTTTTTTATTTCATTTTTGCAAACTAAAATACTTTACTGTGATGCTTAGATTGTACTATATCGGTTAACCAAGGTAGTTCATCCATTGTTATACATTTTATCTACTGAACATATTACAAGAAAGCAGAGTTCATAGTACATCTTCTTAATTTGCAAATTGGTAAAACAGGAGTGATATAGATCCATTGGTATTTACTTTCCCCTGCTCTCCCTGAAAGTATCAACAACCAATGTGTTGTTTTACAACATCACATGTTCGAACATACACGCACATTGGACCATTGTCTTGCTCGATAGGGGCGATTGACATTTTTCTGATTACCTGTTCGACTATTTCATCTTAATTCTAGAGATCTTTCAATTGCTTTAGTATGTTAAATGCTTTCTTTTCAGATGTCTTTAAATTTTTGGCAATTTCTTGGTTAGTTCATTTGTAAATCAGTAAAGGTAAGTGGCCATGTTGTTTATTTAAGTATTTTGTTTCATCTCCTTCGTCTAGCCATGTAGTTAAACAAATTTTCGCAAAACTAGGCTGTTTAGAAGCTCTTTGTACTGCAATTGAAAAGGGCGTATCTTTAGGTCTACCACGTTTTAACTTTCGTTTTGTTTTATAGTCACTGGATAAAGATTCGTTCACCTACTGTATAACATTGAAAATAACAAGTTAGTTTGTTTCCTGTGCATCTGTGAACTAATTAGTATTTACTATTTGACTCTTCAGCCTGTAGTTAAAAGGAATTGATTTATTTTTGGTGTCAAACCATGCACATATATGTAGTCCATGCACAGTTGGTTGACATGGTAACCTCCTTTTAGGTACTACTACAAGATGACATCTGAATGAGATTCCTGCATTCCCATTTCTTTGGTTTCTTATTAAATAATTTTCTATGGAATCTACAAGGCTGAATAACATGATAAATATACTATTTTGTATTACATCACATCAATGGTAATATCAATCTGGCAATACAAAATATACTATTTCATATTGCGGTGTATTGAATTTTACTGAACCATGTACTTGCAGCAAGGAAAAACTGGCCACAGTTTTATTAGCTTATTATTCTTTTTCGTACTATGCAGATATGCTACAAGAAGATGTGTTCTCCTAATCATTTTGTGCAGATCCCGTATATGTTAACTTTCTATTATTTAAATTTAGAAGATATCAATGTTGATTATGGCTAGCTTTGATTTTTTCTTTTAGACATATATATACCAGCTTTAAGCTGTTACTATCCATACTACTCAGGAATACCATAACTGCCTCCAGAGATAACATATGGTACGGTTATGATATTATTTCCACAAGCATGCACATCCAGATACTCTTGTTTTGACAAGTGCTGTTTTTTGGGTTCGTGAGGCTTCTGGACAAAGATGGATCCCAGCAGCATCAGCTTTCCACCCAGATGGCATTATCCTTGGAACAGACACACCTGAAGCTGTTGTCAAAATTTGGGATGTAAAATGTCAGGTGAGAATAAAATATCACTCAAATTGGCATCCATGCCATGCTCTTCTAATACATCTACTATTAAATTAAACTAAATCTTTCTATAATGTTGGGAAGTGCATTGTAAATGGATTGGTTGTACTGTGTTCCTATTTAGTGTTTTACGGTTAATTAGATTCCTTCTCCACATGAGTAATTAATTAACTGGGATTGTTGAACTTTAATAAGCCCTTTGCCTCTTTGAAATCCAATCAGGTGGATATATGATTTATTCGGAACATATATGCTAACGATGTTTGAATATACAAATTCAGAAAATTGCTACCTATCTGAATTAGTAACCAATTCTACGGTTCCTAAAATGCAACTTTGATGCAGTAAAGGAGGCGATCCAAGATTTAATTGACTCAGAGAATGAGATTACGGAGGGCTAAGACCACAAAGTGGAGGAGCTCAACTGCTCGGGCCTGGATGACACCACCGAGGAATAACCTGAGCCACTATCCACAAAGAGGAGGAGCTTGACTGGTCGGACCAAGAGGATACTACCAATCAAGAACTTGAGGGTGCAGCCGGTGATGTCGTCATCCTCTCCTCCAAGGATGAAGAAAACGCCAGAGAGGGATGGCAAGAGGCTGGAATAATCAGAGCACTTGCCTACCCTACTGCTAAGTTCAGTTCATTGAATATGTGTCTTAATCTAGCGTCAGCGTCTACTGAGATACGCAATGCAAGCTCGATTTCTGAATGTTTTTACACGGTTGTAACTTAAAATATAGCATACTTCACTCTTCCACTCACGGCTTCCTCCAGGGCGCGGCGTGCCGCCGCGCCAGTCCTTGCTAGTATAGGGTAAACTCCATCAAATCCTAATTTGGCTAAGATGTGCATGAAATTCAATTTCATATCTATATGCACATAGTATTGTGGAGTTTGTCCTATATGTTGTAGTGTGTCTAACTACTTCGGACCCAATTAGTTTGGGGACCATTTTGTACTTACCTTTGTGTTAGGTACAAGGAGATACATTGAATGCTTGTCTCACACTTAGGAAGAAGTGGTGACTCAATGGTAACTTGAGGCAAGCTAGGATGGTCAATGAACACATATCTACTACATCCACACCAATGCTATCTCGGTAACAAGTATCTTCTCATGCATATTTTTTCTAGCATCCAACCATGTGGTTGCATCTTGGCATGAATCTCTTTATTTGCAAATATTGTGCTTCTTGCTAAAGTCTTAACGAAACCTCTTTATTGCGAATGTGAGTAATTTGAGATGAGTACATATGTTGGGAAGTATATAAAATCATGCTCATGATTCACCCATCCCATCTATGCCCATCTAGCAATTTTATTGCATATCAATTCATCAAGGCTCTCACGTGTGTAATATAGATGAAAGTGCAAATTTAGTTATTTCTTTTGGTATCCTCGCTTGTGATACTTGTTGCCTTTCTAAATGCATCTCAACTAACTTCTATCCCTTGTTGATATTTGTGATGTATTTTAGATGTTTGTGGTTGAAGTTCATGAATGTACAATAAGACAAAATTGAGCCTTTGGCCATGCTATTAAGCAAAAATTCTTATTGGTATATTGCATGACTTCATTTTGGGATATCATACTATATTTCTTGAGTATCCATTTTGTGTGTGCATGTTTCTTTGTGGATAAATATCTTTGTGATATTGCTCACTTAGAGAAACTTATACACATAAGAGATGATACATCTCCTTTTGATATCTTATTTATTTATTGCATGTTGATTGGTCATGCTAAGCAATATAATTCATTGAAGACTATGATGATGCTTTTTGCTCATCCTTGTAATAGTCTTATAATATGCTTTATCATGCCTTTCACATATCCTCTTGGTTGAGCCTTTTATTATGGTGCCTCCTACTTGTTGCTCAACCATTTGTTTGTTGCAAGTGTTAAGCTTAATTTTCTATCTATGATCTATTGCAAATGTTTGTGTTTTAAATGGTAATGAGGGAGTAAGGATTCCATGTTATGCATATTGTATTCAAATGCAACATTTTAATTTATGCATGTACCTTGGGGAGCTTCCTCATTCTATTTAAGGCACTATTTTGTGGTGATCATTAGAGTTTGATTCACTTGGTATCTTTTGTTTTGAATGATATTATGGGAGTGATGATTCCATGTTTGTGCACTTTATTCTCCAATGCAATTTGTCTAGTTTTGTGCACAAACCTTGGGGAGCTTCCTCATATTATTTAGAGTAATCTTTTTGATCTTATCATAATATCTATCTTTCTTTCGGTATCTTCCTGGTGGTTCATTTGGTTGCCTACTTCATTTGTTGAAGCTTCTTGACTTTATCCACTGCCAACCAAAGGGGCAGTTCTTCCACTCCTGCCACAGTCTATGCCAGCATCCCAGAAACTCCCTAGCGTTGATTGACAACAGATTTAGTTGTGTCCTCTGCATTAGGTTGCCGGAGGTATTATTCTGAACGAACCGATCACGCTCTCAGAACTCAGACATCGATTCCAAGCCTGTTGACTCACTCATGCCCGTGTATTCATCTACGAAATCACCGCAACACCATATGCGAGCATCCTAATCGCTGCCGTGCATTTTGGTAGAAGAGAGGCCTACCTTGCTAATTGCATCCACTGCAAGAGAAGTAGTCATCGTAGCGCTTGACGCCATCCACATTGATCCGGCGGGAACAACGGTCCGGAGACATTCGAACACAAACACACAGACAGTCATTGGTTGGGTGGTCGTTGAAGAGCTGTCCTGGCCATGTTCTCTTTAACCATAAGGCCGACGTCAGCAAGGACCCCCGAAGAAGTACTCGTCGTCACTGTCCACCATGATATGAAAAAGGACACATTTAGACGCTCTATTTCATCAACACTCAGGAAGTGAGGCTATCCAATAAGCTCAGAGGGGACTCAGCAGTTGGCTGTTGCCTGGTTGACTGGTGGTCTGAAAACACGGTGCAACAGCTCACCTCCGGCGGGGCAGCGAAGCAGCGAACGGCGGAGGCCCCATGACGGTGAGAGGACAACAACGCCGGCGATGGCGCCCTCCGACTTCGCCACGACAGCAAAGCAGCATGGGCCGCGACCATGGGCCCGCCGCTTGTCGGCGTTCGACGACTGGGGGACATGCCGACGCGTCTCAAATCGCGTGTCCCGGTCGCGTGAGCGGGCGTAGATGTGCGAGGGACTGTGTTTCGAACACAAGAGCACATGACATGAGACGAGCACTAGCCTTCGGGCGCCCACATGCAAACTCGCCCCGATTTGGACCGGGTTTGGTCATCCCAAACGTTACAAGCAATTGCTTTAGGATGGATCCGCAGACTGACTGGTGCTTTTATCCTGACTATCCGGATGCGCATGGCTGTATTGTATGGTTTGAGATGCTTTAATTTCAAAAAGGTTGAAAATTGCAGCTGTTATAATTTAACAGTAATATAAACTAGTGCTAAAAACCACATTTATGTGCCTAATTGTTATTCTCCACATAACACTTCCAGAAAAAGATAATGCCATTTGAAATATTTTTTGTATAGAGCTGCCGCCATCCAAAAGCAGGAGATCGGCAGCCACGAACGCGCGCCAAACGATACCACGACCTTTCCCACCGCGCGAAGAAAACTGATCTTGAGATGCCGCCTGCTCTCCGCACAGCGATCATGAGGAGTTCCGGCTGGTCGCGCTGCCTTGCCCGGTCTCTCCGCGCTGTGGGCGAGGAGGAGGTCCGTCACTGTTCAGCCCCATCCTGGAGTTCGCCCGTCGCGGCCGGCTCGCATGGCGGACGCGAGGGTGTGGCCGTCCTCGTCCCGCGGTGGTTGCAGGAGCCGGCCGCCGAGGCCGCCGTCGGCCCACCGCATCTAGCTAGTCCAACAGCGTGATGCTCCGGCCGCACCATCCTCCATCAGCAAGAGAATCCCCCAAACCACCGAGTTCCGCCTCCGCTCGCGCATGGAAAAGATTGGTTCTGAATTTGATTGCTAGCTTGCCGCATGCATGGAATAGACTAGCTCTCTGAATCGATTGCTAGTTTGCTCTCTCTTTCTTAGTTGTGAAAGATCGATTGCTTGTATAGTTGTGAAATTTAGTTGATTTTTTCAGATTTATTTGTTGTGCTGTTCGACTTCCGGTCAGTGTGGTAATAAAACCTGTTTGGCGAGCCCATTTTGCCGGTACCGCCACGGCTGCTTTACCATTGTGCATGGTCAGAAAATGTGTTCCCCTCCGCCGAATACGCCACGCCAACAGATCTGATCGTAGCCACGCAAACAACTTTTACAATGGCTAAATTTGTAGAGCCTCGTCGATACCACGGCGCAAATGAACAAGCCCATCCAACATAGGCAAGCCCAAAACTAGAAAAGCCTCTCCACTTCAAGGTCCACCATTAAGTTCAACTATCACCATCGTTCCTCGTTGCCGAAGTAGTGGTAAACTTGACCGCTCGCCAGCGCCTTCCTCTTATGCCACCGCACCGCTTCCACGCGTCATCACTGTAAATGTTCGGAATCACCGACCATATTGGCAGCGACGGACCCAGGCCGTTCGACGAAATGCCGACCCGGATGTCGTTTCTTGAACCGCGGTCGTGGCCGTCGAGAAGCTGGATCTGGCTCGTATACCAGGCATTGAGCGCGTTTTGGCGGAGGGGCGAGCTGCAGTGCAAGTCCCGTGGTTTCTTGGTCGGGTGAATCATCCTACATGGTACGTAGGTGCTTCTGGTCGCCATTCCTGTCGTGGCGCGCGTACTGATGTGCGTGCTGAGTTATATAGATTTCAAATAAGGATCCGCATTACATTACCTCCATTCTATTTGACGCTTGGAGCCTTGGACCAACCATTTTTGTACTCCTATCTACTCCGTAGCAATTGTGCAATTCACCTCCAACTCTAGCGGTTTTCAAAAATCAGCTTAGCCGGAGCAAACAGCTGATAGGAATAATATCTGCACTTGAATGGAAACGGTTTTCAACCATTCACCATGTAAAGTTCACTGTATGTAAAGCTCAAAATGGCAACCTGTTACCGCCGTACAAAGTACAAAACAAACTTTAAGATTATCAGAATTACTAGTCCTAGTAACTGATGAAGGTTAATAAGCAAGGACAGCAACAAATTGTTACACAAGATGATATATCACTGTACCACAGCATCTTGTCTGATCTTGTAATGTGGTCGCACCATGCTATTGACAGGAGACTACTTCCATGATAGTTGGCCTCATGAACTAAGGTTATAGCGACAGACGTGGTACAGCTTCAAGAACTGCAGCATCTGCCTTCATCCCCACCTTTAAGTGCTGGATCAAGGACCTCAACTTGCTTTCCCTCAGACTTCATCTCCAGCGCCCATGGACTAGTTCTTTGATGTAGAGGTAGACTGGAACAGGTTCCATTCCAGTGAGCAGTTTCACAGGACTACACCAAAACTGTACATGTCACCTCTCAGCGTAGCAACCCAGCTGTCCCATACTGGGAGGTAAACCATAGTACACAACTAAAGGGGGACATGAGTTTGGTTACTGATCTGAACTGGCTAGCCCAAATCCAGTAACATAAGCTTTGAAATGGTCTATAGGATGTTACTATTTGATGGCCTCCGTGAACAATTTGTGGTTGCAGACATCATGGATATAAGATGAGGCCCCAGGTCAGTTCCCAGGCATCTCATGAGTTTAGGTCATTAATGTAAGAAATGGAGCTAGTATCATCATACCTGTTATAGCCAGTCATCCAAGCTGCCATTCTCCATGTAGAATGAGGTCAGAAACCCTGAGTTTCTGCCAGGTGGGAATTTCAGTGTACAAAGATTTTCATGCTGTGTCGGGAGATGTTCAACCTCTTGCACTGAACTCCTTTCCATCAGACACATCTCTGCTCATTGTTTTTGACTGCTGTACTTGGAGCCATCAGGTAGCCTGCTCCTGTAGACTCAATCCATAACCTCCACATCCAATTACATTCTCCTTGTCAAAGTTATTGTGAAGCTTTCACAATGTCAGCAAACTTGAGCTTGTTTTCGTCTCCTTGCCCTGTGGCATCCGCATCATCACTAATGTTGGTCTGAGTTGGAGTAGAATGAAGTTGCGTCAACATCTTCTTTGTCCTCCCTTTTATTATTTGCTGTCAAACACTATTTGAACTGAGACAAGGAGGAAGCTCAACAATAAAAGGAATATAATGTTCTAAAGAACACACCAAATGGAATTGCAAGAACCGCCTTCTATTCCTTGCATTATAAAGTGATGGTATTGCGGATGGATCACACTTTTATTTGTTATAGAGCCAGCACAGCTTTGATCATCACAACTAGAATTGAAAATGTATTAAACTGGCCTCCATATGGAATAGGCCCTTCAAGACTGAGCTGTTCAAGCCATGAATTTGAAAGGAAAGCTAGGCTATTTAATGCAGGTGGGATTGCTCCTGTGAGATCAGTTACTGGAGTCAAGTCCAGAAACTGCAGATTTGTGGAGATGTACATTGACTGGGACTGGTCACACAAATCGTTAGCTTAAAATCTGAGTGAAAGAGGGCTTTCAACTGACCAATTTCCAGTGGGATCTCACCAGTGGAATGATATTGCTTAGATCCAGCACTTTAGAAAAGCAACAAGTACACGGTATTGAAGTGACTGACCACAACAGGAAGCTCTAAGACTGTTGGTTCTAAACGGCTTCAGTCTTCTCTGACTTCAGCATTGGCACATCCATCAGCAAGCATGGAATACCCTGTGAGATTGTTACTTGACAGGTCTAGATAGAATAGTCGTGTTCTAGGCAGCTTGAACTGCATGTTGTATTGGATCTCGAGTTGATTGTTTGATAAGAATAACGCCTCTAAATTTCCAAGCTTTGATATCCAAAGAGGTATTTTACCGAGCAAATTGACAATCTTCAATACCCAAAACCTGAAGATTCTTAAAACCATCAATTATATCATCCTCTGGTATGGACTCATTCTTGAAGTTGCCACCAATAAGAAGGGTGGTGAGGTTCTTGGAGCTCCTAAGTATCTGGAGTGCACTTGTGATATTTTTCAGGCTATTTTTAGCAAGTGATAGGAATGCCAGGGACTTCAGATTGCCTATTGTTTCTGACAACTGGTCATGGAACTTATTGGAGAGAATGGCAATGACTACACAGCAAATGCTCAATGGTCACCAAACTGTTGCTCAAGAAGATTCAAAAGCTTAGACGGTGAGGTTCGAGAAATTGACCTTCACGAAGTTCTCCACGAAACTGTTGCTCTTTAAGTCAATGGTTAGGAGATTTCAGCAGTTGCTCAGAGTTGATGGCAGCCTCTGGCCATGTTATTGTTGTTCAAGAGATTTCCCTACCTCTGAAGGTAGCTTATAGATTCAATCTGCCACTTTAAAATTGTCTTCTCAAGACTGAAGGCTGTCAGATCATTCCAGCTGACACATGTACTTCCTTCATGGTCTCTTGTAATTCATTCTTGGGAAAGGAGAGAGGCACTCCAACTGATATTGGCATTAAAAAGCCATCCGGCAGAGTCCCACTGAGGTTGTTGCGGCCAGCTCAGCACTATTAGTCTGGAATATTACCCAGTCCAGTGGAATCACCTGAACTTGGCTGAAACAGAGTGTCCAGAATCATGAAGGATGGCGAGCTATTGCAGAATTCACTTGGTATTGGCCTCGTAAAAGGCTGTTATTGCTGTATCTGAAAGCAAAGATCTTCCACGCTCCATGTTGGTTAAACGTTCCTGTAAGTAAGCTGCTTGAGATATTCAGTACTGGCAGAGGCCGGGGCAGGGGTTGAAGATGACAACTCCTGGAAGTCTCCCTGCTGGATTGTGCTGACATCTATGATGATGATGCTGCCTGAAGCCATCAATTCTGTGGTAGGCCACTGATAGAGTATTTGTTTGACAGGGCTGAGGCATCAGTCCTGTCATAGGTTTCCAAGAGAAGGTGTGATGTGTCCAAGACCCTGTAGCCAGCAAGACATCTGTAACAATTTTATTCTGCTACATGTGATACCTTCCTCAATTGGTATGGGTCTGTGCTGAGTGCTATTATGAGCACAGCAGCTGCTCATTTCAGAGAGCCCGACGAGGAACCGAGGAGGGAGCGCCTTTCCCTGCTCAGGCATGGAATCAGTAGGAGACAAAGCATAAAACCAAAGGCATGAGCAAAGGCCAAGAAAAGGGGTAAATTTCAAGTTATTTCTCGCATGAAAAGTGGAGTGGGCTGTGCTGCTTTCTAGCAATTAGCATGGAAATCAGAGCTTCAAGTTTTGCTCTGACTGCAAAACATCAATGTCTAATCAAGAAAGAGTACGGGTTGAGAGAAACATACTGCGCTCAAGTCGTATTTATTTTGCCCTTGTAGTCCTAGTCACCACAAAGAAAACTGGGGTCAAGAAAATTGGGATTTTTACACTACTGCCCTCAGCCCACCAGCAGCTTCCTAGTTCACGCAGATGCTCAGAAAGTTCACTATGGCTGCTGAATGAGAACATATCATACCAATTGCATGTGGTCACCAATTTCCTACACTGGCCTGTGTACAATTATCTTTCCAGTCAGTCCTGACTCTGCTGTTATTGAGTTTTAACAACATGCCCAATTTACTTGACCTGACATCACTTTCTTTGAATGTTTTCACTAAATACACCAAACCTCTTCCCACTAACACTGACCTACTGATATTTCTGATGTATCCCTTCTCCTTTGGTGAACAGGAAAATGCGCTTATTTGAGAAATAAGAGACTCAGTGAGTACTGATCTGAGATGTAGTTTTATGAAGACTCGTGTTCGGGGTAGCTAGAGGGGGAGCAATATGGAACTGTTCTAATTTAGGTGGGGAGACAATGCCATGAGAGAAATGGTGAAGTGCAATTTTTCTAGCTTAATGGATGTGGGTGATCAGCGGTCTCTTCCATCTCCTTGACCTGGAGCGTTTACTTCCTCTTGTCAGTTATCACGCGGGCATCATCCGATGGATACGTTTGGTGCTCTTTTTGATTCTCCTGCATCCACTGGAGCATTACTATGGACGCTTTTGGCTATCATGAATTAGAAAGCGGTTCAAGGGCTGCTGTTTTATTGTTCAAAATATTTCTCACATCATCAAGTAGCCGGGAGATGGGGTATTATATGTTTTAATCTAAGCATGTGGCCACTTTTTTATCATTGTTTCTGTAGAAATTTCACAGCCCTTTTTACGCTACTTAGACAAACCCAGACTTCATCAAGCCATTGGCCTGCTTCAGCCTGCAAAAAATATTCTTCCCAGGTCGTGTGTTCCATGTTCTGCTTGTGGACAGACATACCGATAAGTTGCAGAATCCCTTCACTAGAAATGCATGAGTATACTCTAACACTAATAAATAAATATTATTGATCTCAGCTCGACTCAAAGATACAGAATACATATAAATAAGTACTTAGTGGGAGATGCATCACGAACGAAGCAACTACTGGGTGATGCATCATATGTTGGTCACGAGGGGTAGCACACACCCAAGAAACAATACAAACTGGATCAAAGCAAAATGTCCTAGCTAATGGAGGATACAAGACGCCTCCTGCAATCTCATGATCATCAGAAGGAAAATGTGGCCACCAGAAATCGGTTATGGAGCTGTGTCCTAAGCCGCCTTCCCAGGATCAGCCTACTAGACTGCATACTGGTTTCATTGTCTCAATGAAGTCGATAGCCCTCACCATGCTGCTAATGCCCGGGCCTTGCACGCAACCGGGAGTAAGATCGTCTCTATCTCGAGCATACAGATCGGGGTGTCGACGATCGACTGAAGCCGGTACGCTTGCAATCGACAAGGAACACTCGTAAGTGCGGACGATATTGACAGTGTATATATACTAGATCTAGGAGAACTCAATGAGGATTCGTACCGTGATGTACTCGTCCGCCGCCCCTTCATCACCGTCGTAGAAGCAACAACCATCTTCGCTCCAGTCCAGAATGCGATCGGATTTCATCTTCATGATGACGCTCCACTTCGTCCTCCAGTTTCTGATGTGGTTGTACAGCTGAAGAGTGGTGACATGTACGCCGGCGAATGCAAGAACATCCGCGGCTACCTTCTTCATCTGCTGCTCCTTGAATCCCATGTTGAAGCAGACGCCGCTACGGACGAGCTGAACCAACCGGTTCAGCACAAACTCTGATAGCTCAGGTTTCCAAACCATGGCTGGTTTGCTTGCTATCAGAGATGGCTGAGCATTCACAGTTGGCGCAGACAGATCAGGGGAGGCTCGTAGCAGAAAACAGCAAATTCTTACCCAGTAAAACGCATTAAATCCAAGATCTAATCTATGGAACACCCAAGATCTAATCTACAAGATCTAAGAAACAGATTATAAGATACTAACCCCTGAAGTGATTTAAAAGCCTACGAGATCAATCTGCGTGTTGATGTGGATCATCGCCCTGTGTTTAATCCGGCAGCACCGCACTGGCCGCGCGCACGTGTCGTATGAGCCCTTCCTCTCCCTGTTCTAGCGGGCAGAGGTGTGTGACTCTGCAAGTTCCAGCAGCACGACAGCGTGGTGGTGGTGGAGGAAGAAAGCTGCAGCTTCGCCAAGCCTAACAGCGCAGCAGCAGAGGTGAGAGGCGGCGAGTGAGGGCGACCAGGGACAGGTCAGCCACCCCTCCCCCTCATTTATATAGCATGCAGTCATCTGGGGTAGCCCTTCTCCCATCAGGTTAGGGGGTTGCGGCCATGGGGGAAGAGGTAATTCTTCCCCTGCTGATCCTCTGAGGATCGGGGAAGTTCTAGTGGTTGGCTGGTCAAGCCTTGAGGCATGTGCCCCTGGCCCATTAGGCTAGGGAGCACCCCCTCGGCCCATGCTAGGCCTCAGGGTCGTGGGCCCACTGGTGGGACCCCCGGAACCTTCTAGAACCTCTCACCATCCACCTCCAAAATCCAACCTTTCCAAACCAGAACCACCCCCTATGAACATCGACGGCCCCACCTCTCGTGACGTCCCTATCCCATCCGAGACTCCAGCAAACTGTCTTCACAATGGTTTGAATCACTTATATGGTACATCGGTCCCTAAGCTGCACACCACGGCTGCCAACCATGCGATATGGTCGAGACTCTCTCCGAGCACAACTAATAGTGGGATCCGAGATCCATGGGTGCTCCCACATACTGCACAACATGACTTAGTGATCGATTGAACCATTTACATACGATGCCAATTCCTTTCACGCGATATTTACTTGTCCGAGGTTCGATCGTATCTCCATACTCTGTTCAACCTCACATCAACTCATACCGTGGTATGTCATCTCTTATGATCCAATCATATGCTTGCAATCTAATCAGACTATCGCACCAGAGAGGGGCTCAGAGTATATCTAATCCCACAATGATGGACAAATCACTATTGATCCATATGTTTCCAACTCACACTTTCTCAATACTTAATCCCATCTTTATAACTCCACTCCATTTATTTTAAAATAAGCTTGATAAATTAAAAGTAATCTTCCAAGGATTGACAGATCCTCATCACTAAGGACTTAGCAAATTCATGTAACAGCTATAGCAAATTGAACTTAATGACTTGGATCCTATGCCACGTCCATTTGTAACCATTATATCATTTACCTAATGACATAACCTGTTATTAATAACATCCTGATAAGTTCATGCGATTACTTAAACCATGATCATCCATTAATTAACAAGCTAGTTATATGGGGAGGTTACTAGATTCCTTGTTGTTTACAAAAACACATAAGTATCACAAGCCGTTACTTGTAATTATAGCATGAGATGTGTTATTTACTTTGAACACTAAGATATAAAGAATAAATCATTATTATTGCCTCTGGGCATATCTTCCAATCCGCCTCACTTGCACTAGAGTCAATAACCAGTTTACATTTGAAAAGATATAAGACCTTGGCCTTCGTGCTTATCATATTTGCTCACTAGAGAGGTTTTTTTTGTCAACGGGTCTCTGACTGCTCGTAAACGTATGTATTTTGCACCATTTGCAGTTTTCTACGCATCACCATTTTCTAAATGAGTCGGCATTAATTGTATATGCTTAGTCCTTTGATGAACCAATTCAAGAGCCTGAAAATGTTTCACAACATTAGTCACACAACATAGCTTCAAAGCTCAAAATTATCAAATGCTACAATTGCCTCAAAAAATCGATCGATCTCAAATATTGTCAAAACAACACATACTCACATTCGCTTAGAACTGCCATTACAATATTTAGAAACTTGATCAAATTCCAGAAGATACACTTCCTTCTAGCTCATTGTGCTACCTAAACAACAACACATAGCTTCAATGAGATTAAATTTTATTTTTATGGTGGGATCAAACTTAACATTCGGTGCAACATCATACAAAGATTTGCTTGTCATTACCCCATTAAAACCATATATCCTTATCTTTCTGTAAAGCACTGTGAGGTTTTATCAGTGAATCCATCAGATCATTGGCATGAACCATTCTGGTACAGCCAAGACTTGTGGAGCATACATATCCATTTTGAAGATATTATTCGATCGAAATCACTCATGTATTTTTTTACTCATCGTAGTGTCAAATACACTCAAGTCCTCTGTTAAACCTTCACATGAAAATAACACCTTCTAATATTTTTATATTGAACCACTTCAATATTCATTATATGTACTCGATTTTCAACCATATACTAACTCATTCATGGATCTTGACACTAAATAAGGTTTTGAGTTCATATCTTGAATTGTGCTTAATTAATGAAACCTTTTAGTCACATCAAGTAGATATAATTATATTACTTGATAATCAATGATATGTTATCCACATATAATATTATAAATATGTCTCAGCTCTCCCACTTAATTTCTTGCAATGCCATCTTTCATCGCTTCGATGAAATCACAACTCCTTTTGATTATTTCATCCGTGAAGATTCCAACTATATACTCACTTCATCCGTCTGAAGTTTGTATACTTGTCTAGTGTTCCACTTGGATCAGCAAAACTCTTGGTTGTATCTAGTATACATCCTTAATACACACTTCTGGTAAGGAATGTATTTCTTCCATCCTACTATCATATCTCATAAAAGAATATGTAGTAATTACTAGAATAATCCACATAGACTATACATTGCCACCAAGATCTGAATCTAATTACCAACTCTTTGAACTTTGTCGTAAACAACTTTTCGACAAGTTGAGCTTCTTCAAGGATATTCCATCCAAGTCCATCAATTTTATAGATCCAATTTCAAAAAAGTATTCACCTATCTTGGATTTCATGGCTCATAGCCATTTTAACGGAGTCAGGGCTCATCATAACTTTTTGTATGTAAGTTGGTCTATCATTGTTCAAAATCAAATCCTTTGTCTACAAATCATTTATTTGATCACAAAGTAAACCACATCTACAAGGTTCAATAAGTACTTTGATCTCCATGACTATAACACTTTGTAGACATGGGAGCCATGATCTTCGTAGCTGCTTCCGGAACCATTTCCGATGTTGTGCTACTCTGATCATCATGCTCAGGTTCATAAACCTTATCAAGTTCCATTGTCCTCCCACTCAAATAGTTCGCTAGAAACAATTTCTTTGAAATAAGTAAGAAACATCGACAAACACTTTTGTCTTTGACTTCATAGTGGAAAGAATTCCCAATCAATTTCATGGGATAATCAACAAAGACATTTATCCGATTTTGGTTGTAAACTCATTTACTTATGCTATGCATACCAAAATTTAAGAAAGGACTATTAGGGTTTATACCCATGCCATAACTCATATGGTGTCATTTCAACGGATTATGATGACGCTCTATTTAGTGTAAAAGCGGTAGTCTCTAAAGCATAATCCACAAAATATAATGGCATCATTTTATTTTATCTCATCATTAACCCAACAGGTTTGGATACGTCTCTCGGATACTCCATCATCACTATACTCCAAGAAACGTGAGTTGTAGAACAATTTCATAACTCTCTTAGATGTTCGCTAAAACTCGTAATTCAAATATTTCCACCATGATCCAATCACAGATATTTGACTTTTCTATTACTATGATTCCACTTTATGCTGAAATTTATTTGAATCCATTCAAATTGTTTCAAACTTCTTCCTTATCAATATATCCACATATATATACTCAATTCATTGTTGGAAGTTTTATGAAGTAGTAATCGCGACGCAACTATGCTCAAAGGAACCACATACATCATCATGTATGTTTCCACTAAGTTAGTTGCCCGCTCAACTCTTGGTCTATGAACGGTATTTCAGTCATTTTCTTTAGAAGAGATTTGCAAGCGCCAAACGATTCAATCAAATGACTCCAAAAATCTATTTGCATGGAGTTCCTTCATGCTCCTTTCTAACATGACCTAAATGACGGTTCCATTAATGAGTGGAATTCACATCATTTGTCTTATGGCATTTTAACGTCAGTGTTATGTATGTGTGCTTCACCATAAAGATTTATAACAACTCATCCATCGTATATGGAATGTTGTTATAATTTGAACAACTCATTGTTTTCATTTAACTAGAACAAAAACAAACAATTATAAAGTTCTTTATTATAAATCTGAAGACTAGGTAAAATGCCAACGACGAACACAATAACACTTTATTTTGTTCCACGTGCATTCCTACCATATTCCTTGTCAGTCATTTAGGCCATTGTATTCTTGTATTGCGTTGTTTTGTATGACACCTCATACCAACCAATATGGTACAAATACCCAAGAATTTCATTGTGTGACCAAACAAGGAATACATTCATAACATGTATATCATCTATATACACCTGAGCTAGACTTTCTAGTCTTTTCTTTCTTTCTGCCAAAATATCTTTTGTAGTTTCTCTTTTAGCTTTCCTCATTCTCAGAAAACACTTCACCTTCAATAACTTCTAGGTCCATTGGTCAAATACCAATAACCTTGAGGTTCTTACCTTGAAGTTGATCATCACATGACAAGCGTTCTAGATTTCACTATTAGTAACCTTTAATGTGATGAACAATTTCACTCATAATTTTATCCATCAAATCATGACGACTTTCCGAGACCATGTCTGTACATGCTAGGCTCGTAAAGTTTAACCTTAGTATTTGTATGTGCAAATGTACCCATTGTAAGCACACGTAGAATCTATAACACCCGATCATCACGTGATGTCAAACGATCGAGCTGAAAACTGCAGGCCTAAGGACGCATTTCAAGGGATGTGCTTAATATCGTTAGTGCCCAACTGAGGATTATCATTGCCTTCAACCTTCGACATTCCCATAAAACTTATGAGTTTATATAGTCACCAGATTATATTCTATCATCTTGCAATAAGGTCTTAGATATCACATATATCTCATACCTTGCTTATTTCTGAAAACAAAATTTTCAGCTCCTTACTTTTCAAACGGATTTGAACTTCAAGTTTCACGGAGACAAGATGATTTAAGGTACTAATTGAAACCATTGCTCTTTGAATCATCAATGTGAGGTTTACTAAAAGTTTGCATTAGGACTTAATCATATCTTGATTCTTTAACAATACGGTACCAGTCCGTAAAGTTACTTGTCAGACTTAACAGTATTTCTATCTCAATTACAAGACTAGCGCATGGTAGATAACGGATGCCAATTCTACAAATTTAATTCAAAATACTATTCAGACTATGCTCATGATAATTAGTTCATGTTTTAATCTAATTACTAATGAACTCCCACTTAATGCAAGATCCGCAGATAGTTAGCAAGGGTACACGATCCACATCCACTACACCAAAACCGATCATCATGTGAGATGATGTAGCTTCAATGATGAACATCAACATGTTGATCATATTATCCATATGACTCGTGGTTCAACCTTTCGGTTTTCGCTGGAAAAGAAGGTTCAGACATGCTAGGCTCGCCAAGCAAACCCAAGTATGTGTGTAACATGGCTTACACCCGTTGTATGTGAACGTATATATCACACATCCGATCATCACGAGATGTTTCAAAACGGCAAATCAGTAACGGGTGCATACGTAGGGGTAAACACTTTATTATCTTGATATTAATGTGAGGGATCATCTTATAATGCTACCGTCATGATCTAAGCAAGATAAGATGCATAACGATTAACATCACATGCAATTCATAATATGTGATATGATATGGCTTTTCTTCTTCTTATGCTTTTGATCTCCATCTCCAAAGCACATGAGCATGATCTCCATCATCACCGGGCATGATCTCCATCATCGTCGGCCGCTTCATGGTTGTCCATCACTTATAGCTACTATAACAACTACTAGCCAGTTATTAATATGAATAGACACGCATGTATTAACACATTTAAAGACACCCATTAGGTTTCCCCGCCAAGTTGGCTATAATACAATAATGAACATCTCATACATCAAATATAATCATTATCACATGGCCATATCATATCACCAAACCCTGCAAAAAACAAGTTAGACGCCTCTAATTTGGTTTGTATATTTTACGTGGTTTAGGGTTTTAAGATTCAATCTACCTACTTAACATGAACCACAACGGTGATACTAGTGTTGACAATAGAAAGTGCAAATTGGAATCTTCACTATGGGACAGACACCCGCAAAGCCACTTATGTAATACAAGTTGCAGTCAAGCGTGGAGCAAGTCTCATGAGACGCGGTCATGGAAAGTTAGCCCGAGCCGCTCTATCCCACCATCCCGTAAGATGCAAAGTACACAAAATAAAGCAACAAAAGCATCGCCACAAAACCATTGTTTTTCACTGCAACAGATCTTACAGACATGGCTCTGATACCACCGTTGGGGTTCGTAGTATAGAAAACAAAAAATTCCTACCGCAAGACGACAAATCCAAGATCTAATCTATGGAACACCCAAGATCTAATCTACAAGATAGAGCAACTAGATTGATGATACTAACCTCTGAAGATTTCCTGTGCCTACTTAGGATCAGATCTCGTTGCTGATGTGACGATCAGTCTCTCAAGGTCAACTTGAACATCTCCCATTCTGGCCGCTGCACGGTCGATGAAGCCCTCCTCTCCCTCGTTCCAGCGCGCTGAGGTGCAGGTAGGGATCTCTCCGTTCCAGCAGCACGATCGGCGTGGTGGTGGTGGTGGAGGAAGAAAGCTAAGGTGGCTTCGCTGTCGAACAAGTCAGACAAGGTGGAGTGGTAGGAGTGGCCAGAGAGGGGGCTAATCATGGGATGGCACAGCCACCCCTCCTCTTATATGGGGTGGCCCTTTCCCATCTAGGGTTAGGGGGCGGCGGCCAAGTGGGGGAAGAGGGAATTCTTCCCTCTGTTGATCTCAGGGTTTTGGGGAAAACCCTAGGGGTTGGCCGGCTGGGCCTTGAGGGGCATGTGCCCCTGGCCCATTAGGCTAGGGAGCACCCCCTCGGCCCATGCTAGGCCTCCTAGGGTCGTGGGCCCACTGGTGGGACCCCCGGAACCTTCTAGAACCTTCCCGGTCATCCACCGGAAAAATCCCGAACTTTTCCGAAACCTAGAAATCAACTTCCCTTATATGAATCTTATTCTCCGGACTATTCCGGACCTCCTCGTGACATCCTGGATCACATCCGAGACTCCGAACAAACTTCGTCTCCATACCATATTCAAATCTACTTATGCGACATCGAACCTTAAGCGCGTCACCCTACGGTTCGCGAACTATGCATCACTCCGACCAATAACCAATAGCGGGATCTAGAGATCCATAATGGCTCCCACATATTCAACGATGACTTAGTGATCGATTGAACCATTTACATACGATGCCAATTCCCTTTGTCACGCGATATTTTACTTGTCCGAGGTTCGATCATCGGTATCTCCATACCTTGTTCAACCTCGTTACCGACAAGTACTCTTTACTCGTACCGTGGTAGTCTCTTATGAACTTATTCATATGCTTGCAAGACATTAGACGACATTCCACCGAGAGGGCCCAGAGTATATCTATCCGTCATCAGGATGGACAAATCCCACTATTGATCCATATGCTTCAACTCACACTTTCCGAATACTTAATCCCATCTTTATAACCACCCATTTACGCAATGGCGTTTGATGTAATCAAAGTACCCTTCCGGTGTAAGTGATTTACATGATCTCATGGTCGAAGGACTTAGGCAACTATGTATCGAAAGCTTATAGCAAATTGAACTTAATGACTTGATCTTATGCTACGCTCATTTGGGTGTGTGTCCATTATATCATTCACCTAATGACATAACCTTGTTATTAATAACATCCTATGTTCATGATCACGAAACCATGATCATCCATTAATCAACAAGCTAGTTATACAAGAGGCTTACTAGGGACTCCTTGTTGTTTACATAACACACATGTATCAATGTTTCGGTTAATACAATTATAGCATGGGATGTAAACATTTATCATGAACACTAAGATATAACAATAACTAATTTATTATTGCCTCTTGGGCATATCTCAACAGGGGAGCCCAAAGGTATGAGATGGCATACATGACATGCATTTACAGATCAACAAACCACACACAACATCCTAAGCGCCAGCAGATCAATGAACTACTGGCAGCTGGACATCCTGCTACCAGCGTATCAATGCACTACGGCATGGACATCCTTACACTAGCACACATCTATGAACTACCAAAGATTTCACATCAAGAACAAGCAGGCATGTAAGATCGGCCTTACAAATAAAGGAGCCACACGCAGCACCGAGGTCGGGGAAGCAGGGGACCCTGGCGAAGATGCAGCCAGCACCACCGTCCCAGTGGAAGATGCAGGCAGCACCACCGTCCCCGTCGTAGAGTCAGATGGAACCTGGAAAACCTCCACAACCTCCACCGGCGACGAAGGAATGTCCTACAATGGATTCGTTCAGACCCCGGTTGTGTACCCAAAAGATCTAGATCTAAGGCTAGGGTTTGCAGAAGCTTACCACAACCGAAGTCATCGACGCAGACGAAGAAGACGACCATCCTCCGCGGCCAGTAGCCGCCGCCACAGCCGCCGTCGCCGCCGCAAGCCTCGCCGACCGTGCGGGTGAGGTAGAGCCGGCCATGTCGCTAGATCGGGGATGGTGGATGAGCTCGAAATGGGGGGGATTTGGATTTGCCGGTGAGAGAGCCGCCCCTATATACGGTGGCGAAAATTCAAGCGCGGTGACCGAATTCATGGCGCCGAGATTTCGCCGTCCCGCGCGAGCTCCCGCCATCTCCCGCGGTGGCTCGTACGACGCCGCGTCTCCTACCTCTGCGGGACCTGGGTGCTCACAGAAACGGCCGAACCGGGCAAGCGACCAAGGCCTGGCCCGAGGTGCTTTGAGGACCGTTGCTGCAAGAACGCTGCTAAGCATATCCAAACAGACCGAAAAAAATAGATCAAGGTGAATCATGGGCAGGAGTCACAAGCGCCTTCTAAGCAAACTGGGTTGTGAGGTCTGGCAGTGTTGGCACTTGGTTCTAATGCTTTGTGTAGATAGACATTGTCTACAGGCCGGCGAGGCAGGGCTACCAATTAGTCCACTTGAGTAGTCCTGTTTAAATATTTTTGAGTAATTGTACGTTGTTATGTTTCTGTGGATGATGTTGTTTTGAAGTTCGTTAGTTTTTAGAGAAAAAGGCCGAAACCCTGCTATTTATAGAAAGCAATAAGTTTGTTCTTACAGACTTGGGGTGTGTTCGGTTCTGGAATTAGGAGAAATGGAACGGGACAGTTTCGCACCTAGCGTCCATTCTTGTGTTCGGTTGGGTAGAAGGAACGGAACCAACTAGTTTCTCGGAATGGAATATACCGTATAGATGGAATGAACTCGTCCGGCCGATTTGGAAGAATCTGAGGAACGAGAGTTAACCACCGGTGGATGAAAAGAAAAAAAGAAAACATCACGCTTAACCAGCCACTCACAAGGCATCGCACGCCCACGGCAAGTGCCCAACACGGCCAGCGGCGGCACACGCCCGCGGCGGCGCAGGACGGCTAGTACGGCCAGCAGCGGCAGCGCACACCCGCAACGGCGGCCAAGCACACATGGCGGCGAAACGACACGGCCAGCGGCGTCAGCCCAGCACGGTGCACCTCCCTGCCGTGCGAGACCACGGCTAGCAGGCTGGGCCCAGCACGTGCGTGGCGCCCGTCAACAATTCAGGACGGCTAGCACGCGCGGTGACGCACACCTGCGATGGCGGCCCAGCACGCCAGCGCGCTCGCGCACCATGGCGGCACATGCCCACAACGTGGCCTGCGCCCGGCGGCGCACTCCCGCATGTACCGATGGCTTTTTATTTTAATTTTGATTTGGACAAAAAATCATGTTTAGGCCTGTTGATTTTAATTTGGACGAAAAATCAAGTTTAAACTGTTTCTTCCCGCGGTGCGATTCCAGAACCGAACAGAAAAAAGAACCGTTCCATTTCTCAACTTTTTTTGAACCAAACATGGGATCGGAACCATCCCATGACATTGGAATGGAACCATTCCATTATGTTCCCCCTAATTCTAGAACCGAACACATCCTTGATGTTCGTTAGTAGGGTAGATGTCCCTGAATATTGCACGGGTGACTAATAATATTCGTGTTCCGACTTCTTTTTGATAGTAGTATATCTGTTCTGATCGAGAGTAATGTAGCAAGAGGCTGGCACTCTTCTATTTTAGGGGATTGACACCCAGCAATTATTGACAACAATAGAAAAATATTCCTCTGTTCCATTCTATAGTGCCTATAGTTTTTTAGCACGGAAATTAGCACAAGAGTGTTCTTTACACAAGACCCCTTAGATTAACGATTTGAGATCAAAGTAAAATGAGGAAAATCGGTAACTTTTTAAATTAAAATAACAAATCTCTCTGGTTGACTCTCCATATATGTGCAGCCAGGTTATATTAAGGAAATAAAAACATTGTTTCCTAAATCTAAGGAATCGTGGGGTCATGCATTAGGAATCTCAATTAATTGTTTCCCTTTTGTATGGATTTTTTTCACGCATGTCGTGTGGGAGCTGACCGGTAGAGGGGTATTGAAAAGAGCCAAGCTACAAACTTATATTTGAACACTGCTGCCAATCCATAGACACTACAAGAAAAGTTGCCATGGCCGACGAAGTTGAAGTCGCGCCGTGGTTGCTGGTGTACCATGGCCGACGATTTGGTCCCTCCGTGGTGCATGTCAAAACTTTTTTTTCTCGTTTTTGAGGCCACCTAGCCCGACGAAAGGCCAAACGTCGCGATGGTGGCCCGGGACGTGGTGCATCTCGAAATCTCGGGTTCGCCGGCCGAGTCAACGCAACCGCACCAAGGGATGTAGGGCCCGATGGCAGCTCTCTGCATTGTTTTTTTCTAGATCGCGCTATCTCGTCAACGTTCTCCGATCGAGTCGTTTACGATGCAGGATCATGGGTCCCGCATGTCATCCTCTATGAACCAAAATTCTTTCTATTCTGGATTTTTTGACCCCCCGACTACTTCCTTTTTCTTTTGATCCCTTGCCGCCTTGGAAACGCTGAGACCGCTGCTAAATGGGACCCGGATGTCATCCTCTATGTGCAATCAACTTTCTTTTCTTGGAGTTTTTTTGGCACCTCAAATTTGGTCACTTGCCTTTTCTTTCGACCCCTCGCCGCTCTCAAACGGTGATACCGTTGCTAACTGACCCGCATGTCATCCTCTATGTACTATAAAACTTTCTTTCTTGATTATTTTTGGCACCCCATATTTGGTCACTTACCTTTTCTTTCGATCCTGCCGCCTCTCAAACGGTGATACTGCTGCTAAATGGGACCTGTATGTCATCCTCTATGTACTATAAAAATTTCTTTTTTGGAGTTTTTTTTGGCACCTCAAATTTGGTCACTTGTCTTTTTCTTTCGATCCTCCGCTTCTCTCTCAAACGGTGATACCGCTTTGCTAATCGACCCGCATGTCATCCTCTATGTACTATAAAACTTTTCCTGGATTATTTGGCACCTCATATTTGGTCACTTACCTTTTCTTTCTTCATCCTGCCGCCTCTCAAATCGATACCGCTGCCTAAATGGGACCCGCATGTCATCCTCTATGTACTATAAAATTTCTTTTCTTGGATTTTGGCACCTCATATTTTGTCACTTGACTTTTTCTTTCGATCACCTGTCAGCCTCTCAAATGTTGATACCGCTAAATGGGACCCGCATGTCATCCTATGTACTATAAAACTTTCTTTTCTTGGATTTTTGCACCTCATATTTGGTCACTTGACTTTTCTTTCGATCACCTTCGCCTTCAAACGGTGATACCGCTGCTGCTAAATGGGACCCGCATGTCATCCTCTATGTACTATAAAACTTTCTTTCTTGGATTTTTTTGGCACCTCATATTTGGTCACTTGACTTTTTCTTTTGATCCCCTGCCCACGGTGATACCGCTTGCTGCTAAATGGGACCCGCATGTCATCCTCTTATAAAACTTTCTTTCTTGATTTTTTTTTCTTTGTCACTTGACTTTTTCTTTCGATCCCCTCCTAATGATACCGTCTAAATGGGACCCGATACTATCCTCTTGTACTATAAAACTTCTTGGATTATTTGGCACCTCTGGTCACTTGATTTTCTTTCTCGAGGCCTCACCTCTCAAACAATGATACATTCAAAATGGACCCGCCAACTTATGTACTATAAAACTTTCTTTTTTTGATTATTTTGCACCTCATATTTGGTCACTTGATTTTTCTTTCGATCACGCTGCCTCAAACGGTGATACCGCCGCTAAATGGGACCCGCATGTCATCCTCTATGTACTATAAAACTTTCTTTTTGGATTATTTTTGCACCTCATATTTAGTCACTTGATTTTTCTTTCGATCCTCGCCGCCTCAAACGGTGATACCGCTGTTTAAATGGGTCCCGATGTCATCCTCTATGTACAATAAAACTTTTTCTTGGATTATTTTTGGCTCATGATATTTGGTCACTTGCTTTTTTCTTCGATCTCATGCCACGTTTGAAACTTTGAGGAACCTGCTGGCTCATGGGACCCGCATGTCATCCTCTATGTGCTATAAAAGTTTATTTTCTATGGTTTTTTTCACTCTCTGATTTTTGTCTATTTCCTTTTTTCTTTTGATGCCCTGCCGCCTTGGAAACGTTGAGTAAGCTGCTCATGGGACCCGCATGTCATCCTCTATGTACAATCAAGTTTCCTTGAATTATTTTTGGCTCCTGATATTTCGTCACTTGCCTTTTTCTTTCGATCTCATGCCACGTTTGAAACGTTGAGGAACCTGCTGGCTCATGGGACCCGCATGTCATCCTCTACGAACAATAAAAGTTTCCTTTATTGGAGTTATTTTTGACCCCTAATTTCTGGCTATTTGCCTTTTTCTTTGGATCCCCTGCCCCTTTGAAACGATGAGGACGCTGTTGGCAGGTCGGTCCCATATGTCATCCTCTATGAACAATAAGTTTCCTTTGGTGGATTTATTTTTTACCCCTAATTAATTTCTGGCTATTTCCTTTTTTTCTTTGATCCCCTGCCGCCTTGGAAACGTTGAGGATGCTGCTGCCTCATGGTCCCGCATGTCATCCTCTCAGAACGATAAATGTTTTCTTTTCTTGGATTTTTTTACCAACTGATTTTTGTTTTTTTATTTTCGATCCCCTCCGCCTTTGAAACGTTGACGACGCTGCTGGCTCATGGGTCCCTGATGTCAGCCTCCCCGTACAAGAAACATGTGATATCTTGATTATTTTGCAGACAATAAACAGTGTATTTCGCTCTGAGCTATTGCAAACGGATAAATTAAATCTTTATTTTTACAACATATATCTTGAATCTCCTTGTTTTTTGTTTTGGCGAAGCATAGGACTTTCCTGTTTTTTTTTTGAGAAAAATCCGAACTATCATGTTCTGGAGTGGGCTGAAATTGTACGTGTCAAAAGGCCCAGAAGGATAGTTCGAAGGCCCAGATGTCCAGATGAAATCTTTCTTTCTTGGATTTTTTCACCCCCTGATTTCTGGCTACTTCATTTTTCTTTGGTCCTGTGCCGCCTTGGAAATGTTGCTGCTGCAAAATGGGACCCGATGTCATCCTCTATGTACAATAAAGTTTCTTTTCTTGGATTATTTTTGGCTCCTGATATTTGGTCACTTGCCTTTTCTTTCGATCTCATGCCACTTTGAAACGTTGAGGAATCTGCGGCTCATGGGACCCGCATGTCATCCTCTATGTACAATAAAAGTTTGATTTCTTGGATTTTTTCACCCTCTGATTTTTGGCTATTTCCTTTTCTTTTGCGTCGCTTTGAAACGTTCAGTAGTCATGCTCATAGGTCCCACATGTCAGCCTGTATGAACGATAAAGCTTTCCTTTCTTGGAGTTTTTTTGACCCCTAATTCTCGCTATTTCTTTTGATCTCTGCCGCATTTGAAACTGACCGCCACAAAAATGGGACCCGTATGTCATCCTCTATGTACAGTTTCTTCTTGATTATTTTTGGCTCCGAGCATTTGGTCACTTGCCTTTTCCTTCGATCCCATGCCACGTTTGAATTGAGGACCTGCTGGCTATGGGACCCGCATGTCATCCTCTATGTACTACAAAGTTTATTTTCTTGGGTTTTTTTCACTCTCCGATTTTTGGCTATTTCTTTTTCTTTGATCCTCGCCGCCTTGGAAAACGCTGAGTAAGTCGCAACTGGGACCCGCATGTCATCCTCTATGTACAATCAATTTTCTTTTCTTGGAGTTTTTTTACCCCCTAATTTCTGGCTACTTTTTCTTTTGATCTCAAACCGCATTTGAAACGTTGGCACGCATGTCATCCTCTATGTACAATAAAAGTTTTTTTTGGATTATTTTTCACCCTCTATTTTTGGTCACTTTCCTTTTTCTTTCGATCTCATGCCGCCTTGAAAACGTTGAGGAACCCGCTGCCCATGGACCCACATGTCATCCTCTATGTACTATAAGCTTCTTTTCTTTGATTTTTTTCACCCTCTGATCTTTGGCTATTTCCTTTTTCTTTTCATCCCCTCGCCGCCTGAAACCTTAGTAAGCTGCTGATGGTGGGACCCGATGTCATCCTCTATGTACAATCAAGTCTCTTTTCTTTTACCCCTTATTTTTGGTCACTTGCTCTTTTCTTTCGATCTCATGCAGCCTCTAAACGTTGAGAAGCCGCTGGCTCATGGGACCACATGTCATCCTATACTATAAAGTTTTTCTTGGATTTTTTCACCCTCTTATTTTTGGTTCTCTTTTCTTTGATCCTCATTGGAAACATTGATTAAGCCGCCGCACAAGGGGCCCGCATGTCATCCTCTATGTACAATCAACTTGAAGATCTGGGCGGAAGAGCTTGTATAAGTGGGACCCATATGTCATCCTCTATGTACAATAAAAGTTTCTTTTTCTTGGATTATTTTTTGCTCCTGGTATTTGGTCTCTTTCCTTCTTCTTTCGATCTCATGCCGCCTCTGAAACGTTGAGTAAGGTGCTGGGTCATGGGACCCGCATGCCATCCTCATGTACAATCAACTTTCTTTTCTGAGTTTTTTACCCCTAATTTCTCGCTACTCTTTTTTCTTTTGATCTCAAGCCGCATTTGAAACGTTGAGACCGCTGCTGCAAAATGTATCTACACATCTTTTATGTTTCTTTTCTTGATTATTTTTCATATTTGGTCACTTGTCTTTTCTTTCGATCTCATGCCCCTTTGAAACGTTGAGGAAGCTGCTAGCGCATGGGTCCCGCATGTCATACTCTATGAACAATAAAAGTTTCCTTCCTTGGAGTTATTGTTTACCGCTAATTTCTGGCTACTTCCTTTTTCTTTTGATCCCCTGCCGCCTTGGAAACGTTGAGTAAGCTGCTGACACAAGGGGCCCGCATGTCATCCTCTATGTACAATCAACTTGCAAGATCTTCGAGCGAAAGAGCTTGTATAAGTGGGACCCATATGTCATCATCTATGTACAATAAAAGTTTCTTTTCTTGGATTATTTTTTGCTCCTGATATTTGGTCACTTTCCTTTTTCTTTCTATCTCATGCCGCCAAGGTGCTGGCTCATGGGACTGTACAATAAAGTTTCATTTCTTAGATTTTTTTTACCCACTGATTTTTGCTAACTTGCCTTTTTCTTTTCGATCATATGCCGCCTTTGAAATTGAGGTCGCCGCTGGCTCATGGGTCCCACAAGTCAGCCTCTATGAACAATAAACCTTTCCTTTGTTGTATTTTTTTTACCCCTAATTTCTGGCTATTTGCCTTTTTCTTTTGATCCCCTGCGGCCTTTGAAACGATGAGGACGCTGCTGGCAGGTCGGTCCCACATGTCATCCTCTATGAAGAATATAAGTTTCCTTTTTGGATTTATTTTTGACCCCTAATTTCTGGCTATTTGCCTTTTTCTTCTGATCCCTGCCGACTTCGAAATGATGAGGATGCAGCTGGCAGATCGGTCCCACATGTCAGCCTCTATGAACTATAAATGTTTCCTTTGTAGGATTTATTTTTTACCCCTATTTTCGGGCTACTTGCCTTTTTCTTTGAAACGTTGAGGACGCTACTGTCTCATGGGTCCCACATGGCATCCTCTCTGAACGATAAACCTTCATTTCTTGTTAACGACAGGTTTATCAGTATTATTTTCGCAGACTAATACAAGCTCTTTGGCTCCAAGATCTTGCAAGTTGATAGATTAAATCAAGGAATTATTAGGATATGTTTTAAATTTCAAATCCACTTTATGAATTTTTAAAAATACCGTTATCCATGTGGGTATGGAGCGATCAAGGATTTTCATATTGGGCATGAGCAGTTTCAAAAATTGGAACCCTATAATTCAAAATAAATAAAAACAACTTTTATGTAGAATCTCCGTGTATTTTTTTTTTGCCAATCATAGGATCTGTGTTTCATTAGAAAAGGGCCGAAATTGCATGAGCAGAAAGGCCCATTTGAAGTTATTGGGCTTCGACGGCCGGAGCAAGTAGACCGATAACAATTACCATGTAGATGTTCCTTGGCAACCCAAAAGTGAAATATTGGGCCCAACAGGGGAAGGTTGAACAGTACTTTTTCTATTGGGAAGGTGGTACATGGGGTTATCCTGACAAAAAAAAATGGAACATGGGTTACTGAAGGTTGCCCATTTGTGCCTAATATGTTTGTCAGCAGGAGCTTTACCTTCCGCCGCCGCCGCTCCGCTTCCGCCGCCGCCGCCATGCCTCGTCGCGGGTCGAGCTACCGGTACGGCGGCGTCTCGAGCTCGGGGTACCGCAGCGTCCGCGCGCGCCCCAAATTAAGGTACTTCCTCCTCGGGACGGCACCTACGATAGGCTCGGCTGGCCTTGGGGCATTTACCCCTAGCCTCTTCCATGCTCAAGTTTTTGAAATGTTTCTGGCTCTGTTCAACACTGGATCAAATTTGTCAACATGACCATTCTTATGGAGTAGCAACGAGTTGAATCTCTCAAAACTCTTTAAGTTCTGCAATATAACGACTAATTGGTACTACCTTATACAAAATGATTACATATCCTTATTTTGGAAGCAAGCAATCACACACTTATAGTTTGCTAGTCAGCTGCACGTAACGTTAAAAATCGGCAATTATAATGAATAAACCTGTAATTTTCACTTAAAATGCATTAAGGAGCATCAAATTTGACAAATCAAACCATGTCGTACTGAAAATTGACATGTCTTTCTCATGCAGAAATGTAAAATTATCCATGCATGTGCGTTTATACAGGTTAAGTTTTGCACGTATTATTTTTTGTAACTTTTCTGACTACCTTCAAAGCTCCAATCCTTCTTCATCATCTTTGTTGTACCGCACTGATGCAAGTGAATGCGAGCTGCTCGCCAGACGCGACTTCGTGTCCGATATGTGTACTATGCCTTCTCCATCTAGTGCTAGTTACGCCTCTGTGCTAATTAATTCAGCACAAACCTCTGTCATTGCAGCTGTGACTCACCTCGACCATTGGAGCCCAATCACAATAGCGAGCTCAGTCTCAACCAGAGAGGCATGTGTCTCATGGTTAGCTATCTACAACTTGCTGTCTTACTAAAACCGTGCCTATCATATAGAGATCACCTCGCTGGTGTAGCAATGGCTGCAAGTAGCTGCTAGCATGAGCGAAGGGGATAAGGAAGAAAAGATTTAAAAAATGGGGTGGGGCCAACAAGCAGGAAAGCTATCTACTAGCTTTATGGATGTTTCTGGAATTGGGTAGAAAATAGTAGATGACACTGTAGCAGCGAATCCCAGAGACCAAGGCCGTTGGATGATGTCTAATGAACGGCAGAACAAAATCGGCGAAATTAGCTTGAATTTTGATAATAAATCTTGGGCATTTTCCCTCGAACATGATTTATCAACTTTGGGTAGTCTCTGGACTAGTCTCCCTCGTCCACCAATTATTATCATACTACTGCGGAAAGTTGAGGGCAGTCCCTAGTCCCGAGCACTTCGCCCACTTCCCCTGGCCTCATCCCAGAGATCTCACACCAACCACCTCACCGTCGACTAGCCGCCAGTCTACAGCCCTCCGAAGAATCCCCAATGGCGGCGACGCCCCTACTAGAGCGCTCCTCACGCGAGCGCATCATCGAGTCTGGCCCACATGTCTTCCGTGCCTGCCGTGTGTCGGCAAGCACGACCGACTTCTCCGTCGGCGAGCCGCCGGCCGTGGGCGAGGGCGAGGCGTCCCCGTACACTATGACAGTGCACATCTTCTTCTCGAGGACGTACGAGCTCAGGAGGATGGCCGGCCCCCTCCCTGCCCCACTGGATGAGGACGATATCACCACTACACCCTGCGAAGAGGTGGTGCTGGATCTTAGCTTGCCTCCGAGGAAGCTGCGTAGTGGGGGCAATGTCGTGCGAACTATGCGCGAGATTCTTGCCCGTGTATGGCTGCTCAAGAACCTGAACCTCACGGAGGAGGAGTGGGACATCATCATGCCTTACGATGTTATGCACCTGATGTGGCAGCAGGCGTGTCGTCGGCTCGGTGGCCTCCACTTCGACCTCACCCTTAGGGTGGACCACCGGCTCATCGTCAACTTGCCGGCGCTGCAGGACAGTTGGGTCCTAGTTGCGCCGGAGGACGGCCACTGCAGCATATGCATGCTGGGGCTGTCGCAGCGCACAACGGTGCGTCTCCGGGGATGCAAACACCCGTTCCATAGGAAGTGCATCTTCTCCTGGTTTGTAACGAACGCCAGCTGCCCTATCTGCCGCGATAAAGTGCTGACCCATCTTATTTTCGATTTGTAGCATAGTATGAATAAAAACCCTGTATGATAGGGATGCCATGCCAACTTGAATCCTATGTCAAGAGAAATTCTATTTGATTGTGGTTATAAGATATTCTGCATTAGTTTGATCTATTATCATTCTATTTTCCTATGGGATATGACCCTATGAATCAAACAGCATGTGATTACTTCCACACAATTAAGTTTGACCAACTTTTAGTAGGACAACAAACATAAATAATTAGTCATCATGGGATTACAATCCAACAGATAATTGTCTTCAGGACTCATACATTTTCCAAATAGAAAAATCAAAACAAATCATGGTTCTTCATCTCACAGCATGATACAGAGACAAGAGTCATCATCATCATCATCATCATCATCATCATCATCATCACCTCCGTCTTCATTCTGATATTCGTGCATGGTCTCATCCTGCTCGTCCTGTCCATTCTCCTCCTGAGATTCACCAGGTAGCTTCAGTTTATCCATCTCTTTGTCGACTATGCTTACCTCAACAGTGAAATCTACTTCTCCATCATGTGCAGGGATACCTGTATCCAACGAGGTTTCATCAATGTCAGCAACTTTAGTTTGCATACAACCAGCGAAATCATCTTGCTGGGCACCAATTATTGGATCCGCATTCTCATCCAAATCATATATGTTCCTTGCCACAAACTTTTGCACATACTGCCATCCTTTTCTAGATCTGTCTTCCAAGAAAAGTACCTTGGCCGCTTGAGGTACCAAAATATAAGGATCATCCTTGTACCACTGAGCAGTAGTATCGACTGATATGAAATACCCATCATTTCTGGCACCTTTGCCCTTGTTTGGATCTTGGTTGTACCAATAACACTTAAATAGAACCACAGATCGGACAGTAACCTTATCACTATAGAACAACTGAATAACCTCTTCTATGTGACCATAATGGTCAAATGACTCTGATCTCTTTTTTCTGGTTGTCAAGTGATCTCCACTGGTTGTGATGCCACTATTTCGTGTCTTCAAATGTTGTTCACGCTCATAGGAGCTGTAATGGACACCATTGGCATTGCAAGCTGCAGCTACCAACACCCTCTTATCTGGACCACGTGATAGGACAAGGAGATCAGCACTAACAGCGCCTGGATTCTCCGCATGGAGTTTCGAGATCTACGATTACAAAATAGACAAGAGGTCATCTCATGTGAAAACACATAGACAAGTCAGAGTGCAATTGAACATCTTACATATTTCTCAAACCAGTCCTGAAACCCACTCCCACGTGCCGATAGCTTTCCATTCGTTTCCATGTACAACCTGCAAAACATAGCCAAGTCAGCTGAATATATTTCATTTTGATACAAGTTCATAGTATATGCGAGGAACTGAGTAGTTCGTGTGCATAGTACTCACTTAACATATTCATCAGCCTCTGTAGCATTATTCAGCACATACCAAGACAGCTGTTCAAATTCAGACTGCTCTAATGTTTTTTCGGTCCTCTTTCCTATTAGCTCAACACCATGTTTAAAAACAGATCCTCCAACTTCCAAAATTCTGCGACCCCGATTGAATCTGGTCTCAATATCAGGAATATATCTTGAGGCAAATGTATATGCTTCAGCAGCAATATACGCCACTGCAATGCAAGCCTCCGGTCTAGCTTTGTTCCTAACTGTATTCTTGAAAGTGCACAGTCGACGTTCTATAGGGTACATCCATCCATACTGTACCGGACCTCTTAAAAGTGCCTCATCAGGTAGATGAACAGCCAAATGCACCATCACATCAAAGAAGGCTGGAGGATATATCAGCTCCAGCTTGCACAGGATTACTGCTATGTCCACCTTAAGACGTTCTACAACAGCTCTGCTTAGAGTTTTACTACATATTTCCCTAAAGAACCTTCCCAACTCTGCAATCACGTTGTACATATTTGGCTTCACTAAATCTTTAATGCCAATAGCTAAAAGCCTTTGCAGCAGGATGTGACAATCGTGAGTTTTCAACCCTTGGAGCTTGTTTCCTTCAGCATTGAGACAATTTGCAATGTTGGAAGCAAATCCGAACGGGAACATCACACCTCGGAGGTACTCACAAAATAATCTCCTTTTAGGCATCGGCAATGTGAATTCCGCGCCTCGAAATTTATAATGTTTTTCCTTGCCTTTGTTCACTTTGTCATTACGATCCAGTTGCAAGTGCCTGTTAACATTCAATGTTGCACAATCAATCCTAGCATTTGAGCTATCTTTTGTCTTGGATGGAATGTTGAGTAATGTGCCGACAATGCTGTCACATATATTCTTCTCCATGTGCATGATATCAATATTATGCCGAAGCTTCTTACCAGCCCAATACGGCAAGTCCCAAAGAGTGGTCCTGCGCTTATAAAATATTCTCGGTCTATCATTTTCCATTTCCTTCCTCTTGGTACGTGCTGCTATTTCACCTCCCATCTTCCTTTTGGTAGCTGCTAGACTCAGTTCATCTCGTCTCTTCTTCCTTTTTCTATCTGCTACTACTGCTGCTGCATCTTCTGTATTCTTCTCTGCTGTACCTGCTGTGGCGGCTGGTGGTTTTCCTGGTTTAACATTTCTGACCGCTTCTAGGTGCGCCTCCAACTCGTGACTCTTAAAGTGCTGCGGTTTAGTCTTTTTACAGGCCTGATCACCAATAAATTGCAATTTTTTTCTATTTTTTCGGAAACTGTGATCTAATGGAAGGAAACGGCGATGGCCCATATAGCATATCTTGTTTATTATCCTCACTGCCAGCTGATCAGTATCACAGTGAACACATGCATTATAACCTGATGTTACTCTGCCTGACATAGTGCCCAAAGCTGGATAATCATGGGTGCAATACAGTACAGCAGCACGTAATAGAAAATTTTGTTCTTTAGGTTGACACACATCCCGTGTAGGGACACCCTCCCATAATGTTTGCAAGTCTCTAATAAGAGGCTGCATGAACACATCAAAATCCTTCCCAGGAGATTTGGGACCTGGGATGAGTAAGGCCATCATACAGTTCGACTGATCGGTGCATGTCCAGGGAGCCTGGTTGTAAGGTGTAACTAGTACTGGCCACATGCTATACGAGTTGCTCATGTTGCCAAATGGGTTGAATCCATCTGTAGCAAGGCCAAGTCTCAGGTTCCTTGGATCTGCAGCAAAATCTGGATGATCCAGGTCGAATTGCTTCCATTCATCGCCATCAGCAGGATGCCTCAGTAAATCAGGGTCGGGCGTGAGAATCTCTTTGTGCCATCTTGTTTCCCGAGATGTTTGTTCTGAAGCAAACAACCTCTGCAATCTTTGTACAAGTGGAAAGTATCTCAGAACCTTCCAAGGAATCTTTTTCTTACCACCAGCTCCATCATGTTTCCATCTTGATTCCTTACATACTGGACATTCATCGAGGTCATTATACTCCATCCAAAACAGTGCACAGTTATTTTTGCAAAAATCAATCTTCTCATATCCAAGTCCCAGTACCTTGATGTACTGCTTCACCTCATAAAAGGATTTTGGCAGTCCAGCCCCAGGGAGTGCATCGCTGTATGTCTTCGCAACTGCATTGAACGCTTTATTGGTAATCCCCTGGTATGACTTGTCATGAAGTAATTTCACAATTAATTCGAATCTTGACACAACAGAACCAGGGGCCACTAAGCGCTTAGCATCTTCTATCAGGTCATGGAAAAGAGGCTTTTTGTGATAACCATGGGGCTGTTGGCTTGCATATGGATACAGATCCCGTAACAAATTAGCAGTAGCCTCATCCTGGACGAGATCTTCAGGCTGATAACCATCAGAATAAAGAGGATCAATAATGTCAGGCTGATCATAGTGTTCACCATGGTTAATCCACCTGATATATGTCTGGTCCATCCCATAAACGAATAAATGATCTGAGACTACATGTTGAGGCTTGGACCCAATATTCAAACATACGCGGCATGGACAAATCACTTCCTTTGTCTTGTCGCCGTCAGTAAAATCACTAACGTGCTTCATGAAGTCTTCAATACCACTCAAATATGTTGGTGTGGTTAATGAGTCAAATAATATCCAAGTTCTGTCCATCTGTTGAGGAGATAGATGGTCAGAGAAGCGATAAGCTATTTCAACAAACAGGTCACCTACGAATGTAAGCAAGCATACCTGAGCAAACAGGTCGAATATAAAACTATAAATGCTACATTATTTGAGCCGATTTCAGCAAACAAACTGAGTGCAAAACTACGGCTACCTAGCGAACAGATTTTTTTAGGCTGACCACTGGGTTTCCCCACTTATTATTTTTTTATTAATAAAAAGAGGGAAATATGTACAAAAGTTGCTGGAGAGCAGCAACTAAAAGGATCATAGATCCCAAGCAGCAAAATATATATATAATGTTCTACCCATGATATGATTTCCTCTTTGCCTTATGAACAAGGAGAGCAATTTCATCCTTGAATCTCTTGTGCCATCTATAAATGCTTGGGGGGGAGGGGCGAACAGATCTATCGAAAGCAATACAATACCAACACATTCTTTCTTCTTTTTTGCCGTAATTCCGCCGATCTATTAGCAGTGCAAAGAAGCCAAAAGTAATAAGATTACATACAGGTTCATAGACCACCAGGGCCGTACCTGAGAATACGGAGGGCCTGAGCAAAACAAGAAATAGAGGCCCTCAACATGATCATTGGCAACTAAAATGATTTTATATATACTACTCACTCCATTTCAATAAACAATGCACCCTTGTTTTTCGTATTTTATCTTCGAAAAAATATTAATCTATATCTCTCTATTTAAAAATGATGTTTCAATTTTATGTAGATATACATGTATTTAGATGAGTTTAGTTTGCAGATACATGCAAGTTTTGATGAAGTTGAAACATATTTTTCAGGATGAAGTATATAAAAAAATTGATATAAAACTGGTATCATTAGAAAGTATTTTCCAACACGATTCTAACAATGCTGCTTATGTATTATATGATCGTGATATTGTTGTCCTATTTATTTGGTCAAGGTTCACATTGAAATGTGGTAAAATAAATTAAAAGAAGTGCATCGTGTGAAAAGGCAATCTAAGAATTCAAAAGTGCTAATTGTTAGTCGAAACATGACATCATTGAGACAAAATATTAATATTCATTGGAAGACTAACTGAATTAGCTGCACTCGCGATGAAAGAGAAAGAGAAGATACGGGTAAGAGCAAGTACAATAAGGTACAGTCTTTTTTTTGTTTGTTTGGGTTGCTCATCAAGCTTATCGCTCGATACAATAAGGTACAGTCAGCGGGAGTGGTGTTTGGAACATGGGTGCATAGTGGGTGGTATCATAGAGTACTATCATAGATATGCTATATTTATTATAGTGGAGTATTGAGGGAAAATCGGCTAAATCAATTTGAAGAAAATCGACAAAGTCAAATTAGAGGAAATTCTTCATCGATGATCAGATTTCTTACATAGAAGAGCTGATTGCCCTCAAAAGGAAGAATCTATCCATCTTCATTGATTTAAAAGGGGATTTCTTACAAGGAGAAGCTGATTGCTCAACAAAAGGGGAACAGATTGCTACGGCTAGTCTTATGCTAGTAAATCCCTACTCTAAGGGCTGTTGCCGTCTTCGTCGTCGCTGGGGTAGCTGCCGTCATTGCTACTGTCGACGAATTCCTCGTCGCTGCTACTGTGACCTTCAGCGGAGGCCTCTTCCTCTTCATCATCATCCTCCTCATCGGACCAGGCCCAGCCACGGATGCGCTTTGGTGGCGGTTCATCGGAGGAGGTGTCGTCCTCTGGTTCCTTCTTCGTGTCGGAGGAGATGTCTTCGTCTTCGTCGTCCTCTTCTTCTTCTTCTTCTTCTTCTTTGGTGGAGGAAGTGAATTTACCCCGGAAGAGAGGGTCGTCGTCGTCGCTCTCCGCCTCCAGTTCTCCGTCAATCAGGAATCGGAGGTCATCTTCCCCGTCAGTCAGGGGCATGTCGCCATCCGACCAGACGAGGTCCTCGGGTCGACCCTCTGGTACGAAGTCGAAGTCGAACTCTTGCTCGTCCCAATGCTTGGGAGCGCGCCTATTGTACGCTTCCATCTGGCTGACCTCTGGCTCCAGCTCACTCGAGGAAAAGGATTGGGAGGAGGAAGAGGAAGACATGGTTACAGAGGAGGAGGGTTTTTGGGCCGATGGCTGGTTTGAAGCAGGAGGATGAAGAAGTGAACTGTTCGATGCGGTTAAATAAAAAGAGACATGTGGTGGTCATGTGGCAAATAATAGACACTTTTAAGAAAAGTGTGGCAAATCATAAAATATTCAAAACTGTCAAATCGTGCAGAGAAGTTGAGAAGGCAAGGCGTCATGATGAAGAATACTGCGACGGTTCTGCTCTGCCACGACATGACCCCTCGAAGGAAAAACAGATGGTTTTGATATTATCATTACCAAAACCAGGGGGGCATGTGTTATCACCGGATTTTGGCCAAATCAATCGGATGTCTAATCAATCGGTTACATGCACTAGCTCAGTGTTCGCATGGCTGCACGCCACATGTATTAGCACCGCATGTATACATATACATCACTCATCTTGATTAATTGCTCAGCTCATTAAACTATCAAAGATCTTGCACGGCTTGGACGCAGGGTATGCCGTGGCATATACGGCATACCCTGTAGATCCGCCACTGCAAACAAGGAGAGCCATTTCATCCTTGAATCTCTTGCGGCTTCTGTAAAAGCTTGGGGGCGAACAGATCAATCGAAAGCAATATAATACCAACAAATTCTTTCTTCTTTTTGGCCGTAAATCCACCGATGTATTAGCAGTGCAAAGAACCCAGAAGTAATAAGATTACAAACAGGTCCATAGAGGACTGGCACCAAGCGACGACTACAGACATTGGGCAATGGTGAGCAGTACAGTGTACAGTACGAACGAATTCGAGCAAATAGGTAAAGCGGAAAACAATGTCAAACAAACACATCGAGAGGAAAACAATATCAACCGATCGATTCGAACGAACTAACGAACTTATAAGGGCTGGGCGACGGCGACTGACTTCGATTGAGCTATAATGAATCGTACTTGCCCAGGCCTGAAGATAGCATGCATACCGTGAGGATCTACCAGCTGACCGCGCCTGCCGGTGCGGCTGGAGAAGAACGGCGCCACCAGCAGTCGCCGGCTGACGCGGCTGATAGACAGCGTGGGGAAGTTTTGGTGCGCGGCCTGGTTCACCGAGGGTGTGTCTAGAGAAGAACAGGGCGCCGAAGGAGGTGTCTAGAGAAGAACAAGGTGGGCTGGGTGCTGAGTTAAAGGCGAGCGTTCGAAATATTGGGCGCGCGTTCGAAAGTTTAGGTGCGCGAGGGAGGTGTCTGCTGAGTTAAAGGCGAGCGTTCGAAATTTCCCCGTCCTCTTCTTTTTTGGGCTAATCTATCTATACCTCTATTCTATCTACATGTTTTTTATTTTTTTCTATTCTATACATGAGTTTTTGAAATTGAATTTTTTCACTCAGCCTTCCGGCCAATGCTCATTTGAAGTAATTGAAGCTGTTGATTTGCAGCTTAGAGGTGCTATCTACCGCTCATCATACAAGGACTCTTCAGATCTAAACGGCTGTGAATGCACGGATTCGTCACCCATCCTTCCCTTGGACTGGCGATGCTGAAAGCCTGAAACACTGGAACCCTCTAGATACTTCGGGATACCTCACTGCCCCACATTATTAAACAGGCCTTTTCCGACACGGGAAGTCAAAAGTTGGGGGCTCCATGCAGTACATATGAATACTCGCTAGCTGCATGGTCTAGAAGCAGACTAGAGTAAATCATCAATTCGTCAAATCAATTGGTGTATAATTTTTTTTAGGAGCTAAGACGCCTGCATGAACCATTTTATCAACTTGAATGCTTACTACATGACATAAGAAGACTATGTACTTTGGTTTTTCATTTTTCTGATTTTTTAAATTTTGTGCCCACTTGAATGTCAATCCTAGGTTGACCAAGATTCAAACAAGTTTAAAACATGAAAAAGAATCTTTTCTTAGTCACTCTAAAATGAAGCTTTGGGATGTTCTTCTTGAAATTTCCCATGTTTGAAACCCAAAACGACTTCCCTTCATGCTTGACTTCATAAGACAAAGATTAGGGGTTAGGTAGATACATGATTTGTCTAGTTTGCATATGTCTAGACCTTTTTTGTCAACTTTAATGCTTACTATATGACATAAGAAGATTATGTGCTTTGGTTTTTCATTTTTCTATTTTTTTTGAATTTTATGCCCATATATTTGAATCTTTGTCAAATCCTAGGTTTGACCAGGATTTAAACAAGTTTAAAACATGAAAATGAAAAGTTAAGCTTGGATCCTTCCTTAGTCACTCTAAATGAAGCTTTTGGGAGGTTCTTGAAATTTCCATGTTTGAAACTCCAAAACTCAAGCTAGTTGATAAACAAAGTCTAGACACAAACCATAAAAATCATGTATCTACCCCTAACCCTAAACTTTGTCTTAATTATGAAGTCAAGCACGAAGAGAAGTCGTTTTGGGTTTCAAACATGGACATTTCAAAAACCCTCCCAAAAGCATTGTGGTGTGACGTACTAAGAAGGATACATGCTTACATTTTCAACAACCCCCCTAAAACATTATAGAGTGACTAAGAAGGATCCAGTCTGGCGGGCTTACCTTTTATTTTCTTGTTTTAAACTTGTTCAAATCTCGGTCAAACCTAGGATTTGACCAAGATTCAAAATGTGCATCAAAATTTAAAAAAAATAAAAACCAAATTAAAGCACATAGTGTTCTTATGTCATATAGTAAGCATTAAAGTTGATAAACAAGGTCTAGACACATATTCAAACAAGACAAATCATGTATCTATACCCCTAACCCCTAAACTCTATCTTATGAAGTCAACAACATGAAGAGAAGTGGTTTTGGGTTTCAAACATGGAAATTTCAAAAACCTCCCAAAAGCTTCATTTTAGAGTGACTAATATATATAAGAAGGATCCATGCCTGCTTACCACCTTTTCATTTTCATATTTTAAACTTGTTTAAATCCGTGTCAAATTAAACCAAGGATTTGACCAAAAGATTCAAATGGGCATAAAATTTTAAAAAAAATCAGAAAAATGAAAAACAAAAGCATATAGTCTTCTTATGTCATATAGTAAGCATTCAAGTTGATAAACAAGGTCTAGACATATTCAAACCAGACAAATCATGTATCTATCCCCTAGCCCCTAAACTCTATCTTATGAAGTCAAGCATGAAGAGAAGTGGTTTTGGGTTTCAAACATGAAAATTTCAAGAACATCCCAAAAACTTCATTTTAGAGTGACTAAGAAAGGATACAGGCTTCCCTTTTCATTTTCATGTTTTATACTTGTTTAAATCTTGGTCAAACCTAGGATTTGACAAAGATTCAAATGTGCATCAAAATAAAAAAATCAGAAAAATTAAAAACCAAAGCACATAGTTTTCTTATGTCATATAGTTAGCATTAAAGTTGATATAAACAAGGTCTAGATATATTCAAACAAGAAAAATCATGTATCTACCCCTAACCCTAAACTGCCTTATGTAGTGTCAAGCATGAAGAAAAGTGGTTTTGGTTCAAACTTGGAAATTTCAAGAACCCCCAAAAGCTTCATTTTAGAGTGACTAAAGAATCCAGGAGCTTACCTTTATTTTCATGTTTTAAAATTGTTCAAATCTTGGTCAAACCGTACCTAGGATTTGATCAAGATTCAAATGGGCATAAAATTTCAAAAAAAATGAAAAACCAAAGCATATAGCCTTCTTATGTCATATAGTAAGCACTCAAGTTGGTAAACAAGGTCTAGACATATTCAAACCAGAAAAATCATGTTTCTACCCCTAGCCCTAAACTTTGTCTTATGAAGTCAAGCACGAAGAGAAGTCGTTTTGGATTTCAAACATGGAAATTTCAAAAACCTTCCCAAAAGCTTCATTTTGGAGTGACTAAGAAGGATGCAGGCTTACCTTTTCATTTTCATGTTTTAAACTTGTTTAAATATTGGTTAAGCCTAGGATTTGACCAAGATCAAATGGGCATAAAAATTCAGAAAAAATCAAAAAAAAATGAAAACCAAAGCACATAGTATTATTATGTCATATAGTAAGCATTATATTCAAGTTGATAAACAAGGTCTAAACAACAAACTAGACAAATCATGGTCTACCCCTAACCCTAAACTCGCCTTATGAAGTCAAGCATGAAGAGAAGTGGTTTCAGGTTTTGAAATATGGAAATTTCAAAAACTCCCAAAAGCTTTCTCATTTTTGAGTGACTAAGAAGGATTCGTGCTTACCTTTTCATTTTCATGTTTTAAACTTAGCCTCAAATCTTGGTCAAACTTAGATTTGACCAAGATTCAAAATGGGCATAACTTGGGAGGAAGGGTATGAATTACAATTAAAAACAAGGTAACTTAAATACTTGGATGCCCCAAAGATGTGTGGAAGCCTAGAACAATGGCAAAACATGTGCGCACGCTGCATCCAATTCAAGTAGAACACATAGTAGGCATCGATAGTTTGACCTAAATTTGAAATCAAAGAGAAGGTGGTTAGAAAAAATCGAAATTGGCAAAGCAAAGCATGAAATCATAAATTTGTGATGCACTATAGCTATGAAAAGTATCAAACAATGCATACCAAAATGATTTTTTAGAGGAATACTAGTTCAACTTATTTTAATTTTATATTAGTAGCCCAAAATCGAACTAGTAGTTGGATATTTTTGAACTTGATCTGTAGTAGTGGGCAAAACCCTAGTTTAACCTATTTAATCATAGATTCGTAGGTCGATTTTTCTACTTTTTTATTATTACTATGCAGCACATGTGTGTTTGCCCATCGAGTGAAACTCGGAGGAAGAGGGATCACTCGGAAGGAGAGAAGAAGGGAGAGAATTATGGTGTCTCCCCTTTTTCGGGTGATGATGTTGACTTTTGTGCAGGGTTTGTCAGTGCAGGAGGTGCGAGCGAGCGAGCGAGTCGAGCGAGGCCGAGAATGAGAGAGATTTGTTTTTTTTTGTGAGAGGGACAACCGAAGGATCCAGAAGGACCCACATACTTCCAATACGCATCCTGATGCGTCTTTTCTTGACAAAGAAAATGGCTGGAAGTTTGTATCTATTGCACGTGACTTGTGCTCATTGAAGTGTGGGACCTCACGCATGAGCACCAGGGACAGACCTGTTGATGTAAAAGCTCGGCTGATTATTATACTACTACATTTATACAAAGTTTCCTATGGATTCAAGGGTAATGAAGCCAAGTTAAATCATTTACATGACATTATTTTTCCATGAAGCCAAGTTAACTCATTTATCAAGAGCTTTATTTTGGAGTGACTATGAAGGACCAGCTACTCATTTTCATAAATGAACATGTTTAATTCCTGTCAAAACCTATGACTTGACCAAGATTCAAATGGCATAAAAATTCAAAAAAAGAAAAACAAAAGCACACCGTCTTCCTATGTCATATATCAAGGTATAGACATATATATTCAAACCACAAAAATCATGTATCTACCCCAACCCTAAACAACTGTGCCATCTCTCTTTCATTTTCATGTTTTTAAACTTATTCAAATCTTGGTCAAACTTAGGATTTGACGAAGATTCAAATGGGCGTAAAATGTATTTAGAAACATGTACGTATTCACCCCAAACTTAAACTCTATCTCATTTAGTTACATGAAGAGAAGTACTTAAGCCTAAACATGGAAATTTCAAAAACCTCAAACTATAGGCCGGGTTAGCATCTAGTGCAAAGATGTGTGAGAATGTATGCACTATGTGTGCTATAACTAATGTCTTTCAAATTTGAAGCAAATTTGAATAAGTTTGAAATATTTGAAATGGGGCTTTTGGTTTAACGTTTGAAACCCAAAACGACTTCTCCTCATGCTAGACTTCATAAGACCGAAGTTTAAGGTTAGGGGGTAGATACATGATTTGTCCGGTTTGAATATGTTCAAACCTTGTTTATCAACTTGAATGCTTTACTATATGACATAAGAAGACCATGTGCTTTTTGTTTTTCATTTTTCTATTTTTTTTTTAAGAATTTTATGCACATTTGATTCTGGTCAAATCCTAGGGTTCAACAAGATTTAAACAAGTTTTAAGCATGAAAATGAAAACCAAGCCAAGATCCTTCAATTAGTCACTCTTAAAATATAAGTGAAGCTTGGGACGACTTGAAATTTCCATGTTTGAAACCCAAACCACTTCTCTTCATTGATTGACTTTATAAGACAGAGTTTAGGGTTAGGTGATATACATGATTTTTCTGGTTTGAATATGTCTAGACCTAGCTTGTTTATCAACTTGAGTGTTTACTATATGACATAATTAAGAAGGCTATGTGCTTTGGTTTTTCATTCTTTAGATTTTTTGTCTGAATTTTTATGCCCATTTGAATCTTGGTCAAATCCTAGCTAGGTTTGACCAAGATTTAAATAAGTTTAAAACATGGAAATGAAAAGGTAAGCATCGATCCTTCTTAGTCGCTCTAAAATGAAGCTGAATTTTGGGAGGTTTTTGAAATTTCCATGTTTGAAACCCAAAACCACTTCTCTTCATGCTTGACTTCATAAGACATAGTTTAGGGTTAGGGGTAGATACATGATTTGTATGGTTTGAATATGTCTAGACCTTGTTTATCATTGAATGCTTACTTTATGACTTAAGAGGACTATGTGCATTGGTATTTCATTTTTTGATTTTTATGCCCATTTGAGAATCTTGGTAAAATCCTAGGTTTGTTGAGCAAGATTTAAACAAGTTTAACATGTGAAAATGATAAGGTAATTAAGTCTGGATCTTTCTCTTAGTAACTCTAAAATGAAGCTTTTGGGAGGTTCTTGAATTTACCATGTTTGAAACCCGTACTTCTGTTCATGCTTGACTTCATAAGACAGAGTTTAGGGTTAGGGGTAGATACATGATTTTTCTGGTTTGAATATGTCTAGACCATGTTTATCAATTTGAATGCTTACTATATGACATAAGAAGGCTATGTGCTTTTTTTTTTCATTCTTTCGATTTTTTCTCCTAATTGTTATGTCATTTGAATTGGTCAAATCCTAGTTCTGACCAAGATTTAAATGTTTAAAACAGACAATGAAAAGGTAATTAATCATGGATCCTTCTTAATTAACCAGCCGTCTAATTAAAATGAAGCTTTTTGGAGGCTTTTGAAATTTCCATGTTTGAAACCTAAACCACACACTTTCCTCGCTCTGCTTGACTTCATATGACAAAGTTTAGGGTTAGGGGGTACATGATTTGTCCGTTTGAATATGTCTAGACCTTGTTTATGAACTTTTGAATGCTACTATATGACATAAGAAGAATATGTGTTTTGGTTTTTTATTTTATCTATTTTTTTATTTTATGCCCATTTAAATATTCAAATCCTAGGTTTGACCAAGATTAAACAAGTTTAAAACATGAAATGAAAAGGTAAGCCCTGGATCCTTCTTTAACTAGTCACTCAAAACGGCTTTAATTTTGGAGGTTTTTGAAAATTTCCATGTTTGAAACCAAAAACCACTTCTCTTCATGCCAGACTTCATAAGACAGAGTTATTTATTGTTTTAGAGTGGTAGATACATGATTTGTCTTATTTGAATATGTCGAGTTAGACCTTGTTTATCAACTTTTGTGAATGCTTACTATATATATGTGACATAAGAAAACTATGTGCTTGGTTTTTCATTTTTCTGATTTTTTTGGAATTTGATGCACATTTGAATCTTGCTAAATCCTAGGTTTGACCAAGATTTAAACAAGTATAGATCATGAAAATGAAAATGGAAGCCTGTATCCTTCTTAGTCACCCTAAAATGAAGTTTTTGGGAGGTTTTTGAAATTTCCATGTTTGAAACCCAAAACCACTTATCTTCATGCTTGACTTCCTCATAAGACAGAGTTTAGGGGTTAGGGGTACATGATTTGTCTAGCTAGTTTGAATATGTTCTCCTTGTTTATATCAACTTTAATGCTTACTATATGACATATAAGAAGACTATGTGTGCTGGTTTTTCATTTTTCTGTTTTTATTTTATGCCCATTTGAATCTTTGTCAAACCTAGAGATTGACTTCACAAGACAGAGTTTAGGGTTAGGGATATGTACATGATTTTTCTGGTTTGATATGTTTTAGACCTTGTTTATCAACTTGAGTGTTTACTATATGACAATTAAGAAGGTTATGTGCTTTTGGTTTTTCATTCTTTAGATTTTTTGTCTGAATTTTTATGCCCATTTGAATCTTGCTCAAATCATTAGGGTTGGACCAAGATTTAAATAAGTTTTTGACAATGAAAAGGTAAGCATCGATCCTTCTTAGTCTCTAAAATGAATTTTTGGGAGGTTTTTGAAATTTCCATGTTTGGAAACCCAAAACTACTTCTCTTCATGCTTGACTTCATAAGACGAAGTTTAGGGTCGATAGGGTGTATGTCTAGACCTGTTTATCAACTTGAATGCCATTTATATGACATAAGAACACTATGTGCTTTTTTTTATTTTTTTGATGCCTATTTGAATCTTGGTCAAATCATAGGTTTGACCAAGATTTAAACAAGTATAGAACATGAAAATGAAAAGGGAAGCCTGTATCCTTCTTAGTTACTCTAAAATGAAGTTTTGGAGGTTGAAATTTGATGGGTTTGAAACCCAAACCACTTCTCTTCATTCTTGACTTCATAATAGTTTAGGGTTAGCGGTAGATACATGATTTGTATGGTTTGAATATGTCTAGACCTTTATTTATCAACTTTAATGCTTAATACATGACATAAGAAGACTATGCTTTGGTTTTTCATTTTTCCGATTTTTTTTGAATTTTCTGTCAATTTTGTTTGACCAAGATTAGACAAGTTTTACACGTGAAAACGATCATAAGCCTGGATCCTTCTTAGTCACTCCAAATGTACCAATTGATAGGTGCGTTTAACTTTGCTTCATGGAAAAATAATGTCATGTAAATGAGTTAACGTCTACCCCTGAATCCATAGGAAACTTTGTTCTAATGCACTAGAATAATCAACCTAGTTTTACACCAACAAATCAATACTACGTGTGGTGCTCCATGCGCAGGTCCCCACACTCTGCTGAGCACAAGTCACGGTACAGTACGCAAACCCTGCACATTTTCTTTGTCAAGAGAAGACGAATCAGGATGCGTATTGGAAGTCTGTCCTTCGGTTGTCCCTCTCACAACAAAAACAAATCTCTCTCATTCTCGGCCTCGTCGACTCGCCGCCCGCCGCACCTCCTGCTCATGCACAAAAGTCAACATCATCACCCGAACAAGGGGAGACACCATAATTCTCTCCTTTCTTCTCTCCTTCCGAGTGATCCTTCTTCCGAGTTTCACTCGACGGGCAAACACACATATGCTGCATAGTAATAATAAAAAGGTAGAAAAATCGACCTACGACTCTAAAGTAGGTTAAACTAGGGTTTTGCCACTAGTACTAGACTGTATTCAAAATCCACTACGGGGTTCGAACAACCCCATTTCTAATCCAAGATTTTTTTCGACCTCATCCAATGGCCTCAAACTATAGGCCGGGTTAGCATCTAGTGCAGTATGTGTGAGAATGTATGCACTATGTGTGCTATAACTTGTGTGTCTTTCAAATTTGAACCAAATTTGAATAAGTTTGAAATATTTGAAATGGGGCTTTTGGCTTAAACGTTTGAAACCCAAAACGACTTCTCATGCTAGACTTCATAAGACCGAGTTTAGGGATAGGGGGTAGATACATCCGTCAATATGTCTAAACCTTTGTTTATCAACTTGAATGCTTACTATACATTATAAGAAGACCATGTGCTTTTGTTTTTCATTTTTCTATTTTTTTTTAAAGAATTTTATGCACATTTGATTCTGGTCAAATCCTAGGTTCAACGAAGATTTAAACAAGTTTCAAGCATGAAAATGAAAACGTAAGCCAAGATCCTTCTTAATTAGTCACTCTAAAATATATGCTTTTGGGACGTACTTGAAATTTCCAGATGTTTGAAATCAAAAACCACTTCTTTTCATGATTGACTTCATAAGACAGAATTTAGAGTTAGGGGTAGATATACACATGATTTTTTCTGGTTTGAATATGTCTAGATTTCTAGCTTGTTTATCAACTTGAGTGTTTACTATATGACATACTAAGAAGGCTCTATATATGTTCTTTGGTTTTTCATTCTTTAGATTTTTTAATTGAATTTTATGCCCATTTGAATTTGGTCAAATCCTAGCTAGGTTTGACCAAGATTTAAATAAGTTTAAAACATGAAATGAAAGGGTGTAAGCATCAATTCCTTCAGTCGCCTAAAATGGAAGGCTGAATTTTGGAGGTTTTTGAAATTTCCATGTTTGAAAACCCAAAACCACTTCTCTTCATGCTTGACTTCATAAGAATTGCTTATCGACATGGTGTAGATACATGATTTGTCTTGTTTGAATATGTCTAGACCTTGTTTATCAACTTGAATGCTTACTTTACGACTTAAGAGGACTATGTGCATTGGTATTTCATTTTTTGATTTTTATGTCCTATTTGAGAATCTTGGTAAAATCTTCTAGGTTTGTTGAGCAAGATTTAGCCAAGTTTAACATGTGAAAATGATAGTAATTAAGTCTGGATCTTTCTCTTTCTCCTTAAAATGAAGCTTTTGGGAGTTTCTTAATTTCCATGTGTTTGAAACCCAAAACCACTGTACTTTCCTCATGCTTGACTTCATAAGACGTAGGTTTAGGGTTAGGTAGATACAAGCATTTTCTGGTTTAAATATGTTCTAATTATGTTTATCAATTTGAATGTTACTATATGACATAAGAAGGCTATGTGCTTTGTTTTTCATTCTCTTTCGATTTTTTTTCTGAATTGAGCAGTTTATTTGCAATCTTGGTCAAAAACTTAGGTTCCCACCAAGATTTAAAACAAGTTTAAAACATGACAATGAAAAGGTAATTAATCATGGATCCTTCTTAATTAACCAGCCTGTCTAATTAAAATGAAGCTTTTTGGGAGGTTTTTGAAATTTCCATGTTTGAAACCCAAAACCACACTTCTCTGCTTCATGCTTGACTTCATATATAATTAAGACAAAGTTTAGGGTTAGGGGGTACATGATTTGTCTGGTTTGAATATGTCTAGACCTTGTTTATGAACTTGAATGCTTACTATATGACATAAGAAGACTATGTGCTTTGGTTTTTTTTATTTTTTTATTTTATGCCCATTTTAATATTGGTCAATCCTAGGTTTGACCAAGATTTAAACAAGTTTAAAACATGAAAATGAAAAGGTAAGCCTGGATCCTTCTTAACTAGTCACTCTAAAACGAAGCTTTAATTTTGGGAGGTTTTTGAAATTTCCATGTTTGAAACCAAAAACCACTTCTCTTCATGCTTGACTTCATAAGACAGAGTTATTTATGGTTTTAGAGGGGTAGATACATGATTTGTCTTATTTGAATATGTCTAGCTAGACCTTGTTTATCAACTTTTGAATGCTTACTATATATATGTATGTGACATAAGAAAACCATGTGTTTGGTTTTTCATTTTTCTGATTTTTTTTGGAATTTTGATGCATATTGAATCTTTGGTCAAATCCTAGGTTTGACCAAGATTTAAATAAGTACATCATGAAAAATGAAAATGAAGCCCTCGTATCCTCTTAGTCACCCTTGTGCTGAAGTTTTTGGGAGGCTTTGAAATTTCCTATGTTTGAAACCCAAACCACTTATCTTCATGCTTGACTTCGTCATAAGACAGAGCTTAGTTGTAGATACATGATTTGTCTAGCTAGTTTGAATATGTCCAGACTTTGTTTATCAACTTTTTAATGCTTACTATATGACATATGTTGTGTTTACTATGTGCGCTGGGTTTTTCATTTCTTTCTGTTTTTTTTATTTTATGCCCATTTGAATCTTGGTCAACTAGAGATTGACTTCACAAGACAGAGTTTAGGGTTAGGTGATATATACATGATTTTCTTGTTTGAATATGTCTAGACCTTTTGTTTATCAACTATATGTTTACTATATGACATAATTAAGAAGGCTATGTGCTTTTGGTTTTTCATTCTTTAGATTTTTTGTCTGAATTTTTATGCCCATTTGAATCTTGGTCAAATCCTAGGTTTGACCAAGATTTAAATAAGTTTAAAACATGGAAATGAAAAGGTAAGCATCGATCCTTCTTAGTCGCTCTAAAATGAAGCTGAATTTTGGGAGTTTTTGAAATTTCCATGTTTGAAACCCAAAACCACTTCTCTTCATGCTTGACTTCATAAGACGAAGTTTAGGGTCGATAGGGGGTAGATACATGATTTGTCTGGTTAATTTGGATATATCTAGACCTTGTTTATCAACTTGAATGCTTACGATATGACATAAGAACACTATGTGCTTTTTTTTTTTATTTTTTGTGCCCATTTGAATCTTGGTCAAATCATAGGTTTGGACTAAGATTTAAACAAGTATAGAACATGAAAAATGAAAAGGGAAGCCTATATCTTTTTAGTCACCCTAAAATGAAGTTTTGGGAGGTTTTTGAAATTTCCATGTTTGAACCCAAAACCACTTCTCTCATTCTTGACTTCTTAAGACATAGTTTAGGGGTTAGGGGTAGATACAAGATTTGTATGGTTTGAATATGTCTAGACCTTGCTTATCAACTTTAATGCTTACTACATGACATAAGAAGACTATGTGCTTTGGTTTTTCATTTTTCTGTTTTTTTTTGAATTTTCTGCCAATTTTGTTTGACCAAGATTTAGACAAGTTTTACACGTGAAAACTGAATAAGTAAGCCTGGATCCTTCTTAGTCACTCCAAAATGTACCAATTGATAGGTGCGTTAACTTTGCTTCATGGAAAAAATAATGTCATGTAAATGAGTTAACTTGGATTTCCTACCCTTGAATCCATAGGAAACTTTGTTCTAATGCACTATAATAATCAACCGAGTTTTTACACCAACAGGTCTGTCACTTACGTGTGGTGCCCATGCGTGAGGTCCCACACTTCAGTGAGCACAAGTCACGTGCAATAGGTACGCAAACTCCCAGCCATCTTCTTTGTCAAGAGAAGACGCATCAGGATGCGTATTGGAAGTCTCTGGGTCCTTCAGGATCCTTTGGTTGTCCCTCTCACACAAAAAAAACAAATCTCTCTCATTCTCGGCCTCGGCCGACTTTCGCTTGGCGGCTGCCGCGCCGGTGACCTCCCCGCTCACCGGGACAACCCCTCTGCACAAAAGTTTAACATCATCACCCGAAAAGGGGAGACATAATTCTTTCCCTTCTTCTCTCCTTCCGATTGATCCCTCTTCCTCCGAGTTCAACGGGCAAACACACATGTGCTGTATAGTAATAATAAAAAGGTAGAAAATCGACCCACGAATCTATAATTAAATAGGTTAAAATAGGGTTTTGCCCAGAGATCAAGGTTCAAAAAAATTCAACTACGGGGTTCGAACAACTCCTTTCTAATCCAAGATTTTTTTTCGATCTCATCCAATGGCCTCAAACTATAGGGCTAGCATCTAGTGCAGTATGTGTGAGAATGTATGCACTTATGCTATAACTTGTATGTCTTTCATATTTGAACCAAATTTGAACAAGTTTGAAATATTTGAAAAGGGGCTTTTGGCTTAAACGTTTGAAACCAAAAACCACTTCTCTTCATGATAGACTTCATAAGACCGAGTTTAGGGTTAGGGGGTAGATACATGATTTGTCTGGTTTGAATATGTCTAAACCTTGTTTATCAACTTGAATGCTTACTATATGACATAAGAAGACCATGTGCTTTTGTTTTTCATTTTTCTATTTTTTTAAAGAATTTTATGCACATTTGATTCTGGTCAAATCCTAGGTTCAACCAAGATTTAAACAAGTTTCAAGCATGAAAATGAAAACGTAAGCCAAGATCCTTCTTAATTAGTCACTCTAAAATATATGAAGCTTTTGGGACGTACTTGAAATTTCCATGTTTGAAACCCAAAACCAATTCTCTTCATGATTGACTTCATAAGACAGAGTTTAGGGTTAGGGGTAGATATACACATGATTTTTCTGGTTTGAATATGTCTAGACCTAGCTTGTTTATCAACTTGAGTGTTTACTATATGACATAATTAAGAAGGCTATGTGCTTTGGTTTTTCATTCTTTAGATTTTTTGTCTGAATTTTTATGCCCATTTGAATCTTGGTCAAATCCTAGCTAGGTTTGACCAAGATTTAAATAAGTTTAAAACATGGAAATGAAAAGGTAAGCATCGATCCTTCTTAGTCGCTCTAAAATGAAGCTGAATTTTGGGAGGTTTTTGAAATTTCCATGTTTGAAACCCAAAACCACTTCTCTTCATGCTTGACTTCATAAGACAAAGTTTAGGGTCGATAGGGGGTAGATACATGATTTGTTTGTTTGAATATGTCTAGACCTTGTTTATCAACTTGAATGCTTACTATATGACATAAGAGGACTATGTGCATTGGTATTTCATTTTTTGATTTTTATGCCCATTTGAGAATCTTGGTAAAATCCTAGGTTTGTTGAGCAAGATTTAAACAAGTTTAACATGTGAAAATGATAAGGTAATTAAGTCTGGATCTTTTTTGAAACCCAAAACCACTTCTCTTCATGCTTGACTTCATAAGACGAAGTTTAGTCATGCTTGACTTCATAAGACAGAGTTTAGGGTTAGGGGTAGATACATGATTTTTCTGGTTTGAATATGTCTAGACCATGTTTATCAATTTGAATGCTTACTATATGACATAAGAAGGCTATGTGCTTTTGTTTTTCATTCTTTCGATTTTTTTCTGAATTGTTATGCCCATTTGAATCTTGGTCAAATCCTAGGTTCGACCAAGATTTAAACAAGTTTAAAACATGACAATGAAAAGGTAATTAATCATGGATCCTTCTTAATTAACCAGTCAGTCTAATTAAAATGAAGCTTTTTGGGAGGTTTTTGAAATTTCCATGTTTGAAACCCAAAACCACACTTCTCTGCTTCATGCTTGACTTCATATATAATTAAGACAAAGTTTAGGGTTAGGGGTACATGATTTGTCTGGTTTGAATATGTCTAGACCTTGTTTATGAACTTGAATGCTTACTATATGACATAAGAAGAATATGTGCTTTGGTTTTTTATTTTATCTATTTTTTTATTTTATGCCCATTTGAATATTGGTCAAATCCTAGGTTTGACCAAGATTTAAACAAGTTTAAAACATGAAAATGAAAAGGTAAGCCTGGATCCTTCTTAACTAGTCACTCTAAAATGAAGCTTTAATTTTGGGAGGTTTTTGAAATTTCCATGTTTGAAACCAAAAACCACTTCTCTTCATGCTTGACTTCATAAGACAGAGTTATTTATGGTTTTAGAGGGGTAGATACATGATTTGTCTTATTTGAATATGTCTAGCTAGACCTTGTTTATCAACTTTTGAATGCTTACTATATATATGTATGTGACATAAGAAAACTATGTGCTTTGGTTTTTCATTTTTCTGATTTTTTTTGGAATTTTGATGCACATTTGAATCTTGGTCAAATCCTAGGTTTGACCAAGATTTAAACAAGTATAGATCATGAAAATGAAAATGGAAGCCTGTATCCTTCTTAGTCATTCTAAAATGAAGTTTTTGGGAGGTTTTTGAAATGATGTTTGAAACCCAAAACCACTTATCTTTATGCCACTTCATTACAAGACAGTAGTTTAGGTTAGGGTAGATGTTTGATCAACAATGAATGGGAATAACTCAACTTATTTATCAACTTAATGCTTTACTATATGACATATAAGCAGAGATTATGTGCGCTTTGGTTTTTCATTTTTCTGTTGGTTTTATGCCCATTTGAATCTGTCAAATCCTAGAGATTGACTTCACAAGACAGAGTTTAGGGTTAGTAGATAGAGCACATGATTTTTCTGTTTGAATATGTCTAGACCTTGTTTATCAACTTGAGTGTTTACTATAGACCTAAGAAGGCTATGTGCTTTGGTTTTTCATTCTTTAGATTTTTTGTCTGAATTTTATGTTTTATTTAAACTTGGTCAAATACTAGCCAGGTTTGACCAAGATTTAAATAAGTTTAAAACAAGGAAATGAAAGGTAAGCATCGATCCTTCTTAGTCGCTCTAAAATGAAGCTGAATTTTGGAGGTACTTGAAATTTCCATGTTTGAAAAACAAAACCACTTCTTTTCATATGCTTGACTTCATAAGACTAAGTTTAGGGTCGATAGTAGATACATGATTTGTCCGGTTTGAATATGTCTAGACCCTGTTTATCAACTTGAATGCTTATGATATGACATAAGAACACTGTTTTTTTTATTTTTTTGTGCTCATTTGAATCTTGGTCAAATCATAGGTTTGACCAAGATTTAAACAAGTATAGAACATGAAAATGAAAAGGGAAGCCTGTATCCTTCTTAGTCACCCTAAAATGAAGTTTTGGGAGGTTTTTGAAATTTCCATGTTTGAAACCCAAAACCACTTCTCTTCATTCTTGACTTCTTAAGACATAGTTTAGGGGTTAGCGGGTAGATACATGATTTGTATGGTTTGAATATGTCTAGACCTTGTTTATCAACTTTAATGCTTACTACATGACATAAGAAGACTATGTGCTTTGGTTTTTCATTTTTCTGTTTTTTTTTGAATTTTCTGCCAATTTTGTTTGACCAAGATTTAGACAAGTTTTACACGTGAAAACGAATAAGTAAGCCTGGATCCTTCTTAGTCACTCCAAAATGTACCAATTGATAGGTGCGTTAACTTTGCTTCATGGAAAAAATAATGTCATGTAAATGAGTTAACTTGGATTTACTACCCTTGAACATAGGAAACTTTGTTCTAATGCACTATAATAATCAACCGAGTTTTTACACCAACAAGTCTGCCACTTACGTGTGGTGCCCATGCGTGAGGTCCCACATTACTGAGCACAAGTCACGTGCAATTGGTACGCAAACCCCAGACATTTTCTTTGTCAAGAGAAGAGACGATGCGACAGTCTCAGGTCCTTCGATCCTTCTGCTGTCGTCTCCTCTCAAAAAAACAATCTTCATTCTCGGCCTGCTGCTCGCTGCTGCCGCCGGCTTCGCACCTTCCCGGCTTGAATCGACAAACCTCGCACAAAAGTCAACATCATCACTCGAAAAAGGGGAGACACCATACTTCTCTCCCTTCTTCTCTCCTTCCGAGTGATCCTTCTTCCTCCGAGTTTCACTTCGGGCAAACACACATGTGCTGTATAGTAATAATAAAAAGGTAGAAAAATCAACATATATATAATTAAATAGGTTAAACTAGGGTTTTGCCCAATACTACAGATCAAGGTTCAAAAAATCCAACTACTTCGGTTCAAATAACCCATTTCTAATCCAAGATTTTTTTTCGACCTCATCCAATGGCCTCAAACTATAGGGTTAGCATCTAGTGCAGGATGTGTGAGAATGTATGCACTATGTGTGCTATAACTTGTGTCTTTCAAATTTGAACCAAATTTGAATAAGTTTGAAATATTTGAAATGGGGTTTTTGGCTTAAACGTTTGACAAAACGACTTCTCCTCATGCTAGACTTCATAAGATCGTAGTTTAGGTTAGGGGTAGATACATGATTTGTCTGGTTTGAATATGTCTAAACCTTGTTTATCAACTTGAATGCTTAATATATGACATAAGAAGACCACGGTTTTTGTTTTTCATTTTTCTATTTTTTTAAGAATTTTATGCACATTTGATTCTGGTCAAATCCTAGGTTCAACCAAGATTTAAACAAGTTTCACATGTGAAAATGATAAGGTAATTAAGTATGGATCTTTAATTAGTCACTCATATGGCTTTTGGGACGCATTCTGAAATTTCCATGTTTGAAACTCAAAACCAATTCTCTTCATGCTTGACTTTACAAGACAGAGTTTAGGGTTAGGGGTGATATACATGATTTTTCTGGTTTGAATATGTCTAGACCTATAGCTTGTTTATCAACTTGAGTGTTTACTATATGACATAATTAGAAGGCTATGTGCTTTAGTTTTTCATTCTTTAGATTTTTTTCAATTTTATACCATTTGAATCTTGGTCAAATCCAGCTAGGTTTGACTAAGATTTAAATAAGTTTAAAACATGGAAATGAAAAGGTAAGTATCGTCTTCTTAGTCGCTCTAAAATGAAGTTGAATTTTGGAGGTTTTTAGAAATTTCCATGTTTGAACTCCAAAACCACTTTCTTCATGCTTGACTTCATAAGACGAAGTTTAGGGTCGATAGGGGGTAGATACATGATTTGTCTTGTTTGAATATGTCTAGACCTTTGTTTATCAACTTGAATGCTTACTTTATGACTTAAGAGGACTATGTGCATTGGTATTTCATTTTTTGATTTTTATGCCCATTTGAGAATCTTGGTAAAATCCTAGGTTTGTTGAGCAAGATTTAAACAAGTTTAACATGTGAAAATGATAAGGTAATTAAGTCCGGCTTTCTCTTTAGTAACTCTAAAATGAAGCTTTTGGGAGGTTCTTGAATTTACCATGTTTGAAACCTAAAACTACACCGTGATTGCTCATGCTTGCTCTCATAAGATGAAGTTTAGGTTAGGGTAGATACATGATTTTTCTGGTTTGAATATGTTCAGGACCATGTTTATCAATTTAGTCGCTATTGTATGACATAAGAAGTTGGTGTGTGCTTTGGTTTTTCATTCTTTTTTTTTTTTTTTTCTAATTTTTAAGCCCATTTGAATCTTGGTCAAACCTAGGTCTGACCAAGATTTAAACAAGTTTAAACCTGACAATGAAAAGGTAATTAATCATGAGTCCTTCTTAATTAAACTGTACTAGTCTAATTAAAAATGAAGCTTTTTGGGAGGTTTTTGAAATTTCCATGTTTAAACCCAAAACCATCAGTCATGCTTGACTTCATATATAGCACACAAGACAAAGTTTAGGGTTAGGCGGTATGATTTTTCCGGTTTGAATATGTCTAGACCTTGTTCATGAACTTGAATGTGCTTACTATATGACATAAGAAGACTATGTGCTTTGGTTTTTTATTTTATTTATTTTTTATTTTATGCCCATTTGAATATTGGTCAAATCCTAGGTTTGAACAAGATTTAAACAAGTTTAAAACATGAAAATGAAAAGGTAAGCCTGGATCCTTCTTAACTAGTCACTCTAAAATGAAGCTTTAATTTTGGGAGGTTTTTGAAATTTCCATGTTTGAAACCCAAAACCACTTCTCTTCATGCTTGACTTCATAAGACGAAGTTTAGGGTCGATAGGGGGTAGATACATGATTTGTCTGGTTTGAATATGTCTAGACCATGTTTATCAAATCCTAGGTTTGACCAAGATTTAAAACAAGTTTAAAACATGAAAATGAAAAGGGAAGGCTGTATCCTTCTTAGTCACTCTAAATGAAGTTTTTGGGAGTTTTTGAAATTCTCATGTTTGAAACCCAAAACCACTTCTCTTCATGCTTAATTTACTTCATAATAGTGTTAGGGTTAGATACATGATTTGTATGGTTTCAATATGTCTAGACCATGTTTATCAACTTTAATGCTTACTATATGACATAAGAAACATCATGTGCTTTGTTTCATTTTTCTGATGCCCATTTGAATCTTATCAAATCCTAGGTTTGACCAAGATTTAAACAAGTATATATAGAACATGAAAATGAAAAGGAAGACCTGATCCTTCTGTAACTCTAAAATGCAGTTTTTGGGAGGTTTTTGAAATTTCCATGTTTGAAATCTAAAACCACTTATCTTCATGCTTGAGCAAGATTTGACCAAGATTAAATGCTTAAATCATGAAA